>CM039672.1:439382573-439847931 GCA_022496015.1 Hordeum marinum | reverse complement strand
CGTTGGAACCATGTGGTCGTGGTTAGTGACCACTCATATATAGATATTGTTTTGGGGACGGATCTTCGTCAGAAAAGAACCAAGAGGAGCAGAAGAAGAAACACGATGAGTCCATGACTATATCTTGACTCTTTACACGCACGAGCACTTTCAACTTTTGTACAAACCTAGCACTTTAAATGTTTGTACACACCTAGGAAATAAAACCACGAGCTGGACAGTCCGGATCCAGTCAGGATCCAGTCAGGCACCCGGACAATCGGGTTTTGGCCACGAGCTGGGACCACTGGAAAGCGGCCCTCCATGCCGAGCATGAGACCCATGCCAAGGCCGTGATCACTACTTTCTGGGTGAGTTCTCTTCAGAATCACAAGTCCATTTTAGTTTCATGAATGATTTAACTCATGGCTTCTTCCATTCTTGTTTCATGCATGATTGTAGAAATTCTATCGAGTTCTTCCGGAGCACAAGGCCAGAGCCGACTAGATCGTGCTGCGCCAATGCAAGAAGAAGGCCCGCCAGATGCAGTACGAGGTGCGCTACGTGGCCATCTCGACATACTATCACGACGCTCTTGGTGTGAAGATGACCAAGGAAGATGCGCGGAGGATGGGCATTACCTTGGAGAGGGACCAATACTTGGCGGTAAGTATAAAAGATTTTTCATTCCGATGTTTGTGGTACATTTTACCGTTTCGCTTTAGCATGCCATTATGCTTTCATTATGTAGGTGTGTCCAAATTGGTGTTATGGAAAAGCCGAGTCTTGGGCGGCATTGGTGGATGTTTGGTGTGATAAGGATGGAGCCTGGGCGGTATGTACCTTTGAGGAGTTTGTGGCACAGTAGCATGATGGCCCCTCGCCGGTATGTACATCCCCAACTATTCACCCAAAGCATATCATGCCTTTCAACACAGTCATATATCCCGTTAATATGTCTTTTCAACATCCAGGGAACTGTTGGATCAACCGTTGGCGGTGGTCTTCGTAGCACTCCCGAGTCACGGAGCCCGACCACTCCGATCCACGGAGGCATAGGTGAAGGCAATCTTGGCGGTAGCGCTGCCGCTAGCAGTGATGACCTGGGCTTCGGCGGTCTTGGCGGTGACGACCTCCGCGGTGATCGACGTCCTGGCGCTTAAGACTTTCGGTTACTTGTGTGCTTATACTTATGTTTCTTTAGCTGACTTGTGTGTGGTGATGATGATGATAAACTTGTGGTATTTGATGGTCCTTTAGATGACTTGTGCGCTTCTTTATATGCTTATGCTTATGTTTATATTGATTGTGATGATGCTTATGCATATATTGTTGTGACGGTGCTGGATGATACTTAGACGTGTTCTATATGTCTATTTCCATCAAATATATCTGCTGTATATTTGAATTGAATTGATCTGAAAACAAACAGAAAAAGAAAAAAATCAAATACAATCTATGCCGACGGCGTAGCCGTCGGCATAGTGCTGGCGTGAGCACCCAGTTGCTGACACGTGGCAGCTATGCCGACGGCTTAGTCGTCCGCATAGTTTCAACTAAGCCGACGGCTAGGCCATCGGCATAGCTGCCATGTGTCAGCAACTGGGCACACCTGGGGCAGGGCTATGCTGACGGCTTAGCCGTCGGCATAGTTTCAAACTAAGCCGACTGCTCGGCCGTTGGCATAGCTCTGCCCCAAGAGCGCCCAGTTGCTGACACGTGGCCGCTATGCTGACGACCTAGCCGTCGGCATAGCCCTGCCCCGTGGCGAGCAGCCGTTGGTCAGCACTTGACGACGGCCGGCGTTAGGCGGGAACGTTGCCGACGGCCCGGGCCGTCGGCAGAGATGTACGGACACCATCGGTATAGGACCTATGCGGACGGCCTTTCTATGCCGACGGCCCCTAGGCTACGCCGACGCATATGTTGCTGACGGCCCTATGCCGACGTGGGCCGTCGGCATAGGCCTGTCCCGACGGGAATCAAGGCTATGCCGACGGCCTCGCAAGGTCGATGCGTTGGTAAATGCTCTAAAGATGGATCGGTGGAAGACGGCGACGGCGGCCTCTAAGAGTGCACCAGACCGGTGTGTGTCCCAGACCTGGCAGTGGCTTGGCTGGGGCCTCCGGTCTTAGATGTTAGGTTTTGCTGCGAGGTATATTTGGTACTAGGCTCGGACTATCAGCACCTCTTTATCAAGTGGATAGGAGTAACGACAGATGTTGCCAGGACGGTGGCTTAAGACTTACTGATGTATTACTTTGTAAGATCTTCGTGAATGATCAATAAAGTGGTCGTATGCATCGCTCAGATGCAGAGGCCTGGGTCTTCCTCCTTTTCTAAAAAAATAAAAAAAATACCATGACCAATGCTTTTTTTGAAAAGAAAGGGGTCTCCCCTTGCCCCATTTTATTTCATGAAGCAGCAAACAAGGCGTGAGTTTAGCTAGGAGAACACCTACCATCGGAACAAAGAAAAAAGGCCCAGGGCTAAACCACGCAGGGAAAGCCTGGGTATTTCAACCAAAGCCATACGGCCTCCACACAGTTCTAATAAGTATCGAGCTAGAAGTTTAGCCACCTTATTACATTTTCTTAGCACCAAATCAAACGCAACAGAGTTCAAACGCAGATCAGTTCCAGGCTAACTAGCGATTAGCAGGCCGGCAGAAAAAATGACTATTTTGCTAATACTGCCCCCCTGACCACGCAAAGCGCAACAAAAATTCACCGAGCCCATCTTTGAAACGCCCCCAGCAGTAGCCCAGCACAGAGGGATACGATCGTTTAATTTTCTTGGGGTGCCATACATGTCGCCTAGGTCTAGCTAAACTTGTTGAGCAGCGCTGTTTCATTCAGATCCCGAGCGGACAATCCTTGAGCAGATGAGATCGTGTGTAAAATGCTGAAGTGGTGACGGCCATCCTTTCGCGGACGCACGGCCGCCGGCCGGTCAGTCTCATTTCTAAGTCTAGTTATTAGTCCTTGATTATCTTTCTAAATCAAATTAATCTATTCCTTTAGAACTACAGAATTCTAACTTAGTAGAAGATTAATTAGGGACTATATCCCTTTACCCGTGAGACCAAGTTTCGCATGGTTTATCCCATACTATAGTAGAATTTTTTTGTTCATTAACACATGAATTACTTTGGCATTTTCTTGATGGTAACTTCTGTTAAAAAATTAACTTGTTCCCAACGGACACATGTCTAGATGAAGTTTAGTATGTTAAGCTAGGCTGTTTTTGTCGGGTTTTTTACGAGTCTACGTTAGAAGCATTTTTTGCCCCCCTATGGTTGAATCCTGGCTCCGTCCCTGACTATATCTATGTGAAAGAACTCGGATATCATCATCCAAATATGACTAACATTGATGCATTCGAATAATAAGTGATGAAGAGTTTCAGCCTCACTACAAAATAGACATGATAGATCCTCCGCATGCCATCTTTTGGCTAAATTATTCCTGGTCAGGACCTTGTTGTAGAGACATAGCCATGAGAAAACGTGGATTTTTTGCGGGCACATCACTTTCCACAGTGAATCCCCAACTGGGGATGCCACACCTCCAAAATTGATAATACTATAAAAGGATTTAACTGAGTATTTCCCATTTGATTCAAGCAACCAAACTGGGGTGTCATGGCAGTCAGATAGAGGGAATTTAGTAATATGATCAATGAGCTGGAGCCAACTATCGATGCCTCTCTAATCAACAAAACGTCTAAACGACAACCAAAGTGTCACCCCATCCCAAACCTGGGATACTGAGCAGTCAGTTTGCTCACAAATCTCAAATAATCCTCATAACTTAACTTTCAAGGAACACCCCCCAACCCAAGTATCATGCCAAAAACTGATATTGTCCCCTCTCCCAATCTTCCAAGAATAGAAGGTTTTGGCAGCTTGTAAGAACCAGGTCACACTCTTCCAGAAGGGAGATCCCACCTGCTGCCTTGACCATAATATGTTTGGGGATTGGACATTGTACTTATATGTAATTAGTTTATGCCAGTCATTGTCATAGTTTTCAAAGAAGCGTTTTCCCCTAGGATGCCAATAGGGCCATGTTATACTCCCTCAGATTGGGTACCCCCAAACCACCCAAATTTTCTTCCTCGAAACCATGCCCCATTGGGCTAAGTGATATCTATGTTGTCCTCCTATATTCCCCCAGAAGAAGTGAGCCATTTGGGAATTGATGGCATTAATTTCCCACTTAGGAAACTTTAGAACAACCATCAAATAGGCAGGAATGCTAACAATGCAAGCACAGAGCAGAATTAATTTGCCTCTATAGGTGAGGTATCTCCCCAGCCATCCAGAGATAACTCTCACAATTCTATCAATGATAGGTTGGAGGTCTTCCCTCCTCAATTTGTCATAATGCAAGGGGACACCCAGATATTTGATTGGAAAGGTACCCAGTTTACAGCAAAATATTTGAGCAAAGAGACTTGCTCTATCTTCATCTACATTGATCAACAGTAGGTCACTCTTATGAAAGTTAATTTTCATCCCTGAAAGATTTTCAAAGCAGGATAGGATCCCTTTGAAGTTCCTAGCCTTTTCATAGGAGTCCTCTAGAAAGAGGAGCGTGTCATCTGCATATTGTAAACTAATCACCCCACCCGGAATAACATGTGAGAGGAGCCCTGATATTAGCCCATGGTTAGAAGCCTTAACTAACATCTTGGTAAAGACATCCGCAACCAGGTTAAAGAGAAGGGGGGAGAAGAGATCTCCCTGTTTAAGACCTTTTCCACCCATGAAGTATGGACCAGTGGTTTTTAACATCTCCCCTGAAGATCTCCCCTGGATTCTAACATCTCAGAAAGGAATTCCCAACTAACTTTGTCATATGCTTTTTCATAGTCAAGTTTGAGAACAAACCCAGGAGTTTCAGATCTATTAACCTCATGAATTACTTCATGAGCCAACACCACACTCTCCAGAATGTATCTCCCTTTTATAAAAGCTGTCTGGTTTGGGGAAATAATTCTAGAACTAATAAGGGAAAATCTATTAGTCAGTGCGTTGGATAGGATTTTCACAGCACAGTTGCTAAGACTAATAGGTTTGAAAATTTTCATATCTTTAGCATTATGTTCTTTAGGAATTAGAATAATTAATGCAAAGTTGAGTCTGTGAATATCTAATTTTCCATTTTCAAAATCTCGCACCATGGACATAAAATCTTTCTTAATCAATTCCCAGAATGATTGGTAAAATAAGAAAGACAGGCCATCAGGGCCGGGGGCTCCATTGGTATAAGATCCAAAAATAGCCTCCTTAATTTCCTCTTCTGAAAAGTTCCAGTGTAAAGTCTCATTCTCAGCAACTGTGACTCTTTCATCTTCCTCCCAGAAGGAAGGCCCAAGATGGATGTTATGCTTCTCCTCATATCTGAATAGATTTTTATAAAAGGAGGTAGCCACCTCCAGCATCTCCTCTATGGTGTGACAAGGCCAAAGTCCCCATTCAACTCCAACAAATGGTTTCTACGATGTCTATGATTAGCCAAGGCATGAAAATAAGCATTGTTTTTATCTCCTTCTTTAATCCTACGATCTCTTGATCTCTGCCACAAAGCAGTTTCCTCTTTTCGTGCGATTGTATCCAACTCACTCTTAATATCTTTCATCCTAGCTTTATTCGCATCCGATACCCTATTAGATTCTGCAAACACATCAAGGATATCGAATTCACGGATCAAATCTCTCTTCCTCCTCTTAGTCTCTGCTTCAATGTTAATGCTCCAACCCCTAATCTTTTTTCTAAGTAGTTTAGTCTTAATCAGCCACACATCGATGCCATCCTTACCACGAACCGGATTGTTCCACACCACACTTACAAATTGTTTAAAGTCAGGTTGTTCCAACCACCATTTCTCAAATATAAAAATCTTAGGGGAGGAAACCCTCCGAGACCTAGTATCTAGGATTAAAGGGGTGTGATCACTGCCGATCCATGGTAAAGCTCTCAATACAGATAAAGGAAACATATTATCCTAAGGAATAGAAACAAACACCCTGTCAATGGTAGAGAAGATAGGTTCATTTTGGTTATTACCGCAGGTATATTTCCTATTTGCTACATTAATTTCCATCAGCCCCCACTTATTGATCCAATTATTGAAGAGGAAAGTGGTAGACAGGTTAATATTACCATTACTCTTATTAGTGTCAGACCTAACAAGGTTAAAGTCCCCTCCCAGGATAACTGGGTAGGTAACAGTGTTCATAATATCATGCAGTTCGGAAATAAATTCCATTTTAAACTCATTATATGATGTACCATACACAGCAACAAGCTGCCACACTGCTTTATTAGTTTTGTTCTTAATAGTTGCAACCACACAATAATTCCTATCAACAAAGCCAATCACTTCAAACAATTCATTGTTAACACCCACAAGGATGCCCCCAGCAGTATTTTTCGCGGGAAGTTGATGCCAAGTAAAATCAAGCCTACGAAAAATGGTTTTAATGATGTTATCCTCAATATTTTGTCTCTTGGTTTCAAAGAACCCAACAAAATCTATCATATTCTTCCTCAAAAAGGCACACAGGCGCTGTGTTTTACCAGGTTGACCTAGACCACATATGTTCCAAAAGGCACCTCTCATTTTATTTTAAAAGGATGGGAAAGGCCACAAGGCACATTCTTAGTGTTCAGGGCTGGGCTAGAACTACCTGGATCAGCAGCGCCCCCTGATCCAAGGTCAATGCCAACACCCATCTGGGGGAAACCCCCTCCATATTGTCTGGTTCAAGACATAAATCAGTAGGTAAAACAGATTTAGGATTAACATCCGTAAATTAAAGACATCTAAGTTCAATTTTGCTCAGTTGAGCAGAGCAATATTCCATATGTGCAGATAAGCCCTCATTTTCATGCTCCATGTCCTTCTCTGCGAACTGCATATTGCCCTGCAGGTTTCTAGGAGGAGTCTTGTTTCTGGTTTCCTCAATGAACTCTTCATGGCAGCAGTTCTTGAGGTTTGGTGGGTGAAAACCAGTCGTAGAAGCAGACATTCCAACCAGACTTTTGCTCCTAGATCCAGCACAGCCTTTAGCAGCAAAGTTTGCTTTGTCCAACTCATCAATTGGTTCATCATTATCGTCCTCCATTGCATCCTTACTTCCATGTCCACTACCCTCATCCACCTTATCATCAATTAAGTTGTCCAGATCAGGGTCTTCATCATCACCATATGATCCATCTCCCATTTGCTCATACCCTTCAACAGTGAAGAAAAGCAGATACAATTTCTTTTTCATTTCTACCAATCTCTCATATGGGATTTTTATGGGGTCTATGCATGCAATTTTGATTCGGACTCTCTCATAGAAGCTTTTGAACATCCCATTCCAGTCTACATCCACCAGTATACCAAAGCATGAAGCCACTTGGGCAAAGACCTTCCAAGCACACCACTTCGGGGGGATTCCTTCCACTTGCACCCAAGCTTCAATCAACTCTCCATAGTGGTCCAGCATTCCTTCCTATTCACAAATTTTGACAGAGACACCATCAATGGGAAGTTCAAAGGCAGGGAACTCAATCAGATCCTCTACTTTTTTCCATGGTGGAAATCTGAGCAGGAACTTATTCTCCTCTAGTTCTCTAATCTGCCAAGGCCACTGTTTACCTTTGCAGAAAATGCCATTTAATTGTGTAAGCAGATCAGAAGCAGAAACTTCACCCTTCATAACTTTCAAAACTGCACAGTTCTTGTAATTCAACCAACTGGATTCAGTAGCAACAGGGATATCGATGTGATAGAAACCCAAGCCTATGGCTGCACTACCAAAATATGCAGCTGTAGGTTGAAGCCTATCCCAAGCAATGCAGTTGTTGACATTATGATTCCCCGCACAGATGAAACATTTTTTCCGCTCCACAAAATTTCCAACATAGTGTCCAGGCCAACTGCAATTGAAACATATCATGTCCTTGTACCTTGGATCGAGCACCTGAATCCCGGGAGTTGTGTGAGGAGCAGGGTTGGCAGGAGGAGCACTGGGGCCCGGAGCAACACCCTTGATGGTTCCATCAGCAGGTTTGGCAGGAGGGGTCGGGGCCTTCATATTCATGGCCGGGGGGAGGGGGACTTGGGGAGGGGGGGCGCGCTATTCTTGGATGGCGGCTGCCTCTTCCGCTGCTGTCCCCTCTGCTCCATGTTCTTCCGCACCGCAGCCGCGATTGAAATACTTCCAGGTCCAATCCCCTCACACGCGAGACGAAATTTGGTAGGAATTGGGTCAAGTGGACCAAGTCGAAGGACCCGATGGCAATCATCAACCGTGAATTGGCGAGATCTAAACAGATCCTTCTTCACCCAAAACAGATGAATACCTAGAGCGAAGCTAGGGTTTACAGGAGGGGGGGATAGACTGGCGGCGGCGAGGGTGTGGGGGGATGGGATAACCCATAACTGGCCATAGAAATCCACCACCTCCTCCTCCATTTTGTTAATATGCATAGAAGACGTATTCTTAGACCTCGCTTTCCCATTCATCACACACCCCCTGATAAGTGGGGCCGGAGGTGGGGCGGGCCCCCGACGGGGTGGTGCTACAATTGCAGTATGCTTGTTCGCCCCCACACAAGTAGGATCACCGCCGGCAACCGGCCTCTTCGGAGTTGGATTCGGGGAAACCCCCAAAGACTCTGTTGATCACAATTCACCATTTCCAGAGGAACAATCCTCTGCTTCTCACCGTCTCCACTGCTCAACTTCTGTTTACTAACAAACCAATCCACTCCGCCCGGTTGGGGAACCGCTCTCGTACCATCCGCGGGATCTCCGCCCGCACCGCCGACGAGTTGGAGTCGATTGATGGCAACGACATCACCGGGACCAGCGCCCCCGCCGAAATCGACGCAGCCACCGGCGCAGCCACTGGTGCCGATGGGAGAAGCCGCCTCGCACGTGCGCCTCTACTCGATTTCCTCGGCATCTTCTACTGCGTGAGAGCTGAGGGGGCACGAGTGGCGGCCGCGGTCACAGTGGGGCGAGAGGATAAGCGGGGGGCAGGGTGGGGAATTGGGGTAGGTGGGAGGTGGATGGCCATTAATGGCGGATGCGGAGTGGTTGGGTTCGGCCTCGCGGTCGCCCCTTTCGCCTCCCGAGCGGTTGCTCATCCTCCAAATGTTAGTTTCTCCCACGACCAATGCTTTTTAGTTCTATATAAATAATGTTGTACCAAACGGTCCAAAGAGAAGAAGCACTGTACCGCATGCTGGTGGTCAGGTTCGGATATCCGAGTCTTTGATTTGGGGGTCCATATTATGGGAAAGATTGGCACGTAGGCAATACTCTTTATATGTCAGCAAAGCTACGTTAAAACCATGTGGTCGTGGTTAGTGCTTAGTGACGAACCATATATCCGATCATGAAGATATACCTTTGAGACAAATCTTCATCAGAAAAGAAAAAAAGGGAGGAGGAGAAGAAAGACGGTGGCTGCATCACGCCGCTTTATGCACACCACGGTCATGGCTCATATATCCATTATCTATTGTTCAGTTAAGCTGAGTTAGCAGCAATAAGCATTTTCTACCTTTGTACAGGCCAAGCAATCGACATAGAAAGCGGAAATTTTAACGGCACCATGACATCTGTTGTCCTTTGTTACCGCACCAAAATTGTTGTACGGACTTGCAGTATAAAGGTACCAAATATTTTGCTGCACAAATTCATTGCAATACACTCCGATAGGGGGTCCATGATAGTAGTTTTTCGTCTGGTACAACTAAATGTAGAGAAAGATGGAGTGCTGCATGCACACAAATTATCTCTCTCCACCCATCAGTACAGAAAAATCCCGTTTTTCCATGTGTTAACCTATAAGCCATGAGCCATTTTTTGGGGATTCGGTTTATATTCCTCTAAGCCGAGTGCGGATGTAATAACACCCGGCAAACAAAATGCTCTTAGCTTATAGCATCATGTAAGCCGAGTGGTCCTGAAATGCCCCTGATTTACATGAGGTACACGACTTGTACACACAAAAGCTATCGGCTTATAGCGCACACTCGTCAAAGATATCCGCCACGTGTCTACGACGGAGGTAGTTGACGGCGCCCTCATGGAGCTTTTATTTTTTCTTGTGAGATACTAATTCATTGATCTCTTTGGAATACAAAATTTATTTTATAATATTTTCACTTTTTTGAATTCCTAGCAATTAAACAAGACAAGATTTGAATATATTTTAAATGTTTTTAAAAATTCATGAAACATATTTCACTCTCTTCCTAAAAACATATTTCAACTATTAATTAAACATGAGAATGTGAAAATATTCAAGACACCAATTTCATTTAAAAAACATTGATTTCACTCATTTCAAATGAATTATTACAAAATTCAAAAACATAATTTCACTCATTTTCAAAAGACCGATTTTACTAGTTTAAAACTACACATTTCACTCATTTAAAAAAGGATCTTACTCGTTTCTAAACACCGTTTCACTCATTTCAAATGTCTTATTTCACTCAATTCAAAAATAATAATTCCATTCATTATTAGAGATACCGATTTCACTTATTTTAAACAACATATTTCACTCATCTCACAGAAAAAACATTTCACTAGTTTATAAATAATTAGTTTGACTTAATTCAAAGTACTGATTTCACTCACTCAAATAATATTTTCACTTATTTCAAAGAACTGATTTCACACAACTAAAAGAAAGATACTAATGCACAATGTACAATCTCCAAATCCTCTTTAAGAGTAGAGATACATGTTCAGATGTTCTAGCTTTGGTAATGTTGGTCCCATGGTACGTATATGAAATGAAAGGTTTTAGTTGATTATTTTCCCAAGGTTTTTGTGATGGGGTCATGGGGTGTCTCTGATCTTGCAAGCAAGATATCATCATGTCGTGTTGGTGCGCATCTGTGAGTTCATCTTCATCGCCATTGCATAAGTGGCCCTCCTGCATGCTCCTGTTTGGCTTGGTTGAAGTGGACGGGCTTCTTGCCTGCATGTGGTTTTTCTGCTCACTTCTACTAAAACTGCTTGATGAAAATATGGAGACCAACTGAAAAGTTGAAGGGGCCAGATGTGATGACAACTCGCTGAGCTGGCAATGTTTTCGTTTGAGAACTATTTGAACCATTTATGGTCTATATGCAGAAATATAGTGAGGTGTATATTTTCGAAGGATGTTCTGGTAAATCCAAATGTAATGATATGAGAGAGTAATGCCGGTGAGTTAGTTCTTTGGTAGTTAGTCAGGGCCGTCACATGAGTTATATGTTCTGTATGTATGTTTAGTTAGGCATCTTGCTCTATTTATCTTAGACGTCATTGGCATGTCAGAATGGTTTTTGTTTAGCTTGGGAACCAACAAGGATTGCGACTGCTTGTATGCGTGAAGTATGGTTGTATGTGCTAAATGTTGTTGTTTCCGACGTTGAATATATTGAGCAACATTAAATCCAGATAACAATTACATTTGTATGTCCCTCTTAACAATCAAGCAAATAACTTGTACAATATGTTAGACTTTCTTTCGGATAATAATACTTCCTCTATCCAGAATTACTTGACACTCAAACGGATGTATTTAGACTTATTTTAATGCTAGACACAACAGTTTGAGCGTCGAGTTATTCCGTATGGAGCAATATATCTTAGTTTAATTGGAATTTTCAAGCTATTCGCTAAACTTATTGCTGCAACGAGGGCAACTTTGACGTTATGATTCAATGGTGCATCAACGCACACCGATGCTTCTAGTAAGGATAGGTCTCAGCCTAGATGGCCAATTATCTAGCAAGTCGGGGTTTCGAGGGGCCTGAACATTCTGATCACATGGAATACGTTAAAATGTTCCTTAATCAAAGGGATAAGTTCTAATCTTACCGGTGATCTACATACAAAATCGCAAACTTTTCTAAAGGTGGTTCCGAATCATGCCTCCTGAAAATTAACATCGAAAATCCACTTCACTCCCATCATGCGTTGCACGCATACCATACCAAACAGCTTAGTTATACTACATTGGTTTCATCTCGAGAATAAAATGACAGCAACAAGGAGACGCCCCAATGCGAGAGTGTATCCTAGTGTGCGACATAAACAGAAATATATAATTAAATTTCCATTCCATTGTGGCAAATGACGGCTTGCAGACTACATACAAGGAATCACATCAGAAATTAGATACACTATCATTTCACTGGAATTTTCAGCCTTTCAACACTAAGCAACTTGTGTATATATGAACAGTTCTGTCTAGTAATAGTACACTGGTAGCTGAGCTAGAGGAAGAGCAAATCACAAGGTGGCGATGCTTCAGACTCTCCAGCCTCGTGCCGTTGTCCGGCAAGACAGCAAGTAATAAAATTAATAATAAGAAGAAGAAACCCTGCGGGTGTTGCTAGAGGCAGTGGACAGGAACGAGGCCGTCGTCGAAGTTCTGGGAGTAGCTCTTGAGGTCGTACCCGAAACTCACGGCAGGGCGCTTCGGCCGCAGGACGGCGCGCCTCAACCTCCAGAACAGCTGCCTCACGGGCGCAGGTGCCTGCCGCCACAAGCCCAACCTGCCGTGGCTCTTCTTCCCCTCCATCATCTTCCGGCTACTAATGATCCTCGTCACGCGCGATGATCCTCCCAGAAACGCCATCGGTCCTCGACGAGTGATTGAACACGGCTCTGTTGATCTTCTTTCTTGATTAGGTAGCTCCTGAGATGAGATGGATGGTTTGCACAAATGGGGTTCCTCAGCAGCCGTTTTATAAGCTCGACGAATGGACGGGGCTCCGACGGCGTCGGCAACGAAGGCCGGGACTGCCACCACCCACGCGCACTCACAGCTAGCTGACAAGAAAAATCCACTTTACACATGCATTAGGCCATGGCAAAACCACATTTCCAGCACCTTTTGCCGTTGCCACCCTAGACTACACACCCTACAGTCAAAGTCCAATGCGGCATCTGCGTGGCAATGACCTCTCTCTCCCATAAAAGGGAGGATACGACATACAAAGATCGAGAGGGTTGGTGGAGGCCTCCTGCCTTCGTGCCACGTCGACACAGGCAGTTGTACTAAAAAGTAATTTCGCTTGAGGCATCCATCGACAAGTGTTGGTGCTTGCCATACCACGACCAGTCCTTTTTAGTTCTAAATAATGGTGTATCAAACGGTCTCAAGAAAAGAATCACTGGATCGCGTGCTGGTGCTCAGGTTCAGATAAGCCCCGACTTTAATTCAACATTACCGAAAAGATTGGCACGTATGCAAATACTCTTTATGTGTTCATAAAGCTATGTTTGAACCATGTGCACTTGGTTAGTGACCACGACCCATATATCCAATCACGAAGATATAGTACTTTGGGGCACATCTTCATCAGAAAAGAAACAAAAGGAGGAGAAGAAGATATATCCATTATCCATTGGGAAGATCATGGCTGCATCGTGCTCCTTTACATTATTCATTGTTCAGTTAAGCTGAGGTAGCAGCAGTGAGCACTTTCTACATTGGTACATACCTAGCACTTTCTACTTTTGTACAGACCTAGTAATCGACATAGAAAGCGAAAATTCTAACGGCACCGGTACCTACCGACACACCTGTTGCCTTTCTTCTCCGAATCAAGATTGTTGTGCTGACTTGCGGTATAAAGGTACCAAACATTTTGATGCAGGAATACATTGCAATACACTCTGAGAGTGAAAGGGCATAGGGGTCCATTTTTTTTAAAAAAAAGGAATACCTCCGACCTCTGCATCAATGTGATGCATGCAGTCATATTATTAAAAAATGATCCAAACAACGTGTGTAATGTCATACAAACTCACACGCGGAGATAAAAATAATAAGAAATCGCAAAAGACACAGCCGGCTAACCATAGAACTAGATGCCTAGCCACCTATTATATTGTTGGACCGCCATCCAATCCGGTTGTATGTATCCCGTGCGACCATCTCTCATCGGTTGCATCCATAAGCCATATGCTCCTTGGCTTCCACACGGTTGAGTAACGACCACGTACGGATCCAAGCAGTTGCCCTGTAGATCACCTGCAAAATTTTTGTGATAGTATGCCTATTAAAAATAACGCCATTCCTACAATTCCAAATGGCCCAAAGTAATGCACATACTCCAACTCGAATATGCGCCTCTAACTTAGGCTCTACCCCCATTTAGCCAAGTCCTAAAAAGGATGTCAACATTATCAGGAGGACTGACATTAAAAGCTGCCTGACGGTGCGCCACAGCAGCTTGGCCAAGGGACAATAAAAAACTAGTTGTTGAATTGGCTCCTCTCTATCCAAACCTTCCAATTGCGTTTTGTGAGATTATCTTTCGTGAGGATCACCTGTTTGTGAACAAACCACATGAAGATTTTTTATCTTGAATGGAACCTTGATTTTCCAAATATGTAGAGAGTTTGGAATTGGCCCACTGTTTATCATGTCCGTATACATAGACTTCACTGAGTATACACCTGACGCCAAAAGTTTCAACCAAAGTGTATCTAGTTCATCAGTGAGGTTAATCTGCATCAACCTACTCACAAGATGTAACTATCTATCCCATCTGGCTCCTACAAGTGACCTTCTGAATTGAATGTTTAAGGGAACAGAGCCTAAGACTGTACTCACCAAATCCTCTTTTCGTTGTACTATGTGGTACAGGGAAGGACACTGCATGGCAAGCAGCGTGTCCCCTAACCATGTATCCTCCCAGAACCTAGTCGAATTGTCGTTCCCTACTCTAAATTTGGTCCTATTGAAAAATGCTACCTTTGTCCTCATGAGACCTTTCCAGAACGGCGAATCCGTCAGTTGCGTTGTCGCTTGTGAAAGAGTTTTGGAGTGTAGATACTTGTTACGCAACAACTGTACCCATACTCCCTCCTCCTCAACAGAAAGTCTGTATAGCCATGTACTAAGTAAGCATCTATTCTTCACCTCAAGATTTTCAATACCTAACTGTTAGGGAACGTTGCATGGGAAACAAAAAATTTCCTACGCACACTCAAGATCTATCCATGGTGATGAGCATCTACGAGAGGGAGAGTGGATCTACATACCCTTGTAGATCGCTAAGCGGGAAGCGTTAAGAAACGCGGTTGGTGTAGTCGAACGTCTTCGCGATCCAAATCGTCGAGCGTCCCGCGATCTCATCACGATCCGTCCCGCGATCCAATCACGATCCGTCCCACGAACTCATCATGATCCGTCCCGCGATCTCATCACGATCCTTCCTGCGATCTTGATCACGGTCCTTCCGATCTAGCGCCAAACGGACGGCACCTCCGCGTTCAGCACACGTGCAGCTTGATGACGATCTCCGCCTTCTTGATCCAGCAAGAGGAAGCGGAGAGGTAGAAGAGTTCTCCGGCAGCGTGACGGCGCTCCGGCGATGGTGGTGGAGCTATTTCGGTAGGGCTTCGCCTAAGCGCTGCAGAAATCCGATCTAGAGGAGAAACTATGCACTAGAGGAACGGGTAGCACGTGGCTAAAATATGGTGCCAAAAAACCCTAAAACCTCTAGTATATATATGAGGAAGAGAGGAGGAGGTTTGGTCATCAAAGGACCAGCAATTGGGTCGGCCAAATCAAATGGATTCACCCTATTTTTGCCCTTTTCCACCTTTTTCTCTTTGGGCTTTTCTTCCCAGCCTCATGGGCCTTGTGTGGGATTTCCAACAGCCCACTAAGGGCTGGTATTTACTATCTCACAGCCCATGTAGCCTCTTGGGTCGAAATACCCCTATCGATGGTCTCCCGGTACACTACCGGCACTCCCGGTACACTACCGATGAGCCCAAAACTTTTCCGGCGACCAAAATAAGACTTCCTATATATCAATCTTTACCTCCGGACCATTCCGGAGCTCCTCGTGACGTCCGGGATCTCATACGGGACTCCGAACAACCTTCGGTCACCACCATGCATAATTCTATACTACCGAAAGGTCACCAAACCTTAAGTGTGCAGACCCTGCGGGTTCGAGAACTATGTAGACATGACCGAGACACCTCTACGGTCAATAACCAATAGCAGGACCTGGATGCCCATATTGGTTCCTACATATTCTACGAAGATCTTTATCGGTCGAACCTCTATGTCAAGGATTCAGTTAATCTCGTATGATGTTCCCTTTGTTCTTCGGTATGTTACTTGCCCGAGATTCGATCATCGGTATCTCCATACCTAGTTCAACCTCGTTACCGGCAAGTCTCTGTACTCGTTCCGTAATACAAGATCCCGTGACTAACACTTAGACAATTTGCTTGCAAGGCTTATTGTGATGTTGTATTACCGAGTGGGCCCTGAAATACCTCTCTGTCACATGGAGTAACAAATCCCAGTCTTGATCCATGCCAATCCAACAGACACCCTCGGAGATACGTGTAGAGCACCTTTATAGTCATCCAGTTACATTGCGACGTTTGATACACACAAGGCACTCCTCCGATGTCCATGAGTTGCATGATCTCATGGTCATAGGAACATATACTTGACATGCACAAAATAGTAGCAATAAACTGACATGATCATATGCTACGTTTGTAGTTTGGGTCTTGTCCATCACATCATTCTTCTAATGATGTGATCCCGTTATCAAATGACATCTCATGTCCATGGCTAGGGAACCTTAACCATGTTTTGATCAACGAGCTAGTCTATTAGAGGCATACTAGGGACATGGTTTTGTCTATGTATCCACACATGCATCTAAGTCTCCAATCAATACAATTATAGCATGGATAATAAACGATTATCATGAACAAGGAAATATGATAATAACTAATTTATTATTGCCTCGAGGGCATATTTCGAACACTAACCCCCCTTGGTATTTTGGTCTACAGATGATATCCCACTTTGCCAACCTATATTTGATTTTAGTCTCATCACTTTGCCAAAAGAATCGTGATCGACAGAAGTCTAATATTTTTCGTACCCCTATGGGTACTTCAAAGAAAGACAGTAGGTACATCGACATGCTCGTAAGAACCGAATTAATGAGTATGAGCCGTCCTCCATAAGACATAAGCTTGCCCTTCCAGCAACTTAGTTTTTTCTCCAATCGATCTTCTATGCATTTCCATTGTTTATTAGTGAGCTTTGGGTGGTGAATTGGGATGCCTAGATATCTAAATGGGAGTTATCCCAACTCACAACCAAACAACTGTCTAAAATTATCCTGATCTTCTTTGGCGCATCCAAAGCAGAATAATTCACTTTTATTAAAATTAATTTGAAGACCAGACAGTTGTTCGAAGAGACATAAAACCTGCTTCATGTTTTTAGCCTTTGCCATGTCATGTTCCATGAAAATAATAGTGTCATCTGCATACTATAGGATAGACACCCCACCTTCGACTAGGTGTGGTATGAGTCCACTAACTTGGCCATCCTCTTTAGCCCTACCGATTAGGATCGCTAGCATGTCAACGACAATATTAAAAAGGATTGGGGACATTGAATCACCTTGCCTCAACCCCTTGTTAGTTGGGAAATAACGACCTATGTCATCATTGACTTTTATCCCAACGCTACCTTTTTCTACAAAGGATTGAACCTGGTTTATCCAGGCTTCATCAAAACCCTTCATACGTAAGGCTTGTTGTAAGAATGGCCATTTGACTTTATCATATGCCTTCTCGAAATCTACCTTAAAAGCTATGTCGTCTAGTTTCTTTGAGTGGATTTCGTGTAAAGTATCGTGTAGAACTACAACTCCCTCTAGGATATGTGGTCCCGTCATGAAGGCCATAGGGGTACATGATGGTAGTTTTTTGTCTGATAAAAACAAAGAAGGACAAATGGCTGCATGCACACATATTCTTTCTCTCCATCCATTAGAAAACTAGCACTTCATTTTTCATGTGAGATACTAATTCATTGATATCTTTTGAATAAAAAAACATTTCAAATTTGTTTTACATATTTGAATTCCTGGCAACGAGATCGCTAAAATAAGATCAAAATTGTCAAATTAAAAAAAACATGAACCATATTTCACTCCTTTGTTAAAAAAACATATTTCACTCATTAATTAAAAACTGAGATCTCTCTCCCATAAAAGGGAGGGTCTGACATCCAAGGAGCGAGAGTCGGTGGAGGCCTCATGCCGTGTCGACACAGGCAGTTGCATACTCAAAAGTAATTTGGCTTGAGGCACCCATGGCCAATACTTTTTAGTTTTAAATAATCTTGTATCAAACGGTCCCAAGAGAAGAAGCACCGGATCGCATGCAGGTGCTGTGGTTCGTATATCCCCCATCTTTAATTTGGCCGTCAACACTACGGGAAAGATTGGCACGTAGGCAGTACTCTTTATGTGTTAATAAAGCTACATTGGTACCATGTGTTCGTGGTTAGTGACAAGTCCGAGGACTCATATATCCGATCATTAAGATATAGTTCTTTGGAACAAATCTTCATCAGAAAAGGAACAAAGGGAGTAGAAGAAGAAGGACGATAGCTGCATTGTGGTGCTTTACACGCACGCCGGTCGTGGCCCATATATCCATTGTTCTGTTAAGCTGGCCTAGCAGCAGTAAGCACTTTCAATTTTTTGGACAGACCTAGGACTTTCAACTTTTGTACAGACCTAGCAATCGACATAGAAAGCGGAAATTCTAACAGCACTAGTACTTACCGTCACATCCGTTGCCCTTTGCTACCGCACCAAGATTGCTGTGATGACTTGTAGTATAAAGGTACCAAATATTTTGCTGCGGGAATACATTGTGATACACTCTGATATGTGTCCATAATGGTAGTTTTTAATCTGATAAAGGAAGACAAGTAGAGAAGGACGGAGTGCTGCATGAACACCTATTATCTCTCTCCACCCATTGAAAAACTAGCTTTTAATTTTTCTTGTGAGGTACCTATTCATTGATATATTTTGAATAAAAAAACTTCTATTTTTTACATGTTTGAATATATTTCAAATGATTTTAAAAATTCGTGAAACATATTTCACTCCTTTCTTAAAAACAGATTTCACTCATTAATTAAAAATTGAGACCGTGGAAATACTCAAATCGATGATTTCTTTTCAGAAACATTGATTTCACTGCATTTAATTATAAAGAAACACTCCTTTCCAAAAAAGACCGATTTCAATAGTTTAAAACTACATATTTCCACCATTTAGAAAAATATTTCACTCTTTCCAAACATTGATTTCACTCATTTCAAGACATTGGTTTCACTAAATTGAAAAAATACTCATTATCAGAGAGAGAAATTTCACTTTTTAAAAACAATATATTTCACTCATTTTGAGAAAAATGATTTCACTATTTATGAATCATTGATTTCACTTAATTCAAAGTACTGATTTCATTCAAGTCAAAAAATAATTTCACTTAGTTGGAAAAAGCGCTTGGCCTAGGTAAGGTGGTTGGCTCTCGCCTAGCGCCTATGCGTCATTTAAGACCCAAGGCATAGCGTAGGCGATCATGTAGTTTCCATTATTAGGGGCTTATTTGGGCTATTGTATTTGCATAGACATAAATTTACCATATGCAAATGAGTAAACTATAAGCTACTTCAACTGGAATAACGCCAAATTGGCCAATGAGTGTAATAATATATGATTTTTTATTGAAATGGCCATTACCTTGCTCGCCCTGCCTAGACTACTGCTTATGCCCTAGATTAGGCGTTTGCCCGTCGCCTAGCGCCTAAGCATGACTAAGCGACACCTAGGTATCATCTTTTTCAACAGAGTTTTTTCATACAATTAAAGAAGGGATAAATACGTTTTTGCCCCTAGTTGGAACATACCCGCGGGTTTTGTCATTACAATTCGACTTTGCTTAGTTTGGCCTTAGATTTGCCTCCGATGTCATAAAATTGTAAATAAGGGCAACCCGTGGGTAGTTTCCAACTAGCGGCAAAAATGCAATTGTCCCATTAAATAAAGATACCAATATGTACAATCCTCAACTCCTCTTTAACAATAGAGATATCTATTCTTGCTTTGGTAATGTTGGTCCCATGGTTCGTATTGGAAATGAAAGGCTTTAGCTCGCTTTTCCAAGGTTTTTGTGATGAGATGTCTCTGATATTGCTATTACAAGCTAGATATCATCATGTCGTGTTGGTGAGCATCTCTGAGTTCATCCTCATCGCCATTGGGTAAGTCGGTCTCCTGCGATTGCTCCTGTTTGGCTTGGTTGCAGTGGACGGGCTTCTTGCCTTCAGGTGGTTTTCTACTCACTTCTATTAAAATTTGCTGAGGAAAAAAATGAAGGCAACTGGAAAGTTGGAAGGGTTAGAAGTGATGACAACCCGTTATGGTGGCAATGTTGTCGTTTAAGAACTATTTGAACCCTTAATGGTCTATATGCAGAAAAATAACGAGGTGTGTATTTTCGCGTGATGTTTTGTTAAATCTAAATGGGGTGATTTGAGAGAGTAACGGTGGTGAGTTAGTGCTTTGCTAGTTAATCAGGGCCGTCACATGAGTTCAGTGTTCTGTATGTAGCTTGAGTTAGACATTTATTTATCCTAGACGTCATTGGCATGTCAAAATAGTTTTTATTCAGTTTGAGAACCAACGAGGACCAAGACTGCTTGTATGCGTGAAGTATGGTTGTATGTGCTAAAGGCTGTTGTTTCAGACGTTGAATATATTGAGCAACATCAAATCAAGATAACAATTACATGTGTATGCCCCTCTTAACAATCAAGCAAATAACTTGTAGAGTGTCAGACTTTCTTTCGAAGAATAATATACCTTATTTTAATCAGAACTTCCAAGCTATTTGCTAAATCTCTTGGTTCAATGAGGCAAGCATAACTTTGTGTTCTAATTCAACATCACAACAACGCACGCTGATGCTTCTAGTATGGATGGATCTCCGCCTAAGTGATCAATTATCTATCAAATGGGAGTTTCGAGGGGCCTGAACATTCTGATCACGTGGAATACATTATAATGTGTCTTAATCAAAAGAGTAAGTTTTAATCTTATCGCTGATCTACATACAAAATCGTAAAGTTCTATAAGGGGGGTTTCGAATCATGCCAACTGAAAATTGACATTGAAAATCCACTTCACTCCCATATGAAACAGCCCGTACTACATTGGTTTCATCTCGAGAATAAAATGACAGTGATAGCGCGAGAGAAGCCCCGGTGTGAGTGTATTCTAGCGCGCGCGCGACATAAACATAAATAGTTTAAATCCCATCCCATCATGGCAAGTAACGGCTTTCAGATTACATAGAAGGAAGCACAGTAGATACACTGTGTCATTTCATCGGCAGTTTCAAACCTTCAACACTAAGCAACTTGTGCATGAACAGTAATGTCTAACACTGTCTATGGTACACTTCGAACTCCGTGCACTACAAGGTGATCGACTAGGCTTCAAACTCTCCAGCCTCAAGCCATGGTCCGGCTGGGTGGCAAATAAAATCGAAAAGAAGAAGAAGACACTACGGGTGTCACTACCAGAATAACAGACGCTGCTGACGGCCTAATCTATGCGGACGGCTCCCGTCGGCGTAGATGGATGTATGTCGACGGCCTAGGTGAAGCCGTAGGCATAGAGAAGCCGTCGGCATATGACCACCTATGCCGACAGGGGTCATCGGCATACATCGGCTGTCGGCAGCGCTCCGTATATGCCTACAATGGCCGTCGGCATAGAGCAAGCCGTCAGCGTACATGTGGGTCAAGATACCCGGGCGGTGACGGCCGTTAATGGTGTGAGGCCTACACGAACAGAGCTAACAGGGGCTGTCGGCATAGCTAAGCTGCCACGTCATCGATCTGAGCCCCTCACGCCGGTTAGGTACGCCGACAGCCTAGCCGTCGTCATAGCTCCCCGCACCGCCACATCACCGATCCGCGTGACCTGGTACACCGATGGCCTAGCCGTCGGCATAGGTCCTCGCACCGCCACGTCACCGATCTGCGTGACCTCCTCGATCTGTGGGTGTACCTATGCCGACGGCTTAGCTTTCGGCATAGATTTTTTTCTATTTTTTCTATTTTAATTGTTTCTTTTTTCTTTGTTTTTTTAAAACTAATTTTATTAACTTAAATTTTCTATTTTAATTATTTCTTTTTCTTTCTATTTTTTTCACGGATGTCGCTGTCGCCCTGTCACGGAGGGAGGAAACGGGACGGGGTACCTGGGAGGGTAGGAAACACGTCAGGTGTTGCGGTGGGCCCTCCTAGCTATGCGTGTGAAAGTGTGGTGGCACGCGGCTCGGGTGGTGTCCCCCCTCACGAGCATCTTGGGGCTCCGGGGTGTGGCCCCCTTCCACGGACGTCGCTGTCGCGGTCACTTGGAGGGGGAGACGTGTGCGTCGGGTAGAATCGGAGGGAATCTACTGGTGGTTTGGGTCCAGACCGTGTTCGGTGATGCTCCTATGTGCTGACCCATCGCAACCAGGTGGAAGAGTCCACTAATCAAAGCCCGTCCGGCGAAAGTCAAAGGGCTAGATCTCCTGGTCTAATGGAGCTTCGTGATGGCCTCCCGGGTGTAGCTATGCCACCGAAACACCGCATCGGGTCGTGATGCATGTGTGGAAGTGATGTGGCACACATAGATGCCTGTCTTAGGGCTCCGGGGTATGGCCCCCCTCCGCGGACGTCGCTGTCGCGGTCACTTGGAGGGGGAGACGTGCGCGTCGGGTAGCACCAGAGGGAATCTAGTGGTGGTTTGGGTCCAGACCGTGTTCGGGGATGCTCCTATGTGCTGACGCATCGCAACCAGGTGGAAGAGTCCACTGGTCAAAGCTCGTTCGGCAAAAGTCAAAGGGCTAGATCTCCTGGTCTAACGGAGCTTCGTGTGGTGGCCTCCCGAGTGTAGCTATGCCACTGAAACATCGGGCCGGGTCGTGATGCATGTGTGAAAGTGATGTGGCACGCGTAGGGGCCCGTCTTAGGGCTCCAGGGTGTGGCCCCCCTCCGCGGACGTCGCTGTCGCGATCACTTGGAGGGGGGAGACGTGCGTGTCGGGTAGAAACAGAGGGAATCTAGTGGTGGTTTGAGTCCAGACCGTGTTCAGGGAAGCTCCTATTTTCTGACCCATCGCAACCAGGTGGAAGAGTCCACTGGTCAAAGCCCGTCCGACGATAGTCAAAGGGCTAGATCTCCTGGTCTAATGGAGCTTCGTGATGGCCTCCCAGGTGTACCTATGCCACCAAAGCACCGCGTCGGGTCGTGATGCATGTGTGAAAGTGATGTGGCATGCGTAGACGCCCGTCTTGGGGCTCCGGGGTATGGCCCCCCTCCCGTCGCGGTCACTTGGAGGGGGAAGACGTGCGCGTCGGGTAGAACCGAAGGGAATCTAGTGGTGGTTTCGGTCCAGACCGTGTTCGTGGATGCTCCTATATGCTGACCCATCGCAACCACGTGGAAGAGTCCACTCGTCAAAGCCCGTTCGGCGTAAGTCAAAGGGCTAGATCTCCTGGTCTAACGAAGCTATGGTGGCCTCACGGGTGTAGCTATGCCACCGAAACACCGCGTCGGGTCATGATGCATGTGTGAAAGTGATGTGGCACGAGTAGACGCCCGTCTTGGGGCTCCGGGGTGTGGGCCCCCTCTGTGGACGTCGCTGTCGCGGTCACTTGGAGGGGGGAGACGCGGGCGTCCGGTTGAACCGGAGGGAATCTAGTGGTGGTTTGGGTCCAGACCGTGTTCGGGGATGCTCCTATGTGTTGACCCATCGCAACCAGGTGGAAGAGTCCACTGGTCAAAGCCCGTCCGGCGAAAGTCAAAGGGCTAGATCTCCTGGTCTAACGGAGCTTCGTGGTTGCCTCCTGGGTGTAGCTATGCCACCGAAACACCATGTCAGTTCGTGATGCATGTGTGAAAGTGATGTGGCACACGTAAACGCCCGTCTTGGGGCTCCGGGGTGTGGCCCCCCTCCGCGGACGTCGCTGTCGCGGTCACTTGGAGGGGGGAGACGTGCGCGTCGGGTAGAACCGGAGGGAATCTAGTGGTGGTTTGGGTCCAGACCTTGTTCGGTGATTCTCCAATGTGCTGACCCATCGCAACCAGGTGGAAGAGTCCACTGGTCAAAGCCCGTCCGACGAAAGTCAAAGGGCTAGATCTCCTGGTCTAACGGAGCTTCGTGGTGGCCTCCCGTGTGTAGCTATGCCACCGGAACACCGCGTCGGGTCGTGATGCATGTGTGAAAGTGATGTGCCATGCGTAGACGCCTGTCTTGGGGCTCCGGGGTGTGGCCCCCTCCGCGAACGTCGCTGTCGCGGTCACTTGGAGAGGGGAGACGTGCGCGCCGGGTAGAACCGGAGGGAATCTAGTGGTGGTTTCGGTCCAGACCGTGTTCGGGGATGCTCCTATGTGCTGACCGATCTCAACCAGGTGGAAGAGTCCACTGGTCAAAACCCGTCCAGCGAAAGTCAAAGAGCTAGATCTCCTGGTCTAACGTCCGGAAGTGCGGTGGCGGGTGGAAGCACGGGTCTCCGGGGTGTGACCCCCCTCACGGACGTCGCTATCGCCGTCGCACGGAGGGTGGAAACATTCACGTCGGGGAGACACGGAGGCCACCAGTGTAATAAAAAGAACATAAATAACTCCCCTAAAAAATGCAAAGAAATCCCTAAAATAATGAGAAAAAATGCTATGCCGACGGCTAGGCCGTCGGCGTATGTTACCACATGGCTCCAGTAGTCTATGCCGACGGCTCGGCCGTCGGCATAGATCCTTACCTTATCCGGTCGGGCGGGCCTCCCTTTCCTCCACTCATCCCGTCTCTCCCCCCACTCCTCTCCCGACCCGACCCGACTGCCTCGCCGCCGCCGCCCCACCCTGCATCGCCGCCCCACCCTGTGCCGCCGTGTCGCCACCCTTCCCCGCACCGCCACCGGGCCCCTCCACGGCCGCCGTCCCGCCTAGCCCCGCCCCGTCCCTTCCCGACTACGAGCGTCGCCCCGCCCCGCCCCGACCGTCGCCCAGCACCGGCCCCTCCCCCGGCGGCCACTCTGCCCGGCCCTGCCTCAGCCCCCTCCCCGACCACCACCGCCGCCCTGGCCCCTGCCCGGCCGTCACCCCCCCGCCCCCCGCCCCGGCCCCTCCCCTACAACCGTCCCGCCACAGCTCCTCCCCGGCTGCCGCCCTGCCACGCCCCGCCCCAGCCCCTCCCAATGCCGTCCGGCTCGCACCGGACCCTCCACGGCCACCTCCCCGATCCGGCCACCTCCCCCCCTACGTGAGCTCCTCCTCATCTTTTTTTTGAACTAAATCTCTTGTTTTTTTGATGAATGATGATGATAATTGATGATGTTATATGTTAGATGGTGATTAATGGTGGTTATTTAGTTTTGATGATTGATGATGTTGTTAGATGGATGCATGATGATGTTATGTAGGTGAATGATGATGTTTTTTCTGTTAATGTTAACATGCTAGTTGATGTGATGACCTAAGTTTTTTTTTACTCGGTAGAATTTACAGAATTTGTGGTGTTGCATCTTCGTGGAGTGATCGTCCGCGTCAGAGCTGTTGGTCCCTGATCGTCCCTCCGCTGTTCAACTACTTCCTCTACAGAAGAGGGTGAGCTACAAATCCACCACCTCCTCATCAGCTTTTTTTATGTCACTAGATTTTCTTTTCACGTCAAGTCCTGTAACCTAGGCGTCTCCCGTCCGAAAGGGTTGCATCGATAAATATGCATTCAATTGCATATTTATCACCGCAACTCTTTTGGACTATCCAACGTTTTCCACGAACAACCCGAGGATGTGTAGATTGCGTACGTTCTCCATGCCCTACCCCGTTCCGAGACAAGATTTTGGTGGTGCCTCCCCATTGTTCTCCGGAGCACATTCTCTTGGCTATTTGCCAAGACGTGTATCTGGAGAACAGCGGGGAGGTGCTGCCAAAAGTTTGTCTCAGAACGGGGTAGAGCATGGAGAACGTACTCAATATAGACATCCTCGGGTGGGATTAGGACCCATCTTTACCTATTAGATATGTTGTTGGATTCACCACAGAAGAACATAAAATTTTGATGTAATTAATTCAAATGAATCCTTAATTTTATTGTGTGGCTCCCAATAAAACAGAGGATGTCAGATAATCAATGGATGTACAGTGGTTTTATCCGTCGGAATCGAGTAACATTAGAGTGGATCGCGAAAACCGATGTGTATTTGAAGGATATATTCCGTAGTCCAATGAGAATTATCCCACCATGCCCATGTGTGAAATGTGGCAGACGTCACCGTAAAAATCAGAAGGACATGACTGACCACCTTCGCACGCACGGATATATGCCAAAATTTGACATGCCACCGATAAACTTAGATGAGCATGACTATGGCAGAGAGGAGGTGATGCGACAACGCATCGATGGTTATGAAGACGACGGGGTCAGGGACATGCTAGATGATGTCATTGCTGTAGAAACAACAAATGTGACACCTTCAGAGAATAAACTAGAGGAGCCGGAGGCAATTGCAAATGCCTTCTTGGAGGTCTTGGCCTCGTCAAAGAAACCTCTTTATGAGGGTGCCAAAATATCTCAGCTGGATGCCATCTCGCAACTTATTGCAGTCAAGGCTGAGTATGGCTGTAGCTAGAAATGCTTTGAAGCATTCCTAGGAGTATGGGCTAACAGCCTCCCCAAGGGTCATCAACTGTCGAAAAGCATGTACGCTACAAAGAAAATCATGAAGGGAGTCTCTATGGATTATAAGAAAATACATGTTTGTCCGAAGAATTAACTTTTGTTTAGGCACAAGTATGCGGATGAAAACTACTGTAGGGAGTGTGGTTCATCTTGGTACCTTGAGGTGGTCAACGAGGATGGTGTGAAAAGGCAGCTAACCATCCCCGCTAAGGTTCCTCGGTATCTCGATTTCATACAAAGACTGCAGTGCCTTTTCATCACGGAGGAGTCTGCCAAAATGATGAAGTGGCACAAGGAAGGTAAAAGGTATCATCCAAATAAAATCGTACATCCATCAGAAGGCGAAGCATGGAAGTCATTCGATGAAGAATACCCCGAGGAAGCAGGAGAGGCTGGGAATGTCAGAGTTGCAATAACAGTTGATGGGGTCAATCAATATGCTATGTGGACCAATCCATACAACTGCTGGCCCGTGTTTGTTATTCCACTCAATCTCCCTCCAGGTGTCCTAATGCAACGCAACACCATGTTCTTGTCGCTGATTATTCCAGGGCCTGAATACCCGGGGAAGAATTTGGCAGTGTTTATGCAGCCGCTGGTGGATGATTTGCACCATTCTTGGTACTTCCCAAGGTTGACATACGACCGACATCTGCAGAAAAATTTCTTGATGAAATTTTGGTTGATGGATTGCATGCATGACTTTCCCGGCTATGCTCTATTCTGCGGATGGTGTACAAGTGGGAAGATGCCATGCCCAGTGTGCATGCAGGCTCTGCGTTTGATTTGGTTGCATAAGGGTGGCAAGTATTCAGCCTTTGACCTGCATCGACAGTTCCTCCCTCCAGACCATCCAGACAGGGAAGACAAGAAGAACTTCACGGAAGGTCGGGTTGTCCATGAGGTAACAGAGATTCCAACATTTTTGGGGGCAGATGTGCTTGCTCAGCTAAAATCTCTCAAGACTAAAGTCAAAGGCAAAGGCAAAGGAAAATGCTTTGAGGGATATGGTGAGACGCACAACTGGACTCACATTACCCCCTTCTGGAAGCTTCCCTATTTTAAGGACCTCAAACTTCCTTACAACATTGATGTGATGCACACCGAAAAGAATGTCGCAGAGTCCCTTTTCTGCATGATCCTCAACATTCCTGATAAGACGATGGATAACCTTAAAGCTAGAGCCGATCAACTGAGAATTTGTGATAGACCACGTCTAAACATGAAGCCTCCCATAGGCGATCGAAGAAGCTGGTTCTAGCCAGATGCTGACTTTGTCCTTAAACCGCTAGAAAAGAAGGAAGTATTTATCTGGATGAAACACATTTGAAGTTCACCGATGATGATGTGGTCATAAATGATGACTTACGAGGGACTGTTCTATCAAGAGCAACCCGATGATGATGTGGTCAAAAACGATGACGCTAGACCATTGAGTGATGATGATGTGGATCCAAACAATGACGATGCACGGAATGATGGTGAGACCATTGTTAATGAAAATGACATACTTATGCTAGAAAAGTTAAATCAAGACGCTGATGACGACGAAGAGCCTCCACCTCCGTCAGACAACGAAGATGATATGATTGATACTGATGATGAGACCGAGTGAGAAATCATTTACAACAGTGATGATTCGTATGGGTTCTAGCAGATGTATGTTTCATGTCTTTTTTTCCTATGGTTTAGGAATATGCCTTTTTATGCTTATTTGTAATGTGTTTATTAGTCCTTATTATTATACTTTTTCCTTCATTATTAATGTACTAATTGTTTATTCTATTTTCAATGCAGGTTCATGGAACATGGGCAAGGGGAAGGTCGACGGCACGGGTTTCATACGCAAGGTCGTCAGCATTGCTAGTCAGAGTGGTTGAGCACGTACTGTTACCCCCCGACTACTTGAGGATGACTCCTCATAGGAAGAGAGAGGGAGAGGTGCCCCTAGAGGAGGAGGGGTGGGAGGAGAGCCCATGAAGGGCGAGGGGGTGGGAGGAGATCCCATGAAGGGCGAGGCGGTGGGAGGAGAGCCACTAGCGGGGGTCGCGGCCAGAAAGAGCACACCCTCATTGACTTAGGGGTGTTGTCTTCAAGGCCCTCCTCTAGTGAGGTACCCTCTGCCGAGGAGGAGGAGGACGACGAGGAGGAGGTGGTTCGCGAGGAGGGGGGTGAGGAGGAGGAGGAGGAGGTTGGGGAGGGGGGCGAGGAGGAGGAGGAGGAGGCAGGCGAGGATGATGGTGGTGGCGGGAACGCTGGTGGTGGCGGGGATGATGGTGGTGGCAGGGACGCTTGTGGTGGCGGGAATGGCAACAATAATGGATGGCTGCGTGGTAACGCAAAGGTCCCAAAGCATATTCCTACTACCGAGGAGCAGAAGTGGCTCATTGAGCCTAAGGGGATAGAGTAAGTTCCACTAAATAATTTCAATAATAATTTAATTCTTTTGCTTGTGACATCCTAATATTTTCATTCTTTAAATATTTTGCTTGTCACATGCTAATATTTTCAATCTTTATATCTTTTGCAGTAACTGGGTACATCCTGAAGGGGCCAATGTTCCCAATGGCATCATCACCGTCTTGCTGAAGGAATACTGGTCGGGGCTGTATTGTCTGGATCCAGTCAGGCACCCGGATCTTTGGGTTTTGGCTAAGACCTGGGAGCACTAGGAAGCGGCCCCCCACGCGGAGTATGTGACCCATGCTAAGGCCGTGATCACTAATTTTTGGGTGAGTTCTCTTCACAAGCACACGTCCATTCTGGTTTCATGAATGATTTAACTCATGGCTTCTTCCATTCTGTTTTCATGAATGATTGTGTAAATACTACCGAGTTCTTCCGGAGCACAAGGCCACTGCTGACGAGATCATGCTGCGCCAAGCGAAGAAGAAGGCCCGCCAGATGCAGTACGAGGTGCGGTTGGTGGCCATCACACCATACTATCACGAGTATCTTGATATGAAGATGACCAAGGAAGAAGTGAAGACGCAGAACATTACCTTGGAGAGGGACGAGTACTTGTCGGTAAGTATTAACGATTTTTCATTCCGAAGTTTGTGGTAAATTTCATCGTTTCGTGTTAGACATGCCATTATGCTTCCTATTATGTAGGTGTGTCCAAATTGGTGTTATGGAAAAGACGAGTCCTGGGTGGCATTGGTGGACCTGTGGTGTGGTCAGGATGAAGCCTGGGAGGCTACTAGCAGCAAAAACAAGGCTAACCGAGGGAAGGAGGGAGTACATGCTCAGGGAAACCGGAACCACTTTCTCCACAAGGCACTTCAGGTATGACTAACCTCATTAAACAATCTTCTTCTATTTACCATAACTTTTTTATGTATGAGTAACATCTGTTTGTTGGTGCAGGAGGAGAAACTCAAGCTGCCGCTCTCACACATGGAGGCATGGGAGATCGCCCATACTCGGAGGAGGCCCAAGCCTGGCGAAGACAAGCCCTACGGCAACACCGCGGAGAAGAAGAAGAACTACTCTGCGGTGTATCTGAATCTACATCCTGACACACCTGACCCCATCAAGGCGCCTTTGGACGATAGGGCGGTGGTTGGCATGGGGTCGAAGGCTCATGGTCGGCACCCGGTTCTGGATGCTGTGGTCACTCCTTCTATCTCCTACACACAACTCCGAGCTACCGACCCAAGCCCGAGATAGCGCATGCCCACGTCCACTGTGCAATCACAGTCTCTCCTAGCCGAGCGGCACTCTGTAAGTATTTTTCCCTCTTATCTTCATTGCTCACTTTATTTTCCGCATTGAGATTTTTAATGAGTTCCATCACGTCATATTGTAGGCATACATGGAGTACACACGCCATGAGACCATGGTGTGGAGCGCGAGAGTTGTAGCTGTCCAGGACCACAACACTAGCATGATGATGGTTAGTTTAGCCCCTTTCATTTCATTTCCATATTGACACTTTCATTTCTTCTGACATTCGTGTTTGCTTTGTGAATTAACATGCATCTCGTGTTTGAGAGCATGAGGAACGACACGATTCTTGAGATGGAACCAGCAGCACCAACTGCAGGACCACAACCAGTATTGCTACCTTTGAGGAATTTATAGCACAACAACCGGGGACAACGGTGGTTAGTCATCCCCAAACTATTCAACCACCACTTACTGTTTATTCAACACAATATCATTCACTCAACATGTCTTTTCAAACATCCAGGGAACTGGTACATCATCCGTTGGTGGTGGTGCTGGTGTTCACCTCACTCCCGAGTCACGGAGCCCGGTCACTCGAATCCACCGAGGCGGTAGTGCTGCCGCTAGCAGTGAAGACCTGGGATTTGGCGGACTTGGCCTTGACGACCATGAAGGTGGACGTACTGGCGCTCCTTAGATGACTTGTGCTCTTTTTACGCTACTTCCGATGACTTCTACCTTTAGATGACTTGTGCTCTTTAAATGACTTCTGCCTTTTTATGCTACTTATATTTCTGATATGCTTATGTTGTTGGTTGTGAGGATGTGATGGTGGTGATGTTGGTTGTGACGATGTGATGGTGCTGTTGGCTGTGCATTAAATTTCATTGTATATATCCTGCTATTTTGGAACTGAAATGAATTTGTATGAAACAAGAAAAAGAAAAAAATAGCAGAAAACTACGCCGACGGCATAGCCGACGGCATAGAGGGCCTCTGAATTACCAGTGGCTGCCACGTGAAAGCTATGCCGTCGGCGTACGCACGCCCCAGGGGATACCAGCGCCATCCACATGGCAAGATATGCCGACGGCTATATCGTCGGCGTACCTTTGTATCCTAAGCCGACGGCCTAAGCCGTCGGCATAGTCATTCCCCAGGGACCATCGCAGGCGGCCACGTGGCTCTCTATGCCGACGGCCATGCCGTAGGCACAGGCCCGACACGTGGTCGTCCCTGGGTGGTGCACTCTTGATGGCAGCACTGCCGTTTGCCGTTTGCCATGGAGCTATGCCGACGGCCTGGGTCGTCGGTATCGCTGTATGGACACCATCGGCATAGCATCTATGCCGACGGCTTTTTTATGCCGACGGTGACTTGGGGTACGCCGACATATATGGTGCCAACAGCACTATGCCGACGGAGGCCGTCGGCATAGACCTATGCCGATGGAAATCGGGGCTACGCCGACGGCCTGAGCCGTCGGCATAGTGCTTTATCCTGGTAGTGTGTGGCTAGAGGCGGTGGGCAGGGAGGAGGCCGTCGTCGAAGTTGTGGGAGTAGCTCTTGAGGTCATAGCCGAAACTCACGGCGCGGCGCTTCGGCCATAGCACGGCACGCCTTACCCTGCAGAATAGCTGCCTCACGGGCGCCGGCGCCTGCGGCCACGACCTCGACCCATAGTGGCTTTTCCCCTCCGTCGTCTTCCGGCTGCCAATGCTTCTCGTCACGCGGAATGATCCTCCTAGAAACGCCATAGGGTCCTTGACGAGTGATTAAACACGGCTCTACTAGCAGCTGCTCTTTCTTGATTAAGTTGCTCCTGATCTGAGATGGATGGTATGCACAAATGGGGCTCCCCAGCAGCCGTTTTATAAGTTCGCCGAATGGACGGGGCTCCGGGCCTGCCACCACCCAGGTACCCACGCGCACTCAACTTATGGCTGACAAGAAAAATCCACTTTACACAGCGATCAGCCTATGGCAAAATCACATTTTGGACATCTTTTTTCGTTGCCACCCTACACTACACACCTACAGTCAAAGACTGATCGGCGCGGCATCTGCGTGGAGATGGCATCTCTCTTCCAGAAAAGGCAATGCATGTGTTAATAAAGCTACGTTGGAACCATGTGGTCGTGGTTAGTGACCACTCATATATAGATATTGTTTTGGGGACGGATCTTCATCAGAAAAGAACCAAGAGGAGCAGAAGAAGAAACACGGTGAGTCGATGACTATATCTTGACTCTTTACACGCACGAGCACTTTCAACTTTTGTACAGACCTAGCACTTTCAATTTTTGTACACACCTAGGAAATAAAACCTCATGTATAAGCTAGTTAAAGAAAAACGACAATAAAAAAGATAGCGTGCCACCAACTCAACGCCGAGCAAGCCGCCACACCTAATATCACTAGTAGTAAACAGGGCATTGGTTCGGGCCGGGCCAGCCCATTAGTCCCGGTTCAGTCACGAACCGGGACCAATAGGGGCAACGGTCCCGGTTCGTGAGGCCAGGGGGCCGGGCGGGCCACGTGAGGCATTGGTCCCGGTTCGTCTGGAATCTTTGGTCCCGGTTCCAGACACGAACCGGGACCAATGTGCCTCGCTCCTGGCCCACAACCATTGTTCCCGGTTCGTGGCTGGATCTGGGACCAAAGGGGGTCTTTTAGTCCCGATTCCAGTCACGAACCGGGACCAATGAAATGACTATATATACCCCATCGCCAGCAAGCAGAGCACTCCACCCTGCTCTGTTTTTTTGGTCGGCAAGGGAAGAGGTTTTTGGTGTTCTATCTCACCTCCTATGCACATGAGGTGTTTGATGAAATGCCTAAGCCAAACTTCAGCTTTCTCCTCTCGAAGCTCCTTGTTCAAACTCCATTTTTGTCAAGATTTGTCTAGGTTTGGCGGTCCATCCTGTCCGTCCCCGTCCTGAAACCGCCATCGATCGCCCGCGCGTCGTGAGCCTATTGATCTTATCTTCTTGCTAAAAGAAAATATACTTACTTGTACGATTTTCTTACTTTTATTATTGTTCACTTCTATATTCATGATATGTTGTAATGGTTTTTAATACACTTTATTATATAACGCACACAGATGAACCGGCAATGGATGTAGGGTGACCGACGCACCTCCGAGTATATTAAGAGCCTACATAATTTTCTCGAAGCGGCTGAGGCAAACAAGCAGAATGATTTTATGCCTTGTCCATGTACTGTCTGTGAGAATATGAAGTCTTTCTCCAACTCTAAAACCCTTCACTTTCACCTGCTTCAGAAGGGTTTTATTCCACACTATAATGTTTGGACCAAGCACGGAGAAAGAGGGGTTATGATGGAAGACAACAAAGAAGAAGAGGATGACGACAACTACCCTCCCCCTGAATACGGTGATGCTGCAATGGGGAAAGCTGAAGATCAAGAGGAACCAGACGATGTGCCCGATGATGATCTTCGCCGGGTCATTGTTGATGCACAGAAAGAATGCAAAAGTGAAAGGGAGAAGTTGAAGTTCGGTCGCATGTTAAAGGATCACAAAAAAGGGTTGTACCCAAATTGCGAAGATGACAACAAAAAGCTCGGTACCACACTGGAATTGCTGCAATGGAAGGCAGACAATGGTGTATCTGACAAGGGATTTAGTTCGTTACTGAAAATAATGAAGAAGAAGCTTCCAAAGAATAACGAATTGTCCGACAGTACGTACGCATCAAAGAAGGTTGTATGCCCTCTAGGATTGGAGGTGCAGAAGATACATGCATGCCCTAATGATTGCATCCTCTACCGCGGTGAGTATGAGGAACGAAACACATGCCCAGTGTGCGGTGCATTGCGGTATAAGATCAGAAGAGATGACCCTGGTGATGTTGAGGGCCAGCGCACCGGGAAGAGTGTTCCTGCCAAGGTGATGTGGTATGCTCCTATAATACCACAGTTGAAATATCTGTTCAGAAACAAAAAGCATGCCGAGTTGATGCAATGGCACAAAAAGACCGTAAGAAAGACGGGAAGTTGAGAGCACCCGCTGACGGGCCGCAGTGGAGAAAGATCGAGAGAAAGTGAAGCGACTTTACAGGTGACCCGAGGAACGTATGGTTTGGTTTAAGTGCAGATGGCGTCAATCCTTTTGCGGAGCAGAGCAGCCAGCATAGCACATGGCCTGTGACCCTATGTATGTATAACCTTCCTCCTTGGTTGTGCATGAAGCGGAAGTTCATTATGATGCCAGTGCTCATCCAAGGCCCTAAGCAACCCGGCAATGACATTAATGTGTATCTAAGCCATTAGTTGATGAAATTTTACAGCTATGTAATGGAAGAGGTGTACGTGTGTGGGATGAGAACGAACAGGAGGAATATGACCTACATGCGTTGCTGTTTGTAACCATCAATGATTGGCCTGCTCTCAGTAACCTTTCATGACAGACAAATAAGGGATATCACGCATGCACACACTGTTTAGATGATACCGACAGTATATATTTAGACAAATGCAGGAAGAATGTGTACCTGGGGCATCTTCGATTTCTTCCGACCAACCATCAATGTCGAAAGAAAGGAAAGCATTTGAAAGGTGAGGCAGATCACCAGAAGAAGCCCGCCCTCCATGCTGGTGATCACATACTTGATATGGTCAATGATTTACAAGTAATATTTAGAAAGGGTCCTGGCGGACTATCTGTTTCGAATAACAATGACAAACGCGCACCCATGTGGAAGAAGAAATCTATATTTTGGGACATACCCTATTGGAAAGACCTAGAGGTCCGCTCTGCAATCGACGTGATGTACGTGACGAAGAATCTTTGCGTGAACCTGCTAGGCTTCTTGGGAGTGTATGGGAAGACAAAAGATACACCGGAGGCATGGGAGGAACAGCAACGTGTGCATGAAAAAGACGGCATGCATCCAAAGCAGTATGAAGGTCCTGCCAGCTACGCTCTTACCAAAGAAGAGAAGGAAATCTTCTTTGAATGCCTTCTCGGTATGAAGGTCCCGTCTGGCTTCTCGTCGAATATAAAGTGAATAATAAATATGGCAGAGAAAAAGTTCCAGAACCTAAAGTCTCATGACTGTCACGTGATTATGATGCAACTCCTGCCGGTTGCATTGAGGGTGCTTCTACCGGAAAACGTTCGATTAGCCATTGTGAAGCTATGTGCATTCCTCAATGCAATCGCTCAGAAGGTGATCGTGTTGGGTTATGCAACAGAAAACAAAAAATTTCCGACCTACGCACCAGCCCAGGACCACTATGGAGACTGCATACAAGGTTTGATCTGATCCGTACCGACTCGAAGCGCAGCGGAAGTAGAGTCGATGACGAACGGCGGTGCAGATCCCCGCAGCTAGGATTTTACAACCTCCCAACCGCGAGGATGTATACCCTCATCTGCCCTACGGACAGCCCTCCGGGAGGCGGTCGCATAGCCCCCCGGACGGTGTCGCGGACAGCCCTTCGGGAGGACCTCCGAAACTCGGACTGTCACTCGGACAGCCCTTCGGGAGGACCTCCAAAACTTGGACGGTCACACAGACAGCCCTTCGGGAGGCACTCTCGAACTAAGACCGAAACTACGATCTCTCTACAGAGTTTCACACATACGGTGTCATCTATCCGACAGGGCTTCGCCGTCCAGAACTAGTTCCTGCCGGAACCCAGACAGCCTTTCGGCTCTACGAAACTATTTCGCTGGGAGGGAGAGAGAGAGCTTGCAAAGCAAAGCATGTGTATGAGAGCACAAGGATCAGGATTTTGGGCTGCCTCCTCACCCCTATTTATAGGATGAGAGACTATGGTAAAAATACCAAAATGCCCTCAGATATTTTCACCATTCATAATAGTGATTCCACTATTCATAAATAGTGTTCCCCACTATTCACAATAGTGTTTTCCACTATTTCGTAATAGTGTTTTCACTAGTCATGAGATATTTTCTCCCAATAGTGTTTCCCACTATTCATAATAGTGTTTCCACTATTCACGAATAGTGTTTCCACTATTCACAAATAGTGTTTCCAATAAAGTAATCCAAAAAGCACTTTCACTATTCATGACGATATTTTTCAGCGTCCGTTCGAACTAAAAATATTTATGTGGGCTTAGAACATTTCCAGTACCCACTAAAATAATTTTCAATACGATCCGGAACAATTCCGGAATAGTGATTTTCATCTGTGAAAAGCATCTGAAGCGGTTCCGGCAGCTCCGGAACATTTCCGGTTATTCTTCCGGAAAATCCCAGAAGTTTCCAAAATGATTCTGGCACCCTCCAAGAATTATCAGGCATGTGCCAAAACCAATTTGAATTTATGGTATCCTCTGAAACCACTTTTCAGTTTCACCGAAACTGTTCCGGTGACCTGTCTGCGGAACATTTCCGCTATCCGAAACTTTTCCGGTGTCCGAAACTTTTCGGTGATTTTCTCTCAGACTCCCTGTCTAGTATTCAACAGATAGATGACCCTTAAGCGTGTGACCCTATAGGTTCAGTGAAGCATAGACATGACCTGGAACCCCTTCCGATCAATGATCAACATCGGAGCCGTGGACACCCATATCGATCCCTATACCCACACGAATAAATATTCGAGTGAACCTCCAGTTGCCGTGTGCTATTCCTGTTGCTTCGCGATATGTTACAAATACCCGAGGTGAGACATGTTGGCATCCCCATGGATCAACAACTTGTCCACTATGCCAGTTACCTCGTTATCGGTATTGTTCTCTTTTCTCGTTCCCGTGTTCCGGCATCCCCGTGATCAAATCGCAAAGTGTCTGGCCAGACGATGATGGATACCGTAACACCGAGAGGGCCCAGAGATATCTTTCCATCGTCGGAGGAGCAAATCCCAATCTTGAGCTATCAAGTTAATTCACTTACTTTTCCATGAACCCGTAAGCCGCCGTAATAGCCACCCATTTATGGATGACGTTTAACAAACCCCAAAGTTCATGAAGCAATCATGAAGAAACTCGATACTCTCATGGTATAAGGAATTATGCAAACATTAACTTCTCTGTGTTATTAACCATTAACTTATGACGAATGTATCTCATAGCATAACATTAATTTGGGTCGATTCAACACAAATGTTCTTCTAACATTGTGCCCTCAAAATTGCCGGCATAGCCATGCCCATGATCAGGAAAACAGGATCATCATGCAATACTTGAGCCAGTCTTAGAGGCCAGACTAGGAATACATTTTACCATTTATTATCCCACACGTGCACATGAGTTTCCCTCCAAGCCTCGTTTCATTTGTAGACTCGAGAATCATTGCAGTTATAGCATGGAACATAAACATAATTATGAACAGGGAGATAATCAATAACATTTATTATTGCCTCTAGGGCATATCTCCTACAGACTCCCACTTGCACTAGAGTCAATAATCTAGTAAATGCTAATGCACTTTACACCTATGGCATACTGGTGTAAAATATGCTTCGCTTGTGGTATAGCCTGATGTCCAACGGATCTGACAACTTCAGCTCTGTGTGTAACTATGCATATCCTCGCGTTTTCACGCTATCACAAAATTCGTATTTTGTGTGAACTTGGCTTTTCATATGTGTGAATCATTGGTCGAAACCCGATTCCTCAGACTGAGCTATGGAGCAACTATCTGCAATAGTGTCTCATAGACCAAAACCATCTTGGAACCATACTAAGTTCATGAATGAACTTATGATTCAACAACTTCTTTGTCGCTTCCAAAGCGTCAACATACTTAGCCTTTGTTATAGAATTCGCCACAGTATCTTGTTTGGAACAATTTCCAACTACCGTGCCACCATATTGTGTATTACACAAAACCCTTAACTTAAATCGAAAATCGCATGGAGCATTGATTGAGACTGTATCGATGTAATTTCTTACAACGAGCACTTCATAATCTCTGCTTGCGAGAAACATGTCATCAGCACTACTCTAGTACTTAATGACATCTTTCACTATTGTCCCATGATCAGTGCTTTGATCACTTTGGTATCTATACTCACAACAACTTGGGAGTATTTGACATATCTGGTTGCTTTACATACCATGGAATACATGATTAATCCAAACACAAGAGTGTGTGGAATCTCCATCATGTATTTCACTCATCAGTGTTTTGGGACACTGAGTCTTGCAAAAACTCTTTCCATGTGACTTCGGCAAGAATCACTCCTTGGCATTTTAAATGCTAAAAGGTTTTAGCACCTTGTCAATATGTATTCATTGCTTAGCCCCATTAGGTAAATCTATCTCCATAGATCATCATGCCTAATATTGAGGCTATTTAGCCTAAGCACTTCATGGAAAAAACTATTTTCAAATGAAGTCCTAACAATGTGTCAATTACACAAGGTTTTTAGAAATAGTATTATGCTCTCACTTACTTTCTTGAATCACAAGCATCTTCGATACCCATTTGATGAAGTCAAACCCCTTTGACCATTCCATCAAAAACGAAGATTCCAACTCCACTTTGCTCTCTTCTGTCCATCGCTGGAACTCTGAAGTTTGCATACTTACTAGCATCCTATGGATCGACAAATTACTTTGGACTGTATCACATACAAGTCCTAGGTTTCATTTACATCAGATGGAAATCCTTTTGTCATCCATGTTTCATATCTCATGATTGATATATGTATTAATTGCTAGTTCAACCCGAACCGACCTTAAGCATCGCTACGATGAAACAACCTCATCGTAGCCAACTCCTTGAACTTGTTATTTCAACAAGTCGAGCTTTATGGATAAAACATTTTTATCCGTATCAGTTTTTAGTTCCATAAATATTCGTTAGACTCTAAGCCCTCTGAAAGGTGTATCAAGGTTTTAATCTTGAATCACATATATGGAAACTATCTCAGATTGTATTGGCATTTAGCCAATCCCGGAGTCAGGGCCCATCAATGCTTCCTTGTGTATTGTAGGTATACTGTTGTCCAACAACAATGTCTCCTTTGCGCACCTGATAGGTTTGCACGAGCTTTGCCTACATGGTTCAGCTGCACATTCGACCGAAGTCCATACATTTTATTGTAGAGACTTACGTATCAGTCGTAGTAGGAAACAACGGAATCACTTCCAAGGTTTCTTTCCTTTGAACCGATGACGAAGATACTGGTTATCTCATCGAGTTGCACTGTCCTCCCACTCACCTTTTGTAAGAACTATTCTCTTTAAAAACATACCGTTTTGTGGCAAAACCCTTTGCCTCGGTATAGTGGTGGGGGAATACCCAATGACTTGGGATAACCATACAAAGTAGTACTTGTCTGATTTGGAATAGGTTTGTAACCTTTTACACAAGCCCCATATTACAAATGTTAAGAAAAGATATAACATGGTTGGGCGTACCATACCATGGCGTCATTTCAACAGACCTAATGGATCTCTTTTCAGTGTAAAAGCCGTAGTCTCTAAAGCATCACTCTATAAAAGGGATAATGGCAAATCTATTTATGTCATCTTTGATCTTACCATGTCATAAATGGTTCGATTACATCTTCACGGACTTTCCACTTTGGAGTAGTGTTCCGGGAGGTTCAAGTTATGAAACTCTTTTCACAACTCATCAGACATTCGCTAAACTTGTAACTCAAATATTCCTTTCCGCAATCAAATTGCAGAAACATAATTTTCTTGGTACAATAACTTCTACTTCAATTTTTAAAACCTTTCGAATGATTTCAAAAGATCCAGACTTACGTCTCATCAAGTAAATATCCATATATCTACTTGAGTCATTTTTGAAGGTAGACAAATCCACTGTTTGCAACAACATTTATCGGACTAGATACATCAAATGTATGATCACTGATAAGTTCTTTGCTCGTTCCTTATTGCCTGTGAACGGTATTTCAGTCACTTCACCGTTTGGAGGAAAGTTGCAAGTGTCATATGATTCAAAATCAAACGACTTCAAAATCCATCATAATGGAATTTTCCATGCAGGTTTCTCCAATGTGACCAAATGCAGTGCCACACATATGTGGTATTCTTTTAGTCTTGCGACATTTAGCGTCAGTGTTATGGATATATCATATTTCCATCAGTATTCATAACATACATCCCATTAGGATGGAAGCATGGCCCTTCATGTTATTCATAATACTGAACAACAATTGTTGTTTTTATGAACAAATCTTTTGCAACAGACATTGTGCAAGGGGCTAGAGTGTATGCAACTCTAAAATGAACTATGAAAATAAACCCAGAGGTAATGTATTATTATCAATATTCATAACATACGTCTCATTCATAATGAAAATATGGCCCTTATGTTATTCATAACACCGAACATGAAAAGTTCTCTTATGAACAACCTTCTTGCAAGATACCTTATGCAAAGGGCTAGAGTGTGAAACTCTAAAATGAATTATGAAACTTAATACATAGGGAATACACCGATGGAAGGCATAGTAACATTTACTATGTTCCCTGCGTGTATCTAAGCCTCATATTTCTGGCTAGTCTTTCAGGCCATAGTAGTTCTTACATCGAGTTGCAACAGAATGCAATCGAGCGGGTATCTTTGTGACCAACTCACAGTACCCAAGAATTAATGATTAACATGTTTAACCATAATTCCCAAGAACTATATCTTTGACCAGCCTTCTATACATCAAAAACTTGTATGACATTCATACATGAGCTGGATATTCCATTCTTCTTTCCTTTTGCCATTATACTTCTAATAGTTTAACTTTCAGTATTTATCCTACTCTCAGAAGAAGCACCCAACTTAAGAGTGGCATTAGCCCCAGACTTCCTAGGCGTGAAAGTCTCACTGACACCCTTCGGACACTTCCTTTCTCTTTAAGTTGTTGTTTTATTCACCTTTCACCATATGACAGGCGTTCTCCTGGATCCCTCTCTTATCAGTCTAATGCATAGTAAACTCCTTTACTAATAGTTTGCAAACAAACATTGCTTTGGATATCTTATATCTTTTTAGACTTTGTCTGTCTCTAAAAATGATTTTCAGATTCCATGAATATCACATAACTATCCAAACTTTCGAAGTTCGGGTCTCATGGAAGCAAACATATTTCACTTGACCGAAATGGAATTTTAGCTTTTGGATCGAAGGACGGGAGTCATATCATCCATAGCATTAGCGGGAGAATACCGAAAGCATGCGATAGGACAAGTCTTTCTCGGCACTCTTGAGGACAATCCTCACATTACGTTACCAACCGTAAAGTTTTAACCAGATATTTAACAGCTTATTCAATTTTAATAGGGAAGGTGGAAACGCGAGCCATTATCCTACAACTATTATGCAAATCACACTTAGACATTGTTCAAAATTAATTGCACTGAGAATTAAAACAAGTTAATTCTACAGTGAGCTCCCACTCAAATCAATATCTCTCATAATTGATTGTGAGTGATTCAAGATCCAAATTACAATTCAACGCCAAGGATCTATCCATCTCAAGTGACGAGAATTGCAATCGGTAGGCCAACTTGCCAATCACATCTCTATGTCACTCTTGTTCATCTTTCGATGCATGTGTTCCGAGCTCATGACTTTCATGCCTGAACGTCAAGACAACCAAGTGATCTCGCTGCGAGGTCTCAACTCACCCGCCTCACACTTCTCTAATCGTTCGTACCCATGTAACCATGTGATACCCCGAAGAGATAGGTGCCGTGACGGTGCTACACTTGGGAGAACACTAACTACTTGATATTTTGTGAGAGATCACCCTAATAAAAAGCGACTACCGCGCAATCAAGAAGGGTGCATCAAGAGGGATAAACATCTCAAGCAATTCATAACAGCATGATATGGTATAGCCCTTTCTGACGGAGAAGTCTTTCATTCCTTCGTCTTCGGCATTCGCGTCGGTGTTCACCTTTGCGAAGATTGCCACCACCTTGTTGATGCACCAAATAATATTGCTATCTCTATAGCTTAATAAAATAAGTGCATCACATAAGGTTGACACGCAGGTCATTAAAGTGCAATCATATGGCTCCAACCATCATGCCGAATCATGACACACAGGTCATGCTAATCAATTTACATCATATAGTCATCTCATACATAATCAAATTATTATGAACACTGCTATACCACATCACATGCACATGCAAACCATCCTGCAAAACCAAGTTAGACGCCTCTAATCGGTCCATGCAAAAACTTGTTTTACGTGGCTTCTAAGGTTTCGAAACAAACCGAATCTACCAACGTCCATCATCAAGTATGATAATTCAAGTTGCTAGATTAACTTTCCAGGGTGTATGAAACACGAGATAATAAAATCTCGAGCCCCATACTAAACTTCGTCATACGCGTGACCCCCGTGCAGATCACATCTGCATTGCCCTTTCGTCTGCGAAACATCCATATTTCTTTTGACTATGGTGGAACCCAAAGAACTGTTAGCACTTCGTTGATCTGTCAATCAGCATACTCAGGAGCAGCATGAAAGGATCGTGGATTGTCAGAACTTTGTAAGATTCCACCATTCCGTCAAGATATGGACTACGCAAATTCACGGGAAGCAATAGGAACATCGGGTAACAGATTTCATCTGCTACCCGCACAAATAATTTTCAGCAATAGATCTCATCTACTACAAAATTATACTATGCAATACCCATACATCTCATGTATTCTAGATCATAACATGCATCTACTCATAGCCTGGCTCTTGATGCCACTGTTGGGTTATGCGACAGAAAACAAAAAATTTCCGACCTACGCACCAGCCCAGGACCACTATGGAGACTGCGTACAAGGTTTGATCTGATCCGTACCGACTCGAAGCGCAGCGGAAGTAGAGTCGATGACGAACGGCGGTGCAGATCCCCGCAGCTAGGATTTTACAACCTCCCAACCGCGAGGATGTATACCCTCATCTGCCCTACGGACAGCCCTCCGGGAGGCGGTCGCATAGCCCCCCGGACGGTATCGCGGACAGCCCTTCGGGAGGACCTCCGAAACTCGGACTGTCACTCGGACAGCCCTTCGGGAGGACCTCCAAAACTTGGACGGTCACACAGACAGCCCTTCGGGAGGCACTCTCGAACTAAGACCGAAACTACGATCTCTCTACATAGTTGCACACATACGGTGTCATCTATCCGGCAGGGCTTCGCCGTCCAGAACTAGTTCCTGCCGGAACCCAGACAGCCTTTCGGCTCTACGAAACTATTTCGCTGGGAGGGAGAGAGAGAGCTTGCAAAGCAAAGCATGTGTATGAGAGCACAAGGATCAGGATTTTGGGCTGCCTCCTCACCCCTATTTATAGGATGAGAGACTATGGTAAAAATACCAAAATGCCCTCAGATATTTTCACCATTCATAATAGTGATTCCACTATTCATAAATAGTGTTCCCCACTATTGACAATAGTGTTTCCAATAAAGTAATCCAAAAAGCACTTTCACTATTCATGACGATATTTTTCAGCGTCCGTTCGAACTAAAAATATTTATGTGGGCTTAGAACATTTCCAGTACCCACTAAAATAATTTTCAATACGATCCGGAATAATTCCGGAATAGTGATTTTCATCTGTGAAAAGCATCTGAAGCGGTTCCGGCAGCTCCGGAACATTTCCGGTTATTCTTCCGGAAAATTCCCAGAAGTTTCCAGAATGATTCTGGCACCCTCCAAGAATTATCAGGCATGTGCCAAAACCAATTTGACTTTATGGTATCCTCTGAAACAACTTTTCAGTTTCACCGAAACTGTTCCGGTGACCTGTCTGCGGAACATTTCCGCTGTCCGAAACTTTTCCGGTGTCCGAAACTTTTCGGTGATTTTCTCTCAGACTCCCTGTCTAGTACTCAACAGATAGATGACCCTTAAGCGTGTGACCCTATAGGTTCAGTGAAGCACAGACATGACCTGGTACCCCTTCCGATCAATGATCAACATCGGAGCCGTGGACACCCATATCGATCCCTATACCCACATGAATAAATATTCGAGTGAACCTCCAGTTGCCGTGTGCTATTCCTGTTGCTTCGCGATATGTTACAAATACCTGAGGTGAGACATGTTGGCATCCCCATGGATCAACAACTTGTCCACTATGCCAGTTACCTCGTTATCGGTATTGTTCTCTTTTCTCGTTCCCGTGTTCCGGCATCCCCGTGATCAAATCGCAAAGTGTCTGGCCAGACGATGATGGATACCGTAACACCGAGAGGGCCCAGAGATATCTCTCCATCGTCGGAGGAGCAAATCCCAATCTTGAGCTATCAAGTTACTTCACTTACTTTTCCATGAACCCGTAAGCCGCCGTAATAGCCACCCATTTACGGATGATGTTTAACAAACCCCAAAGTTCATGAAGCAAGCATGAAGAAACTCGATACTCTCATGGTATAAGGAATTATGCAAACATTAACTTCTCTGTGTTATTAACCATTAAATTATGACGAATGTATCTCATAGCATAACATTAATTTGGGTCGATTCAACACAAATGTTCTTCTAACATTGTGCCCTCAAAATTGCCGGCATAGCCATGCCCATGATCAGGAAAACAGGATCATCATGCAATACTTGAGCCAGTCTTAGAGGCCAGACTAGGAATACATTTTACCATTTATTATCCCACACGTGCACATGAGTTTCCCTCCAAGCCTCGTTTTATTTGTAGACTCGAGAATCATTGCAGTTATAGCATGGAACATAAACATAATTATGAACAGGGAGATAATCAATAACATTTATTATTGCCTCTAGGGCATATCTCCTACAGATCGATCCAGAAATCCTGCCAAGGTTAAGGAGTGATTTGGTGCAATGTCTTGTTAGTTTCCAGCTGGTTTTCCCACCGTCCTTCTTCAATACCATGACACACATCCTAGTTCATCTAATCGACGAGATTGTCGTTTTGGGCCCTGTATTTATGCACAATATGTTCCCCTTTAAGAGGTTCATTGGAGTCTTAAAGAAATATGTTCGTAACCACGCTAGGTCAGAAGCAAGCATCTCCATGGTCCATCAAACAGAGGATGCCATTGAGTTTTGTGTGGACTTCATTCCTGACCTTAAGAAGATTGGTCTCCCTCAATCGCGGTATGAGGGAAGACTGACTGGAAAAGGCACGCTATGAGCGGACTCAATAATATGTAGGGACGGGCATTCTTGGTCTCAAGCACACTACACAGTTCTACAGAATTCCATCTTGGTGACCCCGTATGTCGATCAACACAAGAATATTCTGCGCTCCAAACACCCGGAGCAGTGTGACGACTGGATTACATATGAACACATCAGGACTTTCGGCAGTTGGTTGCAAACACGTCTCATGGGTGACAACACTGTTTCTGATGAGTTGTACTCGTTGGCTAGGGGACCATCTTCGACTGTATTGACTTACAAAGGGTACGAGATAAATGGTAATACATTTTACACGATTGCCCAAGATGAAAAGAGCACCAACCAAAACAGCGGTGTCCGCTTTGATGCAACAACCAAGTGGGGAAAGGACACATATTATGGTTACGTAATGGACATATGGGAGCTTGACTATGGACATGATTTCAAGGTCCCTTTGTTTCAGTGCAAATGGGTCAATCTCTCAAGAGGCGGGGTACATGAAGACTCACAGTACAGAATGACAACAGTGGATCTGAACAATCTTGGGTACACAGACGAACCATTTGTCCTAGCCAATGATGTGGCCCAGATTTTCTATCTGAAGGACATGTCTACCATACCGAGAAAAAGAAGAGATAAGGAAGCGAATACATCATACGATGAGCCAAAGTGCCATATAGTTCTTTCAGGAAAAAGAGACATCGTGGGATTGGAGGGCAAGACAGACATGTCTGAAGATTATGAAAAGTTTCATGAAATTCCTCCCTTCAAAGTCAAGGCTGACCCAAGCACCCTGTAAAACGATGAAGATTATCCATGGTTATGGCGCAATAAGCAAAGTACACAAGCAAAGAAAAAGTGAAGACTTTCTCTTCACAACTATATCATTGCAGTGACATGTGAAGAAATGAAATGCCTTTTGTAACACATGAGTTTTCGTCCGAAACCCTAATACTTCGAAAGAGATTTTCCGTTTTGTACACGAAGTGCATTCAGTTTTTGTCGTAACCTTCTCAACTTTTTATGACATACTATGTGGGTGAAATGATGATACCATGCCAACTTTGAACCTTTTCAGAGTTCATTTGAAGTGCTTTAGCTCAAAAAAATCAGTATGTGCATGAAAAATACCAAATGAAGTCAGAAAGGGTTGAAAATTGATGATGTGGTTTTGAATGGTGCATTTTGAACACACAAAAAGTATGGAGTTCAAATAAGTTCAAAAAATGAAATCCCTTTGTAACAGATGAGTTTTCGTCCTAAACCGTGATACTTCGAAAGAGATTGTCCATTTTGTACACGAAGTGCATCCAGTTTTTGCCGTAACCATCTCAACTTTTAGCAAATGCCATGTGGCTGAAATTATGATACCATGCCAACTTTCAACCTTTTCAAAGTTCATTTGAAGTGTTTTTCAATTTCAGGGTTATTTAGCTCAAAAAAATCAATATGTGCATGAAAAATACCAAATGAAGTCAGAAAGGGTTGAAAATTGATGATGTGGCTTTGAATGGTGCATTTTGAACACACAAAAAGTATGGAGTTCAAATAAGTTCAAAAAAATGAAATCCCTTTGTAACAGAAGAGTTTTCGTCCAAAACCGTGATACTTCGAAAGAGATTGTCCATTTTGTACACGAAGTGCATCCAGTTTTTGCCGTAACCATCTCAACTTTTTAGCACATGCTATGTGGGTGAAATGATGATACCATGCCAACTTTCAACCTTTTCAGAGTTCATTTGAAGTGCTTTTCAATTTCAGGATAATTTAGCTCAAAAAATCAGTAAGTCCATGGAAAATACCAAATGAAGTTAGAAAGGATTGAAAAATGATGATGTGGCTTTGAATGGTGCATTTTGAACACACGAAAAGTATGGAGTTCAAATAAGTTAAAAAAATTAAATCATTTGTAACAGATGAGTTTTCGTCCGAAACCGTGATACTTCGAAAGATATTGTCCATTTTGTACATAAAGTGCATTCAGTTTTTGCCGTAACCATCTCAACTTTTTAGCACATGCTATGTGGGTGAAATGATGATACCATGCCAACTTTCAATATTTTTAGAGTTCATTTGAAGTGCTTTTCAATTTTAGGGTTATTTAGCTCAATAAAATCAGTAAGTGCATGCAAAATACAAAATGAAGTCAGAAAGGGTTTGAAAATTGATGATGTGGCTTTGAATTGTGCATTTTGAAAACACAAAAGTATGGAGTTCAAATAAATTCAAAAAATGAAATCCCTTTAGATAACATCAAAAAATAACAAAAATGAACATAGATGCACTTATGTAAGTAAATTTCGACCGGAAATCAGATTGAAATTCAGTTTGATTTCAGGTCAAATTTTCCCACATAAGGGCATCTATTTTCAATTTGAGAGGAACTCAATAAGGCAGGGAGGGGTGGGCTTATAAACCGGTGCGAGCGCCCCTCGCTTGGCAAGGTGGGACTAAACTCCCACCACAGCCAGGACCAACCATTTAGTCCCGGTCGATGGCTACAACCGGGACCAATACCCACCATTGGTCCCGGTTGGTGGCACCAACCGAGACCAATGCCCACATTTAGTCCCTGTTGGTGCCACCAACCGGGATCCTTTGGTCCCGGTTGGTGCCACCAACCGGGACGAAAGGTTGGCATTGGTCCCGGTTGGTGCCACCAACCGGGACCGATGCTCTGGGTATATAAGTAGAACTTAGGAATTTTCAGTTCTCATCTCGCAGTTCCCCCTGATGACGCCGACCTCCTCGACGCCGCCAGGCTACCCCGACGCCGATGCCGTCGTCGTTGCCCGTGCCCTTACCCTGCCCCCCGAGCCCACGTCGACATTGTCCGCCGCCCATGTCGTCGCCGTCCTCCGCCCACGCCATAGCCATCGCCTGTGCCCCTGCCCTTCCCCCGAGCCCACACCGACGCCGTCCGTCGCTCATGCCGTCGCCGTCCGCCGCCCCTGCCCTAGCCCGCCCCCACCGTCGCCATCGCCCTCGCTGCCCCTGCCACCGCCCTTGCTGGCCGACCCCGCTGTGAGCCGTCGCCGCCGCCCCTTGTATTTTTTCATGTATATGTTGTATATGTTTTTTCATGTATATGTGTCATGTGTGTATATGTTCATGTATATATATGTTCATGTATATGTTTTTTCATTTATATCCATATATGTTCATGTATATGTGTGTATATGTTCATGTAAAAAGTCTTCGTTGTTTTTCATATGTACGAAAATGTAGAGTGAAAAGGAAAACAAACATATAAGAAAAAACAAAGTGAAAAATGAAGAAGGAAAAGAAAACCGCTCGGCCCGGCCACCACCGTATTTTCATAAAGTTTTTCCATCGAGTCCAAGTCGCACCGAGCACCCGCGACGAAGCAAGTCTTTTTTTGAAGAAGGTATTTTTTTTGTTAAATGAAAATGTTGGCATCGGCTCTATCATCACGTTGGCATCGCCTCTATCTATCAACAAGGCCACGGGAGCACCCCGGCCCTCTATCATCACGTTGGCCTCGGCTCCCCGAGAGCTTTCCAACTGATCCGGAATGTATGTCGTTGTTGATATACCCCCTCCTCGATAACTTCCACATGAGAGGGGACATCGGACATGGATGAGAGAGAGGCGGTCCGCTCACCTGACCAACTATCGAGGCCACCCAAACCCTAGAAGAAAGAGCGTCGTTGTCGATCTACCCCCTCCATGATAACTTCGTCATGAGAAGGGACGTCGGGCATGCATGAGTGAGAGAGGCGGTCCGCTTGCCCGACCAACTATCGAGGCCATCCAACCCTATAATAAAGAGCGTCGTTGTCAATCTACCCCCTTCCCAATAACTTCGACATGAGAGGGGACGTCGGACATGCATGAGAGAGAGGCGGTCTGCTCACCCGACCAACTATCGAGGCCACCCAAACCCTAGAAGAAAGAGCGTCGTTGTCGATCTACCCCGTCCCTACCCGACCAACTAGCGATATTCGAAAGGCTCTTGTTGAACTTCGTACCGAAAAGCTAATTAATTATCCTATCCGAGACGCCGTCGGACATTCATGAGAGAGGCGGTCTGGACGTGGGACATTCATGTTTGTATATTAATTGCCATGTTGCAATATTTGCAGAAACTATGGATCCAAGAGATGAAGAACAAGAATAGTTGTTGGGGGACATAATCCACGACGGACGTGATATCTTCTCGTTTCTCAACGACATCGATGGTCTAGAAGGAGAGGATTATGACGGCTCCGGTGATCGAACAATGAAGGAGGAAGGACATGATCATGATGGCTCCAGTGACCGAATGTCGGAGGAAGAAGGAGACCATGTTGACGGCTCCGGTGACCGATCGAAGGAGAGAGCTGTTGCAAAGTCCGGTGAGGTATACATATTAATTAAGTCTTTGCTCCGGTGACTAGCTAATTGATGCATTAATTATTTTGGTATGTACATATATTAATTAACCTTTCTTTCTTCTTTTATATCCCTCCGGATCGAGCCAAAATTCGGTAACAAGATGAGGCCCGAAGAAGAGGTTGCGCACGGATCAAAAGTTCACGATCACAACACTCGCGAACGATGGCCATCCGATTGAACCCAAGCGGACCAAGAACACATTTTTTGCTCAGTGCAGAGCTATTGTTAGGGACAACATCCCGATCAGCATCAAGCAATGGAATAAGCCTAAGGACGGCACCCCTGAAGGTGATTATGTCACCGATAGACAGAAAGATGATCTTTGGACCGCGCTGAAGGCAAATTCCACCCTACCGCTAGAGGAGGATCCGAATAAGCCAGTTATAGAGCCATTGGTCAAGGCGTGTGCTCTTAAGAAGATGGCAGATCTATTCAAGAGGTGGAAGAATGAGTTGAAATCAAAGTTTGTCGACAAAGGGAAGACTCCAGAATTCATTGGATGATTTGAGAAGATAAGAGATTACTAGCCCGCATTTGTGGACTACAAGACATCGGACAAGAGTAAGAAAATGTCAGAGACAAACAAGGTCAATGATGCAAAGAAGCAGTATCACCATCACACGGGGTCAGGTGGCTACCTCAAAGCCCGGCCGTTGTGGGACAAAGCTGAGAATGACCTCATTGCTAAAAACATTGTACCATAGACATATAACTGGCCAGACCGTTCAAGGACTTGGTTCTTCGGGGTTGGGGGAACTTTGGACCCTGAAACAGGGAAGTGCCGTTGGACGGACGAGCAACTTGTAATACCCATGAACAAGCTTCAGAAGTATATCACCGCAGCCCAGGAAGGTACGTTCATTCCCGACAGAGAGATGGACGAGTTGACTGAGGCCCTAGGGAATGATGAGCACCCTGGACGAACACGAGGCACACCAGGCTCCGTTTCGAGGAAGGTTGGGTTTCCCGACGCAGACGGTCACAAAAGCCGAGAGAGAAAGGGGAAAGCAGAGTTGAGCGAAATTCAGAAGCTCAATGCAAGACTACAAAAGCTAGAGGAAGCTCAGAGCCAGCGAGCTGTCGGCCAACCATCTCAGCGGCACGAAGCTACGCTAGAAGCAACCCAGCCATCTCAGCGGAGAAGCAGCATCGCTTTCACGGAGCCCGTTCAGCCTGACTTCATGTCTCCTAGCTACCCCGTGGATACTGTCATGGAGGCTCAACATTGCGAGCTTATGACAAAATGCCAGAACCTTACTTTCAAGGCGGTTGTCGGCTCTGTTGCACCTCCTCAACCCAACGGAACTTTTCACTGTTGTCCGATTCCACATGGCTATGCTGTTGTGATGGTGGATGAAGTAATGAAGGAATTTGAGGAGCTCGAGCTTGACCACTTTAGAGGTGAAGGAGAGAATAAGCTGGTTCGTGCCCTGAGGAGTACATGTCTATGGCAGAAGGAGTACATCAAGCTTCCAATTTGGACGCCTCCGCCTCCTCCTTCTCCTCAGGGGAATCAGGGCACTCCGGCTCCTCCTCCTCCTCCGGCGAGTGATCAGGGCACACCGCCTCCTTCTTTGGCTCCTCCGATGCGTGGGGGTACTCCGCCTCCTCCTTTGCCTACTCCGGCACGTCGGAGCAGTACGCCTCCTCCTCAGCCTCATCAGACGGCAGAAGACAGACGCCCCTGCTCCGGCTCCTCCGGCGCCTATTAAGCAACGATGGAAGGGAGCCTCCGCCGCTCCGGCGGCTAGCAGTACAAGCATAGGCAGTAGGGGATACAGATACGGTCCATCTCTCAAACCTCTGGAAAAGTTACCATATGAGAGGACCGAGTCTGAAAACGAGGAGATATGTCAGGCCGAATTGATGGTTCATTTTGCAAAGAAAACTCCACCTTCGAAGGAGAAGATAGATCCGGTGAAAGCGATGCGCACTATCGATGCCCTGAAGCGACCACCATCGCCTCCGCCGGATTCCAACTTTGACTGCTGTATTAAAAAGACATATCAAGCTGCGTGCCGGTCGGGAAGTACTTCCAGTCATGCAAGGTTAGCAAAACGAAGAAGTGAGAAAAAATTCCCCAGCTCGGCGAACAGGCGAACCAATCGTGCCCCTCGCTCAAGGTGTCTAGCGATATCGTCACTAATCATCCGGGGATGGTGCCCGGTACCAAACCTGGTGATTACCTGAGCGATGATGTACAGTTTAAGCCGTTGGAGGTGGACGAATTCCATTATCGGCATGGGCGGCCTCTCGTCAAACCTGATCCTCCTCCTCTAACAATGATGATGCGAAAATTCCATGAATGATACATGAAAACCTGCCACGAGTCTGGGACGGATTCTTTGATACTATCAGTTAAAGAGCAGCACGACGTCGTTGGAATGAACTGTTGAATATTGCATTTGAGGAGATATTCTAGTTATACAATCAAAAGGCCCTCGACAAAACAATCGTGACTTGCTGCTGTCTGTAAGTACCACTTTTGTAATTAAGTCTCTCTATGTATATAGCTCAGCTCTTTCATTGCATGTATATATAATTATCCTCACTACTATATCATGCAAATTGAAGATCGTCGAATGCAGAAAAGCACAAATCTATGGCATTAGGTTCATTAACCCAAATGTCATACATGAGTATAATTTCCAAAAGTATCCCACACAAACCAAGGAAAACTTGCTACAATCGTTGCTTAAAAATCAAAACAAAGGGACAATACTCTTTCCTTACAACTTCAAGTGAGTGTTACTTTCTTGTGCATATTCAGTTTCCCTTATTACTCGCTGTTTATAGTAATGTAATTGATGAGTTATGCATGCGTGCGCAATTGTCACTTTATTCTATTAGATTCAGCTTGAGCGGGGAGTACTAACCTTCTTAGACTCGAAAAGAAAAGATCCCTAGGAATATGCGGACATGACTAAAATTCTCTAGAAGTAAGTTCAAATGATCACTATCGCATCATATTGGCAACTTTGTTCATTTTTTGATATCAAGTAATTATTTTCTTTGTCTGATAGGGTTTGAAAAGAGTTCACAACATTTGTTCCGGCACTGTCGGGGGAGCTGCGATTTACACACCCGAAAGTAAGTACTACTAGCTAGTTCCGCGCATCTTCCATTGATTCTAGTTTCATCAATACCATTTATCATGCTTGATTATCAGTTTGATTGAACTCTATTCTCGTAAAGTGCTTGTGGTAGGAAACCCGGAATAATTTATGTGGATACTAGGTTTGTAAGTTCATCTATAACGCGACGACCCCTAAGTGGGGCTACTCTGAAAAACAATTTCAAGTGCGTAAGCAATAATATTCATAATTTTATTTTATTACAATATATATGTATTGACCCACTTCTTCAAATTAGATGTGGCAGACGCGGGATGAACTCCTACCACATGATCACATACGTGTAATTCAAGAAGAATTGGCGGGATTCTTTCTTGACCACGTCATAAATAAAACCGGAGAATACCATATGGAAGTTAACATTAGATGTTAGGCATTGTAAGAGATCTTATATTGTATATATGTAGTTAGTAGCGTCGGATATATATACGAAAACTGGTTATATGACCAATCTCTCCGAGAAAGAAAGGTCGATCACTTCTATCTCTATATGTTCATGACGATCTTCTGTACTTAATGGTTCCTTCATTTGCTTACTAGTTAGCGTGTCGAGTTCTCTCTATAGTAGCTAGCATCGACCAAGCACGGAGAAAGAGAGGACACTTCTTTCTATTAATTATCTAGCTAAAACAATATAAAACCCCTAAATTAACCATCCAAAACCCCCTCAACCCCCCTCCCTTTAAAAAAAATCAGCAACTGCTAGATGCTGACACGTGAATGCCTTTTGGTCCCGGTTGGTATTACCAACCGGGACTAAAGGTCCTCCTACCTGGGCTCACTGCAGAGGCCACGTGGAGTCCTTTCTGTCCCGGTTTGTAAGAGAACCGAAACTAAAGGTTTTGGGCTTTAGTCCCAACCCTTTAGTCCTGGTTCCAAAATCGGGACAAATGGGCCTTACGAACTGGAATAAATAAGTCTTTTTCTACTAGAGTATGAAGCCGCCGAGACTACAAAACAAGAATGGAACAAACGTCGACTTGAAAAACCACTGAACACCATTGCACCGAACACACCAAACAGCCTCGGAAGACTCATGATCCTATCATGACATAAACAATGTAAATAACATTGCACGAACAATGAAGATGGACCCATAAATTAGTGTTCTTATGGTTGCCGTGGAACAAAAGGTTCAAGCTTTTGATTTTGCTTCAGTTCTACCTGCGAGCCTAGCAATGGTATATACTTCTTCCGTCCTAAAATAAGTGCTATTGGTTAGGTATAGAATCTGTACTGACTTAGTATAATTTTTGCGACATTTATTTTAGGACGAAGAAAGTAAGATATAGCATGTCGAGTACACACGATTGCTCTCTGTATCTATCTACTTAGACCAACTTTAGTAGACCAACTTTCCGACATCCTGCTAACCACGTCTGGAAAGCAGACAGTAAAGGCAAAGCAATAGCGTTTGAGCCGATATATCTATAGGAAGCTCAAAGCTCCCCACGAGCATAATCCAATTGGCTAATCAATACATCACGTAATGGACGACGTTTTGTTGGTAGTATCAGTATGCATGGAATGCTGGTGCATATATCCAAGCCACTCATGATCTATGATGACTAGGATAGATATTATAGCTTTAAAGGTAGTTGTACCTCACCCGCGTCGTTCTTCCCTAAGACGATTTGGGCAGCATCGAATCCTCTCGATGCAACCTCCTCCCCCTCCGGCTTCCTCTCCCCCTGCCATCACCTACGGCATCTCAGGGCAAAGCCCACTCGGATCTGACAACAGTGGGCCGCGACTCTCTGTGTAGTGTCACCCCTCGAGAAGGGGGCTCGAGTGGTGGCCAACGGTGCAGCGCTCACTGGCACGTGTCGCCGAGCTCTGAGATCGTGGTGGACGGTTGTGGTTGCGGGCATGGACTGTCGCTTTGATCTAGCATCTCGTTGCACGGAGGTGTCTACTGCTTAGCAGCGAGCTGGCGGCTCGCTATAGGGAGAGCTAGGTTGTGTGTGGGAGGGGGCAGGTTGGTGGGGGCTGGTAGACATGGCCAACCGGCTGTTCTGGTCAGAGGCGTAGGAGACGATGTCAGGCGAAAGTTCGTCTCTGACTATGATCGGAGCCGATAGTGGTGGTGGTCGTGGGCGTCTGCCTTCTTGTGGGTGTTCTTGTGGTGATGTGCTCCTCTCACCTGTTGTCCCTTGCTCTGAGGGAGACTTCAGATCCGTGCTCTCTCGGATTGGATGATGATGGCGCCATGCAATGTTCCCCTCTCGTGGACATCATTGTTGCAGCAAGGTCAGCGAGAATGACAGTGTTGGTTTGATGGCAGTGGTTTTGTGTTTGGCTTGGGGTCGACGGTGGTTGTTCATTAGTATTCTTTTGGCTTCGGTAGCAGACCTATTGGCGTCGCAGGGTGGTCATTGATATGTTTTCAACGTATTTATAATTTATATAGTATTTATACTATATTTACATCAATTATATATGGTTTTAGTGCACTTTTATATTATTTTTATGTACTAACTTATTATTCTAGTGTCCAGTGCAGGTTTCCGTTTTTGTATGGGTTTGGTTCACAGAAAATCAATATGTTGGAAAGTCCAAACGCATGAAACTTTATGATGATTTTTTTATGAAATATATGTGATTTTTGAAAGAAAGAATCAAGATGGTGTCTTAGGGCCCCACAAGGCAGGCCGGCACGCCTACCTCCCAAGGCATGCCAGGGTGGCATGTGGGAAGCCCCTAGGTCGGATGGATCCCTTCTTTCGCCGCAATAAACTTAATTTCCGAAGAAAAATCCCCTAAATATTTCAGCTCAATCAGAGTTATAAATTTCCGGCTATAAAAGAAATGGTTTGCGCCAGAAAACATGGACGAAATAGAGAAGAAAATAGAGAAACATCCAATCTCGGATGAGCTCTCGCTCCTCTGGGTGCCATGGGGGACAAGGACCAGAGAGAAGAACCTCTCCCATCAAGGGGAGGGGGGCATGGAGTATCAAGCCAGATGGGAGCCTCTCTCTCCGTGGCTCCGGAGTGCCGTCGGGGGAACCATCGCCGCGGTGACCGTCTTCATCACCTTCCTCACTTTTTTCAGCGTCGACTCTCCCGCACCCGTTGTAATCCCCTACTTGAACATGGTGTGTTTGTTCTATGAGTCATTATCCAATGAATTGAGTCATCGTTATCGTGTCTGAGAAGATTTTTTTTCCTATGGGCAATTGGTGAATTGCTATGATTGGTTTAAATTACTTGTACTTATGTTACTGTCCTTTGGCGCCCATCATATTAGCATGCGTGGATCGCACCACAGGGTTAGTTGTATGTTGATAGGACTATGCGGGGGGCAAGATAGACAATATTTTTTCTTACTATAGAAATTGATACATATGGGATTGAAGGGAGCCAATTTATCTTAATGCTATGATTTGGTTTTATTTAATGAACTTGTTAGTAGTTACATATACTTGTTAATAGTTCCAATCATAAGTGCATAGAGTTCTAAGTAAGGAATGACACGCTGACAATGGTCTTTCCAACAAAAAAACCTGACATCGGTCTAGTAACTTAGTTAATTGCTTGAGGACAATTTCGCACACTATTTATGCCTTCTTTATTCCACATTCAGTATTTTTATTATATTGTAATATATTAATTTTTACTTAGACATCACTTACTTTTATGTTTATATTCTTCAAAGCTATCATTTATACCGACTTTTTAGTTTTTTTTTGTTTCTAAAGAAAGCAGACGCTCGGTACGCATAGAGTTGTATTAGTTGCAGATAGGAACTGAGAGAATGTTCATCTTACCTTTAACTCCTTGTGGTTTCGACACCCCATACTTATCCCTTTCATCTTTGGAAAGTGTTACGATGATTCCCTACACTTGGAGGTTATCAGTCATTTGTTTCCCTCTTGCGAAGGTGTCTCGTCCCTGTTGCTGTGCAGGTTCAACACTATTCCATGCCTGCCAATGTGTTGCAGTGAGCTTCGTGATCTTGGTTATGTCCCGGTTCATCTTTGCTCATTGATGACGTAAGATGCCTCCCCAACTTGCTAATGTTGTGACTTGCCACGGAGGAGATCCGAATCGAGGTTCAAGTTTGGTGGCACTCCTTCTAAGTTGTTTCGTGGGGCTCGGTACGCACGGCAATGTGGCGCGTTAGGCTTCTTTTGAAGTTCAGATAATGTGATTCCTCGACCACACCTTATATCTATGAGTGTCTTTCATGGCGATGGTCCTTCTGTCTACTAGCTAGGTGTGCCCTGGACGTTGTTTGTATGGTTTTTGGTCCGGTTTCTCATAAACGGGACCAACTTGTTTGGGTTTTTGATCTGATTTTTCTTATAGACATCAACATTTTCTTTCAAATGAGATTAATTCAAGTGGTGATCCCCAACCCCTGACTATTCGAAAAAAGGTCAGTCTTCCAGTCTCAGACTTTTGACAGTAAGCAGACTTTCAACAAGTCATGACGAGTGATCTTAACTAGGGATAACTTGGCACGACGCAACTGGCAAGAGTGCAAAAACTATGCCTTTTGCCATCATGATGAGTCTATTAAACACTTATTTTTTGAGTGTAAGTTTGCTTGGTCTGTGTGGGCCATTGTTCAAATAGCTTCAAATCTTTATCCCCTACGTAGTGCACGGAACATGTTCGGCAATTGGTTGAGGGGAATAGATAAACAATTTTCTGCACACATTCTAGTGGGGGCGGCTGCCTTATGTTGGGCATTGTGGTTCAACGTAAATGATATAGCTTTTAACAATAAATGTATTTCATCTCCTATTTAGGTTATTCATGAATGTTCGAGATGGCTCCGTACTTGGTCTATCCCACAGAGGCCGAAGGACACAGACCTTTTTATGATGACATCTACTCGGCTGGAGCATACGGCCAGGGAGGTTTTCTACCCCCATGGATGGCGGTGTGATCTTCGGATAGGATTTGCCACGTCTTAGGCTGACTTTATCTTTATTTTCATCTTAGTGGCTGTTTGAGCCTTTTCTATTCCTTTTTCGGTTTTTGAACTTGTTGGTTGTGTGCATCTAGTTATGCAGAGGCCGGACGTTCTACGATGTGATTGTATCAACTCGATATTTCAATTCAATGAAATGCCCTTTATCGAAAAGCAGACTTTCAACAGGCACATACATACACTGTCATTTGATTGGCAGTTTCAGACTTTTAACAGTAAGCAATTTGTGTATGAAAAGTACTGTCTAATATACACTGGTAGCTGAGCTAGAGGAGGAGCAAATCACAAGTTGACGACGCTTCAAACTCTCTAGCCTCGTGCTGTGATATCCGGCCGGGCGGCAAGAAAATTAACAAGAAGAAGAAGAAGAAACCATGCGGGTCTAGCTAGAAGCGGTAAGCAGGGACGAGGCCGTCGTCGAAGTTCTGGGAGTAGCCCTTGAGGTCGTATCCGAAACTCACAGCGCGCCTCACCCTCCAGAAGAGCTGCCTCACGGGCGCCGGCGCCTGCCGCCATGACCCTGACCCGTCATGGCTCTTCTTCCCCTCCATCATCTTCTGGCTGCTGATGTCACTAGTAGAAAAAAGCTCAATTGTCCCGGTTCGTAAGGCCCATTTGTCCCAGTTCTAGAACCGGGACTAAAGAATCGGAACTAAAGTTCAAAACCTTTAGTCCCAGTTCGCTTACCAAACGGAACAAAAGGAACTCCATATGGCCGGTGGTGGAAGCCGAGGCAGGAGGACCTTTAGTCCTTGTTGGTAACATCAACCGGGACCAAAAGTCATCCATGCATCGGTATCTAGCAGTTGTTGATTATTTTTTTGAAAGGGAGGGGGTTTAGGGGGTTTTGAACGGTTAATTTAGGGGTTTTATATTATTTTAGCTAGCTAATTAATAGAGAGAAGTGTCCTCTCTTCCTCCGTGCTTGCTCGACGCTAGCTACTATAGAGAGAACTCGACATGCTAGCAAGTAAGCAAATGAAGGAACCATTAAGTACAGAAGATCGTCATGAACATATAGAGATAGAAGTGATCGACCTCTCTTTCTCCGAGATATTGGTCATATAATAAGTCTTCGTATATATATCCGATGCTACTAGCTACATATATACAATATAAGATCTCTTACAATCCCTAACATCTAATGTCCAATTCTAGATGGTATTCTCCGGCTTCATTTATGACGTGGTCAAGAAAGAATCCCGCCAATTCTTCTTGAATTACTCGTATGTGATCATGTGGTAGGAGTTCATCCCACATCTGACACATCTAATTTGAAGAAGGGGGGCAATACATATGCATGGTAATAAAATAAAATTGTGAATATTATTGCTTACGCACTTGAAATTATTTTTTAGAGTAGCCCCGCTTAGGGGTCATCGCGTTGTAGATGAACTCGCAAACATAGTATCCACGAAAATCATTCCCGGTTTCCTTCCCCGATCACTCGCCGGAGGAGGAGGAGGAGGAGGAGGCGGAGTGCCCTGATTCGCCTGAGGAGAAGGAGGAGGTGGAGGCATCCAGTTTGGAAGCTTGATGTACTCCTTCTGCCATAGACATGTACTCCTCAGGGCACGAACCAACTTATTCTCTCCTTCACCTGTACAATGGTCAAGCTCGAGCTCCTCAAATTCCTTCATTACTTCATCCACCATCACAACAACATAGCCATGTGGAATCGGACGGCAGTGAAAAGTTCCGTTGGGTTGAGGAGGTGCAACAGAGCCGACAGCCGCCTTGATAGTGAGGTTCCGACATTTCGTCATAAGCTCGCAATATTGAGCCTCCGTGATAGTATCCACGGGGTAACTAGGAGACGTGAAGTCAGGCTGAATGGGCTCCATGGAAGCGACGTTGCTTCTCCGCTAAGATGGCGGGGTAGCTTCTGGGGTAGCTTCGTGCCGCTGAGATGGTTGGCCGGTAGCTTGCTGGCTCTCGGCTTCCTCTAGCTTTTGTAGTCTTGCATTGAGCTTCTGAATTTCTCTCAACTCTACTTTCCTCTTTCTCTCTCAGCTTCTGTAACCGCCTGCGTCAAGAAACCCAACCTTCCACGGAAAGGAGCCTGGTGTGCCTCGTGTTCGTCCAGGGTGATCATCATTCCCTAGGGCCTCAGTCAGCTCGTCCTTCTCTCTGTCAGGAATGAACCTCCCTTCCTGCGCAGCGGTGATATACTTCTGAAGCTTGTTCATGGGTATTACAAGTTGCTCGTCCGTCGAACGGCACTTCCTTGTTTCAGGGTCCAAAGTTCCCCCAACCCTGAAGAACCAAGTCCTTGAATGGTCTGGCCAGTTATATGTCTGTGGTACAATGTCTTTAGCAATCAGGTCATTCTCAGCTTTGTCCCACAATGGCCGGGCTTTGAGGTAGCCACCTGACCCCGTGTGATGGTGATACTGCTTCTTTGCAGCATTGACCTTGTTTGTCTCTGACATTTTCTTACTCTTGTCCGATGTCTTGTAGTCCACAAATGCGGGCCAGTAATGTCTTATCTTCTCAAATCATCCAATGAATTCTGGAGTCTTCCCTTTGTCGACAAACTTTGATTTCAACTCATTCTTCCACCACCTGAATAGAGCTGCCATCTTCTTAAGAGCACACGCCTTGACCAGTGGCTCTATAACTGGCTTATTCGGATCCTCCTCTCGCAGTAGGGTGGAATTTGCCTTCAGCGCGGTCCAAAGATCATCTTTCTATCTATCGGTGACATAATCACCTTCAGGGGCGCCGTCCTTAGGCTTATTCCATTGCTTGATGCTGATTGGGATGTTGTCCCTAACAATAGCTCCGCACTGAGCAGAAAATGCGTTCTTGGTCCTCTTGGGTTCAATAGGATGGCCAACGTTCGCGAGTGCTGTGATCGTGAACTTTTCATCCGTGCACAACCTCTTCTTCGGGCCTCATCTCGTTACCGAATTTTGGCTCAATCCGGAGGGATATAAAAGAAGAAAGAAGAGTTAATTAATATATGTACATACCAAAACAATTAATGCATCAATCAGCTAGTCACCGTAGCCAAGACTTAATTAATATGTATACCTCGCCGGACTTTGCAACAGCTCTCTCCTCCGATCGGTCACCGGAGCCGTCATCATGGTCTCCTTCTTCCTCCGGCATTCGGTCACCGGAGCCATCATGATCAAGTCCTTCCTCCTCCATTGTTCGATCACCGGAGCCGTCATAATCCTCTCCTTCCAGACCATCGGTGTCGTTGAGAAATGACAAGATATCACGTCCGCCATGGATTATGTCGCCCAACAACTGTTCTTGCTCTTCGTCTCTTGGATCCATAGTTTCTGCAAATATTACAATATGGCAATTAATGTACAAACATGAATGTCTGACGGCCAGACCGCCTCTCTCATGAATGTCCGACGACGTCCCGGATAGGATAATTAATTAGCTTTTTGGTACGAAGTTCAACAAGATCCTTCCAAATATCGCTAGTTGGTCGGGTAGGGACGGGGTAGATCGACAATGATGCTCTTTCTTCTAGGGTTTGGGTGGCCTCGATAGTTGGTCGGGTGAGCGGACTGCTTCTCTCTCATGCATGTCCGACGTCCCCTCTCATGTCCAAGTTATCGGGAAGGGGGTAGATCGACAACGATGCTCTTTATTCTAGAATTTGGATGGCCTCGATAGTTGGTCGGGCGAGCGGACCGCCTCTCTCACTCATGCATGCCTGACGTCCCTCCTCATGTCGAAGTAATCAGGGAGGGGGTAGATTGACAACGACGCTCTTTCTTCTAGGGTTTCGGTGGCCTCGATAGTTGGTCGGGTGAGCGGACCGCCTCTCTCTCATGCATGTCCGACATCCCCTCTCATGTCAAAGTTATCGGGGAGGGGGTATATCAACAACAACATACATTCCGGATCCGTTGGAAAGCTCTTGGGGAGCCGATGCCAACGTGATGATAGGGGGCAGTGGTGCTCCCGTGTCCTTGTTGATAGATAGAGCTGATGCCAACGTGATGATAATGCCGATGCCAAAATTTTCATTTAAGAAGAAAACTACCTTCAAAAAAAGACTTGCTTCGCCGCGGGGGCTCGGTGCGACGTGGACTCGGTGGAAAAATTGTATGAAAATACGGTGGTGGCCGGGACGGGCGGTTTTCTTTTCCTTCTTCATTTTATCTTTTGTTTTTTCTCATATGTTTGTTTTCATTTTCACTCTACATTTTCATACATATAAAAACAATGAAGACTTTTTACATGAACATATACACTCATAAACATGAACATATATACATATACATGAAAAAAAACATATACATGAACATATACACACACATACATGAACATATATACATATACATGAACATATACACACATATACATGAACATATATACATAAATGAAAAAACATATACATGAACATATACACATATACATGCCGAAAAAACATATACACACATATACGTGGTGACGGGGAGTAGGCGGGCTCACTGGGGGGCGGCGATGGCTGGAGGCCGGCGACAGGGATGAGGACGACGGTGATAGGGACGAGGACGGCGACTCGGGGAGGCGACGGGGACGGGGACGAGGACGGCGGCTCGGGGGGTGACGGGGACGAGGACGGCGGCGACGGGGATGAGGACGGCGACTCGGGGAGGCGACGGGGAGGCGATGAGGACAGTAGCAACGGGGAGGCGATGGGGACGAGGACGGTGGTGATGGGGAGGCAACGAGGGCGGCGGTGATGGGGAGGCGACGGGGACGAGGACGGTGGCGATGGGGACGAGGACGGCGGCTCGGGGAGGCGATGGGGCCGGCGACGAGGACGACGGCTCGGGGAGGCGACGGGGACGAGGACGGTGGCTCGGGGCAACTGGTAGATGAAAACTAAAATTTTCTAAGGGTTTTCTTATATACAAGAAGAATTGGTCCCGTTTGGTGGCACCAACCAGGACCAATGCCAACCTTTAGTCCCGGTTGGTGCCACCAACTGGGACCAAAGGTCTCTTTTCGGCAGTCCAAAGGGCGGGAAGCACAGACCTTTGGTTTCGGTTGGTGCCACCACCCGAGACTAAAGGTGGTTATTGGTCCCGGTTGGTTCCACCAATCGGGACCAATGGCCTTGCAGAGCGGCGTGGTGGGAGTTTAGTCCCACCTCGCTAGTGGAGACTGTGGCGCACCTGTTTATAAGGCGCGCTGCGCCTGAGCCTTCGAGCTCCTCTCTAAAGCAGGCTTACGGGCCTAACCACTCTGTATCTACCTGTGGGCCTAGTGGGCCTTCTGTGGGCTTGAATCTTGGCCCAATTGGCTGGTTGGGTTTCTAGTCGTATTTACGCCATGGTGGCCTAGTAGGCGGCATTTTTTTATTTTTTTCCAGTATTTTTGTTTTGTTTTTTATTTATTTAATTTTTTATTTTTTTCAGTATTTTTCTTCTGTTATTTTAGTTCAATCTTTTTAACAAATAAATACTTTGATAATTTTAGTTGCATAATTTCCATTATTTTGTTTTGTTTCTTGCTTTATTTATTTATTGCTTTATTTATTTCTAGTGTGTTTTATCATTATATTCTTTTTGCTATTAATGTTTTGAACAAAAAATAATTTGATAATATTAGTTGCATAATTTTTATATAATTATAGTTTCAAAAATAATACAGGTTTATCAAAGCTTTTTAGTTGATTCTTTTTTGAACTCCACTCTAACGATGTTTTGAAAGAAATTAAAAAGCACATCAAACGAACTCTGAAAAGGTTGAAAGTTGGTATGGTATCATCATTTCGCCCACATAGCCTGTGGTAAAAAGTTGAGTGGGTTACGGCAAAAACTAGATGCACTTCGTGTACAAAATGGACAATCTCTTTCGAAGTATCATAGTTTCGGACGAAAACTCATCTGTTACAAAGGAATTTCATTTTTTGAACTTATTCGAACTCCATAATTTTTGTGTGTTCAAAATGCATCATTCAAAGCCATATCATCAATTTTTAACCCTTTCAGACTTCATTTGGTATTTTCCATGCACTTACTGATTTTTTTGAGCTAAATGACCCGGAAATTGAAAAGCACTTCAAATAAACTCTGAAAAGGTTGAAAGTTGGCATGGTATCATCATTTCACCCATAAAGCATGTGCTAAAAAGTTGAGAGGGTTACGGCAAAAAATGGATGTACTTCGTGTAGAAAATGGAAAATCTCTTTTGAAGTATCAGAGTTTCGGACGAAAACTCATATCTTACAAAGGGATTTCATTTTTTTGAACTCATTTGAACTCCAGAGTATTTGTGTGTTCAAAATGCACCATTCAAAGCCAGATCATAAATTATCAACCCTTTCTGACTTCATTTGGTATTGTTCATGCACTTAGTGATTTTTTGAGCTAAATAACCTTGAAATTGAGAAATACTTTAAATGAACTCTGAAAAGGTTGAAAGTTGGCATGGTATCATCATTTCATACACATAGCATGTCATAAAAAGTTGAGAGGGTTACGGCAAAAACTGGATGCACTTCGTGTACAAAACGGAAAATCTCTTTCGAAGTATTAGGGTTTCGGACGAAAACTCATGTGTTGCAAAAGGCATTTCAGTTCTTCACATGTCACTGCAACGATATAGTTGTGGAGAGAAAGTCTTCACTTTTTCTTCGCTTGTGTCCTTTGCTTATTGCGTCGTAACCATGGATAATCCTCATCGTTTAACTGGGTGCTTAGGTCAGCCTTGACTTTGAAGGGAGGAATTTCATCAAACTATTCATAATCTTCAGACATGTGTGTCTTTCCGTCCAATCCCATGATGTCTCTTTTTCTTGAAAGAACTATGTGGCGCTTTGGCTTATCGTATGATGTATTCGCTTCCTTATCTTTTATTTTTCTTGGTATGGTAGACATATCCTTCACATAGAAAATCTGCACCACATCATTGGCTAGGACGAATGGTTCGTCTGTGTACCCAAGATTGTTCAGATCCACTGTTGTCATTCCGTACTGTGGGTCTTCCTATACCCTACCTCTTAACAGATTGACTCATTTGCACTGAAACAAAGGGACCTTGAAATCATGTCCATAGTCAAGTTCCCATATGTCCACTACGTAACCATAATATGTGTCCTTTCCCCTCTTGGTTGCTGCATCAAAGCGGACACCGCTGTTTTGGTTGGTGCTCTTTTCATCTTGAGCGATCGTGTAAAATGTATTCCTATTTATCTCGTACCCTTTGTAAGTCAATACAGTCGAAGATGGTCCCCTAGCCAACGAGTACAACTCATCAGAAACAGTGTTGTCACCCATGAGACGTGTTTGCAACCAACTGCCGAAAGTCCTGATGTGTTCATATGTAATCCAGTCGTCACACTGCTCCGGGTGTTTGGAGTGCAGAATATTCTTGTGTTCATCGACATACGTGGTCACCAAGATGGAATTCTGTAGAACTGTGTAGTGTGCTTGAGACCAAGAATGCTCGTCCCTACATATTATTGAGTCCGCTCCTAGCATGCCTTTTCTAGTCAGTCTCCCCTCATACCGCGATTAAGGGAGACCAATCTTCTTAAGGTCAGGAATGAAGTCAACACAAAACCCATTGACATCCTGTGTTTGATGGCCCATGGAGATGCATGCTTCTGGACTAGCGCGGTTATGAACATATTTTTTTAAGACTCCCATGAACCTCTCAAAGGGGAACATATTGTGTAGAAATACAGGGCCCAGAACGACAATCTCGTCGACTAGATTAACTAGACGTGCGTCATGATGTTGAAGAAGGATGGTGGGAATACCAGCTCGAAACTAACAAGGCATTGTACCAAATCACTCCTTAACCTTGGCAGGATTTCTAGATCGATCACCTTCTGAGAGATTGCATTGAGGAATGCACATAGCTTCACAATGGCTAATCGAACGTTTTCCGGTAGAAGCCCCCTCGATGAAACTGGCAGCAGTTGCGTCATAATCATGTGGCAGTCATGAGACTTTAGGTTCTACAACTTTTTCTCTGCCATATTTATTATTCCCTTTATATTCGACGAGAAGCCAGACGGGACCTTCATACTGAGCAGGCATTCAAAGACGATTTCCTTCTCTTCTTTGGTAAGAGCGTAGCTGGCAGGACCTTCCGGTGATCACCAGTACGGAGGGCGGGCTTCTTCAGGTGATCTGCCTCACCTTTGAAATGCTTTCCTTTCTTTCGACATTGATGGTTGGTCGGAAGAAATCGATGATGCCCCAGGTATACATTCTTCCTGCATTTGTCCAAATATATATTGTTGGTGTCATCTAAACAGTGTGTACATGCGTGGTATCCCTTGTTTGTCTATCCTGAAAGATTACTGAGAGCAGGCCAATCATTGATGGTTACAAACAGCAACACATGTAGGTCAAATTCCTCATGTTCGTTCTCATCCCACACACGTACACCTCTTCCATTCCATATCTATAAAATTTCATCAACTAATGGCCTTAGGTACACATCAATGTCATTGCCGGGTTGCTTAGGGCCTTGGATGAGCACTGGCATCATAATGAATTTCTGCTTCATGCACAACCAAAGAGGAAGGTTATACATACATAGAGTCATAGGCCATGTGCTATGCTTGTTGCTCTGCTCCCCAAAAGGATTAATGCCATCTGTACTTAAACCAAACCATACGTTTCTCGGGTCACCTATAAAGTCGCTCCAGTTTCTCTCGATATTTCTCCACAACGACCCGTCAGCGGGTGCTCTCAACTTCCTGTCTTTCTTATGGTCTTTTTTGTGCCATTGCGTCAACCCGGCATGCTTTTTGTTTCTGAACAGACGTTTCAACCATGGTATTATAGGAGCATACCATATCACCTTGGCAGGAACCCTCTTCCTAATGCGCTGGCCCTCAACATCACCAGGGTCATCTCTTCTGATCTTATATCACAATGCACCGCATACCGGGCATGCGTTCAAATCCTCGTACGCACCGCGGTAGAGGATGCAGTCATTAGGGCATGCATGTATCTTCTGCACCTCCAATCCTAGAGGGCATAGAACCTTCTTTGCTTCGTACATACTGTCGGGCATTTCGTTATCCTTTGGAAGCTTCGTTTTCATTATTTTCAGTAGCGAACTAAATCCCTTGTCAGATACACCATTGTCTGCCTTCCATTGCAGCAATTCCAGTGTGGTACCGAGCTTTTTGTTGTCATCTTCGCAATTTGGGTACAACCCTTTTTTGTGATCCTCTAAGATGCGAACGAACTTCAACTTCTCCCTTTTATTTTCGCATTCTCTCTGTGTATCAACAATGACCCGGCGAAGATCATCATCGGGCATATCGTCTGGTTCCTCTTGATCTTCATCTTCCCCCATTGCAACATCACCGTATTCAGGCGTGCGGGTAGTTGTTATCATCTATATGTACGCTACGCGGATGCTGCAATGAAACATACAATGAAACTATGTAAAAAAATTAAATGCAACAACAAATGCAACCATAACCGCTACTAAGGTGCCAATTGATCCAACGACATAATGATACCAAGCCTCAGTATGAATGACATATTTTCTAATCTTTCTAAGCTTCAAGCGCATTGCATCCATCTTGGTCTTGTGATCGTCGACGATATTGACAACATGCAACTCCAACCCCATCTTGTCATCTTCAGTTCTTTTCAATTTTTCTTTCAAATGATCGATTTCTTTTTTAGCTTTAGTTATCTTGTCGAGCAGAATTGCATAGTCGGTATCAATTTCTGGTTCAACTACTTCCTATAGATAAAAACATCTACGTCAAGTTGGTGGCATAATTAATTTCCATAGACATTAGATGTGTGAAATAGTTATATAAATGATAATACACCACATCTAAATCATAGACAGGACGAGGGCCGACGTGGGCGGATACCATAACCATGGCACTATATAATAACAAACAATAATAAAAGTAAAAAAATCATATGAGTAATTATATTTTATTTTAGCAAGAAGATAAGATCAAGAGGTTCGCCACGTGTGGTCGATTGACGGCGGTTTCAAGACGGGTACGGGACAGGACGGACCACCAAACCTAGACAAATCTTGACGAAAATGGAGTTTGGATAAGGAGCTTCGAGGGGAGAAAGCTTAAGTTTGGCTTGGGCATTTCATCAAATACCTCATGTGCATAGGAGGTGGGCTATAGCACCACAAAGCTCTCCCCTCGCTGGTCTGAAAAACAGAGCAATGTGAAGTGCTCTGCTCGCTGGCGAGGGGGTATATATAGGCATCTCATTGGTCTTGGTTCGTGGCTGGAACCGGGACTAAAGGACTCCCTTTGGTCCCGGATCCAGCCACGAACCGTGACCAATGGTTGTGGGACAGGAGCGAGGCACATTGGTCCTGGTTCGTGTCTGGAACAGGGACCAAGGTTCCAGATGAACCGGGACCAATGCCTCACGTGGCCCGCCTAGCCCCCTGACCTCACGAACCGAAACCGTTGCCCCCATTGGTCCCGGTTCGTGACTGAACTGGGACTAAAGGGCTGGCCCGGCCTGGACCAAAGCCGTGTTTTCTACTAGTGTGCTTCTGTTCACGCGCAATGAACTTCTCAGAAACGCCATCGGTTGACCTTGATGAGACGATGCGGACGGGGGCTCACGGTTGAGTAAAGCGGCTCTGCTGCTCAGCTTCGGATATGAGATGGACACACCGTTTCTTTGCACAAATGGGGCTCCTCGGCACCCGTTTTATTAGCTCGCCGGCCAAACGGACGAGGCTCCGTCTTCGACGGTGTCGACGACGACCGGGCCCGCCACCACTCACGCGCACTCACCACCGACGAGGGGAATCCACTTTACACAACGATTAGGCCATGAAAAAATCACTTTTTTTTAGAAATGAGGATGCACCCCCGGCCTCTTCATCTCGATGATGCATGCGACCACTTTATTGATTATTCACAAAAGACCTTATAAGGAAGTACATCAATAAACCTGAAGCCTCACTCTAGGCAACTCCTGTCGCTACTCCTATCCCTTTGATGTAGTGATACCTAATGTCCGAGCCTAATACCAAACAGACATCGCACCAAATCCTAACATCTAGTGCCGGATGCCCCAACCCGGCCACATACCTGGACTGGGTCACATACCGGTCCGGCACACTCACCGAGGCTGCTTCCGCCATCTTCCACTGATCGATCTTCAAAGCTGTACTAACGCATCGACTATGCTCGGTCTAATTGCAATCGACGCCACCACGACGCCAGATAGCGCCACCATCCTGCGCTCGTCCATCATCACACGCCCAAGGCGAGACCGCGCTGCTCCATGCCGCTAAGACCCGTCGTTATTGACGTGCCAGATGCCACGCCGCTCCTCCTTCGCGAATACCACCTGCTGCCACTGGTCCCATCCCCTTCGCCTGCAGGTCCTCTAACCGAGCACCCAAACGCCCCAGACGCCTCCTCCAAGAAGGGTACGACACAAGCAATGTCGCCGCTGCCCAATGTAAGGAGATTTTGGGTCTTCACCCGGGCATGGGGTCGGGATGGAGGGCAGAGACCTCGACGGCGCCTGCAAGGAGGAGAACGGCAACCCTTGTTGTCGCCACCGTCAGGATGAACTTGTCATCCAGAGTTTCCTCCGGTCCGATGTCACCTCTACCAACCCCCATGAACGCACCTAGGCTGACAACCGTGATCGTAAGGAGATTCACCGGCACCTCACCGCCCACATGGTCAAGACACCGTCCATCCACCCCCCGCGAGCGTCGCCATGCCTAACGGGGCCACTGCCCCAGGTCCAGGTGCCTCCACGATGGCTGGAGTGTCGAGATCTGCCACGAGCGACGAGATCCGGCACCGCGTGGCCGACGCCAATGCCCAAGCCCGCCGTCGACCGATCCCGCCGCCACCGGCCGAGAATCCCACACCCATGGATCTGGACGCCTGAGCACCGCCGCGAGCCTGCCGCCTTTGGGATCTGCCACCGTCAAGAGGGCCACACCTCGCAGATCAAGGCGCCCACGCCGCCACGGATCCGGGAGAGAAAGGAGAGGCCCTCCGCCACCACCGTCGCACGCACGGGCTTTGTCCGGCGCCGACCATCGACAGCGGCAGAGGGGAGAAGGGCGCTGGAGGGTTACTAGGCGGCGGCGACGACGGCTGAGCCCACCCGAACCGCCTGCGAGGGAGGCGACGCGAGAGGGGTTTCTCGACCCGATCATGACAAAATCACATTTGGGACATCTTTCCCCGTTTCCACCCTACAGGCTACACCACACACCTACAGTCAAAGACCGGCGCGGCCTCGGCGTGGCGATGGCATCTCGCTCCATAAAAAGGAGGGCATGGCATCCAGGGAGCGAGAGGGTCGATGCAGGCCTTGTCTTGTGTCGACACAGGCAGTTGCATAGTACTTCAAGCTGACAAGCATCCATCGCGAACAAAAGTAAAATCTCGCATGCTTGCTCAGGGTTCGGATATCCCCCACTACCGTTCTGGCCGTCCACATCACCGCAAAGATTAGCACGTACGCAAAACTCTTTATGTGCTAACAAAGCTACATTGGAACCATGTGGTCGTGGTTACTGACAACTCATATATACCTGATCATGAAGATATGGTTTTTTGGGACAAATCTTCATAGGAAAAGATGCAGAAGGAAGAGGAGAAAAAAGACGATGACTGCATCGCGACGCTTTACACGCACGATGGCCGTGGCACGTATATCCATTTTTCTGTTTAGTTTGAGGATAAGTTGTCGGCTGCGAGTTCGCGATTGCAGTGACGCACGCCATAACATAGAGCTAGCAGCAATAAGCCCTTTCAACTTTTGTACAAAACTAGACAGCACTTTTAACTTTTGTACGGACCAAGTGATCAATAGACCCCTTCGTCTCAAAACAGCTATGGTGAAGAAATATCCTCATATAAGCAGGTTATGAAGAAAAAACACAATTGAAAAGATAGAGAAGGCCATCAACTCTCAACGCCAAGCACGATTACAGGGTCCCCCACACCTAGCAAGAAGCTGCAGAGACTATCAAATAGGACTGGAACATCGCTGACTTGGAAAACCACTCAAAAACATAGCACCAAACGCACCAAACAGCCTCCGGAGAACTCGTGATCCTATCTTGACAAAAACAACCAACATTGCACGAATAGCGAAGATTTTTTTTAAAAGGACGAATAGTGAAGATGAACCGACAAATTAAAACTCTTGCGGCTGCGGGGGAGCAAATGTTCAAGATTTTGATTCCGCTTTAGTTCTACATGCGAGCCTAGCGATGGTACTAACATGGCATATAGGATACAACACTATCTACTCTTTTTTTGACGAAGCTACGGCAGGTTTACGTCAGTCTGAACCATTTTCATTATCATAATTAAAACTGAGATATAAAAACAACGACTAACCAAGTGTAGCACCCAGCACACCTAGGAAGGAATAAGGAACAACATAGAAGAACCAGAAACAAGCTACGACAAACAGCCAACACCAAAAACTTAGCATCCATCATCACAAGGCGAACCGAGAAGAGCGGGAGCTAGCTTTATTGGATTAGTCGAAAGGAGCATCGATGCCGAGAAGACGACGAGAAGAAGTCACCCGCTGCCCTGCGATCACTCACACATTAAAGAGCTAGGAAGTCGCAGCTACCATCCAAGGGCATCTCATTGCCTAGACACGTCGCGACAGAGAGAGCCACATACCGTGTCCAAGGGCAATGCTCCGCCGAGACAGCCCCTGCACCTCCTCTAGGCCACACCATGGCCGTATCACAAATAGAGGAAGCCAGAGCACTATGCAAAGCAACACAACCTCACGCGCCGTCGAAGGGCACCGAACACCGAGACCTCACCGTCGCCACGAACCCCCAAGAGAGGTCAACCAACATCACCAGGATGACCAAGGCACCAGTCACCGCCACAGATCACTTCCACCTCCACCACCGAACATTCCAACCACCCAACAACCTCTACTACCCAGACATCAAGCAATCAACAACGGATTTCGTGGCTCCAAAAAAACCGCCCCCAAGGGGGAGAACGACATCGAGATGCCATCGTTGTTCGATCCAATAAGAATCTAAGACTTTAGTCCGGCGCACTCGAATGAGCGAGTGGCAGCAGCTGCCCAATGACCCTTCAAGAAGGGAAGCGACACCCAAAGGCGTCGCCGTCATCGTTGCTGACAAGGTCGGCACAAGGCTTTCACCTGAAGCATCCCCAACCCGGTCGTTTCCATAGATGCCGGCGCTTGACTCCAGCAGCACAAGACCACCCCACCCTCCTGCCATTCACGGCGAGCATCCCCACCAGGTCCAGCAAGAAGCCCCGAATACACAGCTACTCACCTCGAGCATCTGCACAAAAGGAGTTAGAACAGCCTTAGCTGCCACCAGCACTCAAACCCCCGCCGCCGTCCACCCATCTCAACCACCACCACATCAAACCCCGCCGGCAGCGTCCACCGCCGACCTCCTGGCCGTGGCCACGGAAGACCGCCGCCCAAGCAAGCTTCTGCCACAGGAACGGATCTAGACGCCAGGAAGCCTCACAGACCAAGCCAAAGCTCACCTTCTCCACCTCGCCGTCTGTGCCACCACGCCACACCACCTAGCATCTCCGCCCCACCACCATCCTCCGGTCGCAGCCATAAGGAGCACCGGCGGAGCGAGTGAGCCGTTGCTCAAAGGGGAGCCAGATCTGGGCATTGGAGCTCCCCCAGATCGACTGCGGCTGACCCGGACCACCCCCGTCCATGCCACCGTGCCGCTCGCACCGCCTCCTAGCGCCAGCACCACCGGTGCGCGCCCCAGGTCGCACACGAGACCCCGCCGCCAGTGGAGCGCCCCGCGCCGGGCCACCCGAGCGAGAGGAGGGGAACCGTCCCCGCCGCCACAGGCGCCGCGCGGGCTTTGCCCGACGACGCCCTCCGACGGCGGGGGGAGGGGGGGAGGGGGAGGAGGTGGAGGAAGGGAGGGGGCTGCTTTGTTGGCGGCTAGGGTTCCTCCTGGGTCGCCCACGGGAGCGACATGGGAGGAGGGGGGGGGGGGTCTTGCACTCTCTCGAAGATTACTTTGTTCTTTCCCACTATATACTCAGTGACCCAACTTTTTGACGCCCTGTTAACCATGTCTGAAAAGCAGAGAGTTAAAGACAGAGCAGTAGTATTTGAACTGATATCTGTAGGAAGCTGCCCACGAGCTAGGATCAGCATAATCCAATTGGCTAATCGACACATCCTATTAGGAAGAGCGTTGTTGGTAGTATGTGATGGTAGTGCATATATGATATATCCAAGTCATTTGTGATCTATGATGACCAGTCTTCCGAGTCTCCTAGCTAAGGAGCGAAATAGTACGAGTTAACATATTCTGTAATGATGTAAGATCTGGGCAAAAATAGATGATAAAAATATTTGCTCCCAACATCTTCTCTAGACTATTTTCTTATTATTGTTTCTCTATTAAAACCGTGCAATTTCAGTCCGGGGAACTGAAACTTCTCAAGGACATGTCAGAATCGCCTTTTAATTAGCACTTCTCGTGGATTCGATAACCTAGATCACCTATAAAAAAAAGGGTAGGACTATCCACACCCGAAACGGATCAATGGTAATCATAATGCATTGGGCATCCCCAAGCTTGAACCTCAAGCCCTTCTAACTGATTGTGACTGTGATAGCATCCCTAATGAATCTAACCACAAATACAAGTATAGCTCAAGGGAGCGGTGACTCCGGCTTAGTCTATAAATAATTATAAAATAGTTGTATTTGTTGTATGCAGTAGGAACATTTATTCTATACTTATTATTTAGAAAAAATACAAGATTAACATTTCTTTACATATATATATATATATATATATATCCTTTGATGTCTACTTTTTCATAAAGATTATACATTTTGCGTAAACATAAGAAACATATTTATTATAAACATTTAACATTTTTAGAATACATGTTTAACATTTTTTCATATATTCGTTTTTATGCCTACTTTATTGATATAGAACAGATAAGAAAAAGTTTTATTATACATCTTCAACATTTTTAAGTAGATGATTAACGTTTTTAAAATATACACTTTGGTTTCTACATTTATATAAATATTTTAAATGTATTTATACATATAATTTATATATTTACGCACATTTAACATTTTCAAGTATATAACATTTTTTCATACACGTTGTACATTTTTCGTATACACTTAAAAATATACACGTTAAACATTTTGCAAAATACATGATTAATATTTTATAATGGTATGTATGTTTTTGAATGGTTGAACAGTTTTTTGAAAGTTTCAATATATATAAGATAAAAAGCAAAAACAAAGGGGAAAAGGAAAAAACGAATAACAGAACCGACCGAATCGTGAATTACGTACTGGAAGGCGAGCCGTGAGCAACCGAGCTGTAGATGTTTTTTTGGCCTGAGCCCATGTACTGTAAGCTTGAAGCGACTGCTTCTTCGAATTCGCGTGAAATGAGACATAGCGTTCCACGGAGAATAGCGGAGCAACTAATCAAGAGTACTGCTTGGGAAGCCTCGCAAGAGTCTTTTTCTGAGGGCTAGAGCTTGCCACTTAGCACATTCTCAGCCGCCGCCACGTGTCGTGTGCTGAACTCCCCCTTCAGATTTTATTTATTTATTTATTATACATGTTTTTGGCTTTTAGATGATTTTTTTGTTTTTCTCAGTTTCTACCTTTTTTCTTATGTTTTGGACAAAAAAGTAGAAAAAACACGAAAAAAACGTATTTTTTTCGTGAGAGGCACATATTTACTTCTCGTGGTGACACATATTTGCTCTGGCGAGTCACATTTGCGCCTTTCAAAAAAAGGAGAAAATGTGTTTTCTTTTTACTTCTTTGCTACCTTGAGAGGTACAGATGTACTTCTCGTAGAGGCATTGATTTGCGTCCACGAGTGGCACATCTCCTTTCGAAAAAGGAAAAAAATACGGTTTTTTTTGGCTAGAGGCATGATTTTACTTCTTGTAGAGATACGGATTTGCTTCCTCGAGAGGCACAGTTGTGCCTTTACAAAATTTAAAAACTTGTTTTCTTCTTTTTTGCGAGAGGCACAAATTTACTTCTCGTCAAGACATGGATTTGCTTTCGTGAGAGGCACAATTGTGTCTCTTTAAAAAGGGGAAATTTGGGGGGGGGGGGGAGATGCTTCAGGTTCGTCTTTTTGTAAAACAAATCTCTAAAACTTATCAACATGTGTTCTAGTTTCAAAGATCTCGACGAGGAAAATCCAACGATGAAAACGGTTTAAGATTTGGACGCATGGTTTAAGAGATAACTTTTTTGAATAAACGAGTCTAAAAATAAAATAAAAAAATTAGGTTGGGACAAGTCACACACCTGAGGTGGGAATGACCTTTGCAAAGATTACTTCTAATTAGTTTTTGTAGTGTCAGTCCTCCTTGATTATTATTTTTAGGAGACAGCTAGATTTTGTTGATCATAGTCCACAAAAAGCAAAATATAGAAAAGATCATGAGGTTCAATCAACCAGAAGTATCTCCCTTGATCCAAAGAATGGGAAAATCTAGGTAAGATATCGGCTTCATAGTTTGCAGCCCTACTTTTAAAAATAAATGTACAGTTCATTCCAGTTTTTCTCACCCTGATTTCATCAATAATTGGCTAGTAAATTCCATTGCTTCCTCTTGCTATGTCTATGACTATTTGCTTGGCATATGAAGCGACCACAAAATCATGCAAATGAAGGTATTGTGCAAGCAACAATGCCTCCCGACAAGCTAGAGCTTCGAGGGCCGCCACATTAGTCACTCCATGAATGACTAAAGTCAAGCTGCCCAAACAAGATTCGATCCGCGTCACCAAATACTGCCACAACTGATCCTCCCATCTTTGAGCAAGCGACTCCCGCATCAACATGTATTTTAGCATATATCCAGTTGGCGGCGCTCTTGGTTTCAAACTGATTGGGTTCGCCCTCTATTTCCTTTCATCATTTTTCTTTTGTTCAATCTCCAGATCAGCAATAAAACGCCTGATGAACTCATTAGTGCCCGCTGGACTTTGAATTTCTGATCATGAATAGCGCTTCTTTGAGCCCACCAGATGGCCCGGAGTGTTGCAGATAGCCCGATAAAATCATCCTGCGATAACAACTCAATCATCGAAAATAGCCACTGTTTTGCACTAGGCTCCTTAGTTTCGAGAAAATAGGGCACGAATAAACTGATATGAAGCCTTGGGACTTAGTGTCTTAGCGTGTATCTCTCTTGTTCTCATGCTCATACATGTGTGGAAACAACCTCCCTTATAAGGAGGTCCATCTCCTTTTAAGTTAGCGGTATGGTACTAAACTTTTGTCCCACCTCTTGCCTTGCATGAATGGATTGAGTGGGCGTCTAGGTTCTATTAGGAATTCTAAAAATGCTATCGGGTTGGCCCATATATAGATCAAATATTCAAATTCCAGCAATCCCTCACCAAATCCCAAAGGTACACAAAATTTGCCTCTAGGTCCAATACACTATTTATATACCGGTAGTGCAGTAGAGACTGTTAAGTTGAATTTCCACCTAGAACTCTATGCTACACTAGTAAGCAACTTGAACAGTGGACTATGCCTTGAGCTGCAAGTTTTTCGCGAATCTAGCTTCACACAAAGCCTTGACCGATACTAGGCTACCGTGGGACTTCCCCACGTGTGGAGCTTATGCGTCATAATCCTAGGCCTTTCACGATTTTACTAGAGAGCATCCTACTCTCATAGATTGTGACATTAAATATTCAAACTCATATAGGTATGTTCTTCAAAAGAAGTTCTGCAAGACAACATCGCTGCTTAAATGAGCCACTTAGAACACATTAAGATATACATCAACAAACCATGCAGATTAGGAGAGTATTGCATCTTCATGGAGTGGTATTAATAGTAAGGATACTCTCCTCTCAGTTGCCAAACAGCTTGTCTTCTAAATCTAATTCACGGCATCTCCGATCACATAGAGTAGGTTACCACTGTGAACATCTCACATTGTGGGTCTCATACCCATCTCCTTTGATGCGTTTTATCTATCACATATACATGATAGAACCTTAGTAAAAGGATCTGCCAGAGTTTTAGACGTTTGGATATAATTCAATGCAATAACTCTAGAGTTTCTCATTTTTCTGACAAATTTTAACCTTCTCTGAACATGTCTTGATGACTTCATATTATCCTTTGAACTACTCACTTTTGCAATCACGGTTTGATTATCGCAGTTCATAAGGATACCTGGTATAGGTTTCTCAACAACCGGCAAGTCATTCAAGAGCCGACAAGCCAATCTGCTTCAACCGTAGTTGTATCTAGTGTTGTGAGTTCTGCTTCCATTGTTGACCTCGTTAAGATGGTCTTCTTGCAAGACTTCCAAGAAACAATGGCACCTCCATGAGTGAACACATATCCGCTCGTGGCCTTTATCTCATCCGCATCAGGGATCCAGTCTGAGTCACTATATCCTTCAAGCACCTTTGGCACTAGTAGAAAACAGACCTTTCATCCCAAGCATTAGTCCCGGTCTGGTTACGAGCCGGTACTAAAGACGGTATTAGTCCCGGTTCGTGCCGGCTCCAACGGCTAGGAGCACGGCAACCTTTAGTACCGGCTCGTGAGCAATCTTTAGTACCGGTTCGTGTCACGAGCCGGTACTAAAGGGGCATGGCAGGCTTTTGGTCAGACTTGGGCCCCGCGTGCACCTTTAGTACCGGCTGGTGACACCAAAACCTTTAGTACCGGCTGGTGTCACCAGCCAGTACTAAAGACTTCCTACATATACGGTAATTTTTAGGTTTTATATAATTTTAGTTTCAAAAATACTAGAGGTTTATAAAAGCTTTTAGAGTTTCTTTTTGTTATTAGAGTTTAATAAAAGCTTTTTAGTTGGTTCTTTTTTCTATTAAAGAATATTATAGTTCATAAAATGATATTTAAATTGATTATTTTTAGTTCATTCTTTTTGCTAGATGCACTTCATGTACAAAACGGACAGTCTCTTTCGAAGTATCAGGGTTTCGAACGGAAACTCGTCTATTACAAAAGGCATTTCATTTTCTTGAACTTATTTGAACTCCATGCTTTTTCTATGTTCAAAATGCACCATTCAAAGCCACATCATCAATTTTCAACCCTTTCTGACTTCATTTGTTATTTTTCATGCAATTATTGATTTTTTGAGCCAAATGACCCTGAAATTGAAAAGCACTACAAATGAACTCTGAAAAGGTTGAAAGTTGGCATGGTATCATCATTTTACCCACATAGCATGTGCTAAAAAGTTGAGAGGGTTACGGCAAAAGCTGGATGCACTTCGTGTACAAAACGGATAGTCTCTTTCGAAGTATCAGGGTTTCGAACGGAAACTCGTCGGTTACAAAAGACATTTCATTTTCTTGAATTTATTTGAACTCTAGGTTTTTTGTGTGTTCAAAATGCACCATTCAAAGCCACATCATCAATTTTCAACTCTTTCTGACTTCATTTGTTATTTTTCATGCAGTTATTGATATTTTGAGCCAAATGACCCTGAAATTGAAAAGCACTACAAATGAACTCTGAGAAGGTTGAAAGTTGGCATGGTATCATCATTTCACCCACATAGTATGTGCTAAAAAGTTGAGAGGGTTACGACAAAAGCTGGATGCACTTCGTGTACAAAACGGACTCTCTTTCGAAGTATCAGGATTTCAGACGGAAACTCGTCTATTACAAAAGGCATTTCATTTTCTTGAACTTATTTGAACTCCATGCTTTTTCTGTGTTCAAAATGCACCATTCAAAGCCACATCATCAATTTTCAACCCTTTCTGACTTCATTTGTTATTTTTCATGCAATTTTTGATTTTTTGAGCCAAATGACCCTGAAACTGAAAAGCACTACAAATGAACTCTGAAAAGGTTGAAAGTTGGCATGGTATCATCATTTTACCCACATAGCATGTGCTAAAAAGTTGAGAGGGTTACGGCAAAAGCTGGATGCACTTCGTGTACAAAACGGACAGTCTCTTTCGAAGTATCAGGGTTTCGGACGGAAACTCATCAGTTACAAAAGACATTTCATTTTCTTGAATTTATTTGAACTCCAAGTTTTTTGTGTGTTCAAAATGCACTATTCAAATCCACATCATCAATTTTCAACTCTTTCCGACTTCATTTGTTATTTTTCATGCAGTTATTGATTTTTTGAGCTAAATGACCCTGAAATTGAAAAGCATGACAAATGAACTCTGAGAAGGTTGAAAGTTGGCATGGTATCATCATTTCACCCACATAGTATGTGCTAAAAAGTTGAGAGGGTGACAACAAAAGCTGGATGCACTTCGTGTACAAAACGGACAGTCTCTTTCGAAGTATCAGGGTTTTAGATGGAAACTCATCTATTAGAAAAAATAGGACTCAATTTCACCGGGGTTTACCCGGTGAAGTTTTCTCACATTCTTGAAAATCCTAAAAGTAAAAAAAAATATTTCAAAAAGAAGATTTTTTTCCCCTACAAAATAAAAAAAATTATTTAAAAATAAATAATTGATGTCATATTTGGATTCTTCACATTTTTCTGATAACAATGGATATATTTTTTGTTATTTCGATTTACAGATTTAAAGATATTAATTATGCCATATGAATTGAATATATGGCAAAAAATGAACAAAATAATAATATTACTTATTTAATTTTCATAGAAATTCAATATTATTATTATTTATTTATTTTATTTTAATAATTGTTTGGAATTCAAAAAATTAAATAATGTGACATCAGGACCTAAGGGTTAATATGATTGATAGCTTACTATTGTCAAGAAAACAACAAGTGCAGACTTGGAAACAAAGGATGATAGAACTCGAAAGTTAAGCGTGCTCGGGTTAGAGCAGTGAGAGGATGGGTGACCGGTTGGGAAGTTAGATGATTTGCAGTGAGGGGTGAAGAGGGGGTGATTAGAGATTAAATTGTCAGATAATTCACAGATTTGACAATCAGAAAAAAATTAAAAAATTCAAAAAAAATTATATATATTTTAAAAACCGGTTGGTAACACTTAGTATCGGTTGGTATCACCAGCCGGTACTAAAGGTCCTCCACCACCAGCCCACGCAGGCAGCCACATGGTGGGCCTTTAGTATCGGTCCGTGGTCCAACCGGTACTAAAGGTCTGGACCTTTAGTCCCGACCCGTTAGTACCGATTGGGGAACCGGTACTAAAACCCCTTCCGGCCCGGGACTATAGGCCTGTTTTGCACTAGTGTGGGTAGCCAGTGTAGTGAATTCCATAACTCGTAGTGCCCTTCAAATAGCGCATAACTCTTTCTAGAGCTTTCCAGTGATCATATCCTGGTTTTGAGACAAACCGGCTCAGTTTGCTAATAGCAAAGGAGATGTTAGGTCTAGTAGCGCTGGCTAAATACATAAGCGAGCCAATAATATGAGAGTATTTCAATTGATCTCTAGCAATTCTTCGATTCTTTCGAAGTAACATGCCAGCATCATATGGTGTTGGAGAGGGCATGCAATCACTATAACCAAAGCAACTCGAGAACTTTTCTAATGTAATCCCACCATCATCATCTCTCAACAGCTTGATGTTCAGAATAACATCATCTACTCCTAAATCCTTCATCTTGAAACAACAAGATAGTAAATCCTTGACCTCCTTAATAACATTTAGATTTGTTCCGAAAATCAATACGTCATCAACATACAAGCAAATGATGGCTCCCTCGCCCCCACCATAGCTATAGTACACACATTTGTTAGCTTCGCTTACAACAAAGCCTGCAGTTGTTAAAGTTCTTTCAAACTTCTCATTCCACTGCTTAGGTGCTTGCTTAAGACCATATAAATACTTCAACAATTTGCACAACTTTCCTTCCTGACCGTCCACTATAAACCCATCTGGTTGTTCCATGTAAATTTCGTGCAACTCTCCATTTAGGAAAACAGTCTTAACATCCATTTGATGAACGAGAAGACCATGTGAGGCCGCTAGTGAAAGTAGTATTCAAATAGTGGTCAGTCGAGCCACATGTGAGTAAGTATCGAAGAAGTCTTCACCTTCCTTCTGGGTATAACCCTTGGCCACGAGCTATGCCTTGTACTTCTCAATCGTACCATCAGGCCTAAGCTTCTTCTTGAATACTCATTTGCACCCTATAGGTTTGCACCCATAAGGACGATCAATGATCTCCCAAGTTTCATTTGCCAAGATGGAATCCGTCTCACTACAGACAACTTCTTCCAGTAGTTAGCATCTTCAGATGCATAGGCCCTTGAAATAGAGTTGGGAGTGTCATCTATGAGATAAACAAGAAAATCATCACCAAAGGACTTTGCAGTCCTCTGTCTCTTGCTCCTTGTAGGAATTTCATTCTTTTCCTGCACAAGATTTTCGAGGTGTTGTATCGAAATGGTAGGTTCGTAAATTGTAACTAATTCTTGACTCAATGTACGAGGCATCTCCTGATTTGATGGGCTAGTCATATCCTTCATGGGAAACATATCTTCAGAAAGTCGCATCACTTGACTCCAAGATTGTACCAATATCCATGTCAGATACCTCAGACTTTACAATCAAGAATTTATAACCAATGCCATGAAAAGCATAGCCCAGAAAAATACAATCCATAGTTTTTGGTCCAAGCTTGCGCTTCTTTTGAACTGGCACATTGACTTTCGCCAAGCAACCCCAGGTTCGTAGGTAAGAGAGTTTCAACATTTTATTCTCCTATTCCTCGAATGGAGTTATCTCTTTGTTCTTTGTGGGAACTCGGTTTAGGACATGACATGTAGTCAATATCGCCTCCCCTCATCGTGCCTTAGAGAGACTTGGTATGTCTAACATGGCGTTAACCAAATCAGTTAGGGTACAATTCTTTGATTCGGATACCCCATTTGAGTAAGGTGGATACGGAGGCTTCCTCTAATGGATTATACCATGTTCCGCACAAAAAGAATCAAATTTATTGGAAAAGTTCTCTCCTCCATGATTGGACCTAAGCCTCTCGATCCTTCGATCAAGTTGGTTTTCTGCTTCAGCTTTATAGATCTTGAAAAAGTTCAAAGCATCATCTTTTGATTTTAGAAGATACACATGGCAATATCTAGTGGCGTCATCAAATAATTGTCAAATAATTCTTTCCACCTTTTGTTAAAACACCATTAATTTCAAGAAGATCTGGATCTATGAGCTCTAGCGGTGCCAAATTTCGTGTTTCGACAGTTGTATGAGACTTATTATACGTCCCAAACGTATCTACTTTTCCAAACAGTTTTGCTCTTGTTGTGGACTCTAATTTGCATGATTTGAATAAAACTAACCCAGTATTGATGTTGTTTTCAGTAGAATTTCTATGGTGTTATTTTTGTGCAGAAATAAAAGTTCTTGAAATTAGATGAAACTTTTTATGTATCTTTTGAATATATGAAGAATTATGGAGCAAAGACCCACCATAGGGGGTGGGCGCGCCCTGATTTCTTGGGGCCACCTCGTGGCTCCTCCGACCCTAATTCAAGTCCTATAAATTCACAATTACGGAGAAAAAACAGGAGAGAAGTTGTCATCGCGTTTTACGAGACACAGCCACCACGACCTCCTGTTCTTCCTTGGGAGGGCTGATCCGGAGTCCGTTTGGGGCTCCGGGGAGGGGGATTCGTCATTGTCCTCATCATCAACACCGCCATGATGCTCACCACCAGGAATGAGTAATTCCTTTGTAGGCTTGCTGGACGGTGATGGGATTGGATGAGATTGATCATGTAATCGAGTTATTTTGATAGGGCTTGATCCCTAGTATCCACTATGTTTTGAGATTGATGCTGCTATGACTTTTCTATGCTTAATGCTTGTCACAAGGGCCCGAGTGTCATGATTTCAGATCTGAACCTAATATGTTTTCATGAATATGAGAGTGTTTAAGATCCTATCTTGCAAGTTGTATGGACCTATCACTTGTTATGATACGCATACCCCAAGGTGACAATAATTGAGATTCTTTTCGGTGATTGTCGTAGTTTGAGGAGTTCATGTATTCACCATGTGGTAACGCTTTGTTCTGGTTCTCTATTAAAAGGAAGCCTTAATATCCCTGAGTCTTCTTATGGACCCCTCTGCCATGGGAGGGTAGGACAAAATATGTCATACAAGTTATTATAGCAAGCATGTATGACTATATAAGGAAATACGAAATACATGCCTACATTACATTAATGAATCGGACCTAGTTCCGTGTCGCTCTAGTGTGTAACTGTTATATGATTCATCTCATCTAAATCATTATCCATCACGGGTCCACATGCCTACGCATTTCATATACTGAAACTTGCTAAGTTACTATTGTTGTTGATACAGTTACAATCACTAAACTGTTTTTTACTGTTACTACTACTATTTTGCCGTGCTACTAAAACCTTTGTTGCAGAGAGATATCCCAGGTGTGGTTGAATTGACAACTCAACTGCTAAGACCAATAAATATTATTTGGCTCCCCTTGTGTCGGATCAATAAATCAAGGTGTGATACTACCTGTGAAGACTACTACAATCCCCTACACTTGTGGGTTATCAACTTATGAAGTTTCTTAGCATGCCCACAAACTTGACACTTAGATCCCTTGATAGTGGTGAAATTAGGGACTAAGCTCAATTTGGCTAACCGCGTCGTGCAACCAAAGTTAATATGACAGAGATGTGAATGCCAGACAATTGATTCACTATTGTTGCAAACATGATTAACAACTTCATTACAAACATCTTACAAGGATAGTCTAAAAGACCCTCCTGACTCATAAACTTTACCAACAAAAGTTCCATAGTTGGACACCACATATTGATTGGACTCGAAGGCAAGCTTGTAGCCATATCTGCACAGAAGATACCCGCTAACAAGATTTTTTATTGACGGGGGGGGGGACATAATGCATGTTCTTCAACCACACGATCTTCCTCAAAGTAAACTTCAGATCAACCGTGCCAACACCACGAACAAAAGCACTTGAAATGTTTCCCATCCGCATGGAAGTAGTCCATGCGGCCTGATAAGAAGAAAACATAGAAATATCACTTCAGACATGTACATTAGCACTCGTTTCAATCAACCAATCAGGGGAACGTCATACTGAGAGAATGGTGGGAAGTATACCGTACCCAACATCCTTCATCTCGGTGTCAACAATGACAACATTGGCAATCTTGTCGCCTTTCCCATGTTGATGCTTGTCATAAGGTTAGGGAAACTAGGAGCCCAATGACAAGGATATCCGTACACATGAAAAACAACTTTCTTCTTGTCATTCTACTTCTTTAAGTTGGTGTGTTGTGAAGCCTGGTTCTTCCCATCAAAACTTTGTTTACCATCAAACTTGCCCTTGTTCTTGGACTTGTGGGGCTTGAAGTTTTTCATTTGGGCCAGATTGACAGTAGAACCTCCCTCCATTCCTCGAGCACGTTTGTCTTTTTCTCTCGCCTTTTCTTCCACATCAATAGTACCAATGAGATCCAGAACAAAAAAATCATGCCTCTTATGCTTCAGAGAGGTAGCAAAGTTCCTCCACGAGGGAGGAATCATAGTGATAATGCCTCTAGCAGCAAACTTATGTCGTAACATACATTTTAAGTGCTTAATTTCTCTAGAAAATGAATGTATCTCGTGAGCTTCAACAACCACGAAGCGCTCATCAGTTACCCTATAGTCATAAAACGGTTCCATGATATACAGCTCAATGTCGGCATCCGAGACCCCAATCTTGGCATCGAGTGCATCCCACATATTTTTGCCATTATCCATTGATGCATAAGCATCAACTATGTTCTTGCCAAGAACAATCAAGAGAGCAGCCTTAAACAAGGTATTTATTTTTTGAAAAGCTTGTTCCTATTGAGGATCAAGAACTCCTTCGGGTTTGCCAAGAGTGGTGTCATAGCAGCTCATGGTTTGAAACCATAGAACGGACCTCACATGCCACCTCTTATAGTGCATACCCTCAAAAATAGGAGGCCTCATGGAAGCAACAAAACCACTCGGAGTAAATTTCCTATAGTAAGGTTTCGGGATCGATGGAAATATGAGCAATTTACCAAATGGTTTAAAAGAAATAAACAACAAATAAAATATGATTATTGTAACAAAGACAAGACTAGTCATGCAAACTTGAGGAAAGTAGGCCACAAAAACAGAGGCAATACTAGGTAGGCAAACTATAGGAGAACAAGCAAATAATCTGAACATGTGTACTAGAACATAGTAAATCTAGAACACATACTAGACCAAGAAACTCTAGTAGGACCTCGAACAGAAAAGACACGAACACATACTTGATACGTCTCCAATGTATCTACTTTTCCTAACACTTTTGCTCTTGTTTTCGACACTAATTTGCATGATTTGAATGAAACTAACCCGGACTGACGATGTTTTCAGCAGAACTAGTATGGTGTTTTTTGTGCGGAAATAAAAGTTCTCGGAACGGAGCAAAACTTTTTGGAGATTTATTTTGGAATATTTGAGGAATTATGGAGCCAGAAGCCACCTGAGAGGGGGCTCAGGGTGCCCACCCTACACCAGGGCGCGCCAGGCCCCCCTAGCATGACCTGGTGGAGGGTGGACACCTCGTGGGTTCCCCGACACTAATTCCAACGCTATAAGTTCACAATTCTTCGGAAATAAATCAGAGATAAAGTTTTACCTCATTCCGGATCCGCCGCCACCTCATGTTCTTCATCGAGGGGGCAGGTATGGAGCCTATTTGGGGCTCCGGAGAGGAGAATCTTCGGTCATCGTCATCATCAACCCTTCTCCATTGCCAATTCTATGATGCTGCCCACCGGGAGTGAGTAATTCCTTCATAGACTTGCTGGTCGGTGAGGACTTGGATGAGATTCATCACGTAATCGAGTTAGTTTTGTTAGGGCTTGATTCCTAGTATCCACTATGTTCTAAGATTGATGTTGCTATGACTTTGCCATGCTTAATGCTTGTCACTAGGGCCCGAGTGCAATGATTTCAGATCTGAACCATTTATATTATCATCATTATATCTACGTTCTTGATCTGATCTTCCCTAGTCATATGTGTTGGCAATAAGCCGCGGCGATGTTTTGGGTGCAGCGTGCATGGGCGCACGCTGGCTGTGTCCGGCGCATTGGGTCCGCGGCATAGGTGTGCGTGTGTGCATATGGGTTTAGGTGTGGTCGTTAGTGAGCTGCGGGTGGTGCGTTGAGCTGGTCGATCGCAGGCTCGCCGCGCCCGGACGTGTGCGTGCATGTCGGGGGCACGGGCAGAGCGGGCGGACCAGCCACTCGACATGGGTGGGGTCGTGGGTGCACGCCCGGCGTGACCTTGTGTATAAGAACCCTGCGGCGGGTATTGTAACGATGTGCCTTGATCGAGTTCGAGCTCAAGGAATAGAGGAGCCATACGTGTGGCGGCGGCATTCGTGCGGCGGGAAAATCCTCTAGTCTCCCCCTTCTTCTTCCTCCTTCGGCTAGGGTTTGAGAGAGAGAGAGCTAGTCATGGCAGAGAGAGGTCAGGGGTGAGGCCACGACAACAACAATTGGTATCAGAGCTACGGTGAGGAGAGAGCGCCGATAGCCATGTCACTGGTACCGTACGCTGGCAGCGGTGCGTTGCGATCGATGCACCTCCCGCTGCTGACACCGATGGGCTACTCCTCATGTGCGATCAAGGCGCAGACAATCCTTGATGTCGGTGGGCTATGGGGTGCGGTACAGCCGGCGAACGAAGCGAAGGCGGACACCAGCAAGTGCAATACGACACGGGCAATGCTCCTGATGGCCCTAGTAGAAGACCTACTGATGAAGGTGGCGGGGAAGCTCACCGCGAGGGAGGTATGGGACTCCCTCAAGGTGCGTTTCGTCGGCGCCGATCGGGTGAAGGCCGCGCGGCTGGCAACGTTGCGCAGAGAATTCGACCGCATGCGGATGGACGACGCGACGACTTGGACGTCTACACCGGCAAGGTCTACGACATGGCGGTGAGGTACGCAGGGTCGGGCGACGCTCGACGATGCGGCCATGATCAAGAAGCTGCTCGACACCGTGTCAGACAGGTTGTACGCCGCGGTGGCCGGAATCGAGCAGTTCTGCGATGTGGAGACGATGGCGTTCGAGGAAATGGTTGGGTGCCTGAAGGCGTTCGAGGAACGAACGCAGCGACGCGCACAGGCTGGCGGCGAGCAGGCGGACGACCAGCTGATGTACACGGCGACACAATGGCAGGCGCGGCAGCAACGTCAGGGTGGTGGCAGCTTCCATGACGACGACGATGCGGCGAGCACATCACGGGGGCCTTGAAGAATAAGAGGGGCGCTGCTACAGCTGCGGTGACCGGGGTCACTTCAAGCGCGACTGCCCGAAGAGGAGGGCGTCGGCGATGGAGCAGGCGCTATTGGCGGATGTCGGCGTCGAGGACAACGGTCTCCTCTAGGCTGCGGGTTAGGGGGTGAGTGTTGGCAATAAGCCGCGGCAACGTGTTGGGTGCAGCGTGCGTGGCGCACGTTGGGTGTGTCTGGCGCGTCGGGTCCATGGTGGAGGCGTGCATGTGTGCATGTGTGGGTTTAGGTGCGTCCATTAGCGAGCTGTGGGTGGTGCGTTGAGCTGGTCGATCGCGGGCTCGCCACGCCCGTACGTGTGCATGCATGTCGGGGGGTGCGGGTCGAGCGGGCAGACTAGGCACTCGACGTGGGCGGCATCGTGGGTGCGCACCCGGCGCGACCTCGTGTATAAGAACCCTGCGGCGGGTATTGTGATGGTGTGGCCTGGATTGAGTTCGAGCTCGAGGAATAGATGAGCCATACGTGTGGCAGCGGCGTTCGTGCGCCGAGAAAATCCTCCAGTGTCCCCCTTCTTCTTCCTCTTTCAGCTAGGGTTTGAGAGAGAGAGAGAGAGCTAGTGATGGCGGAGAGAGGTCAGGGCCGAGGCCACGGCAACAACAATATGCAGCTATTACGTGTTATGATCCGTCAACCCCATAGTGACAATATTTGGGATACTTCACGGTGATGACCGTAGTTTGAGGAGTTCATGTATTCACTAAGTGTTAATGCTTTGTTCCGGTTCTCTATTAAAAGGAGGCCCTAATATCCCTTGGTTCCCTTATGGACCTCACTTCCATGGGAGGGTAGGACAAAAGATGGCATGCAAGTTATTTTCCATAAGCATGTATTACTATATAGGGAATACATGCCAACATTACATTAACGAACTCGAGCTAGTTCTGTGTTGCCCTAGGTTATGAACGTTATTTGATGAATATCATCCAACAAATACTCCGATCCAGTGCCTATGAGCTTTCCACTTATTGTTCTTGCTAAGTTACTATTACTGATGTTACTGTTGCACTAGCTACAAAACTATTGTTGCTACTGTTACCGCTACCGTTACTATTACTACTATTATGAAACTATCATATTACTGTGCTACTGATCACTTTGCTGCAGATATTTATCTTCATGTTTGGTTGAATTGACAACTCAAATGCTAATACTCTCAAATATTCTTTGCCTCCCCTTGTGTCGAATCTATAAATTTGGGTTGAATACTCTACCCTCGAAAACGGTTGCGATCCCCTATACTTATGGATTATCAAGACCTTTTTCTAGCACCGTTGCCGGGGAGCATACCTATATTTGTTGAGTCACTTGGGATTTATATCAAAAAAAATCTGAAGGATACTAAAACCAAGATTTTTCCCTCTAAGACGAGGGGAGGTAAGGAACTGCCATCACACACTGCACTTGATTCACCTTCTGTTATGAGTAAACTTGCAACACCACCACATGCTATTAATCCTCATATTGATGATGCTACTTCTACTATGAATTATTCTTATGATGATGCTAGTACCATGCTTGATGATACTATGCCATCAAGTGAATTTCTGGATGAACAAATTGCTAGAGCTAAACAGAATGAAATTATTGATACTGATGAATCTGGTGAAATTGATGAGATCTTTGAAATATATTATTATGAAACACCTAATAGGCCTAGCTCTCCTAGATTTGAAATGCCTAAGATACATGAAGGTTATGCTTTGGATGGAGAAATAGATAGAGAGATTCTTGCTTGTAAGGATCGAAATGATGTTAAGAAACTACTATGAAAGTATAAAGAAAAGACTTTGAAAGCTAAAATGAACTATGATCCTAAGTTTGCTACTTCACCTATATTTGTTACCGATAAGCATTATGAATTCTCTGTCGATCGAGAGTTAATTACTTTGGTTGAATCCGATCCTTTTCATGGCTATGAAACTGAAACTCTGGTAGCACACCTTACTAAGTTGAATGATATAGCCACCCTATTTGCTCATGATGAGAAGATATGTTACTTCTATACTCTCAAACTATTTCCATTCTCATTAAAGGGTGATGCTAAGATATGGTACAATACTCTTACTCCTAGTTGTGTGTGTAGTCGCCAGGATATGATTTACTACTTCTCTGAAAAATATTTTCCTCATCATAAGAAACAAGTTGCCTTACAGGAAATATTTAACTTTGTGCAAATTGAAGAAGAGAGTCTCCCACGAGCTTGGGGAGGCTTCTCTAATTGCTAAATGTTTTGCCTGATCATCCTGTTAAGAAAATATAAATGCTTGATATCTTCTATAATGGACTAACTGATGCTTCTATGGACTTCCTAGATAGTTGTGCTGGTTGTGTTTTCAGGGAACGAACTGTTGAATAAGCTGAGGAACTATTGAATAATATATTGAAGAATTATAACAATTGGACTCTCCCTGAACCACCAATTGAACCCACTCCGAAGAAGAGGGGTATCTTATTTCTTAGTCCTGGGTATATGCAAGAGGCAAAGAAATGTATGAAGTAAAAAGGTATTAAAGCTGAGGATATTAAGAATTTACCACCTATTGAAAAAAATCATGGACTCAACACATCACTACCTCCATAGGTGGTAGAGGTAAATTCTTTATTAAAGTTTGACGAAGGTGATATCCCTTACAATAAGCATCCTAGTCAATGCTTATATGAGTTTGATAACTACATTATGAAGCAAGAGCACTTCAATGCAAATATTCTAAAACACTTGAAATATAATTCTGATATGATTGCTCGCTTGAGTGACTTGTTATTTAGAATCAGTAATGATGTTAGAGGTGTATGAAAACATGCCTCTATGGTTCACACTTAGTTGGAACAAGTTGCTAAATCTCAAAGAGAATTGCTTGATGAAATGAATAATAATATGAATGGTCATGCTATTAGAGTAGTAGCTAGAGGGGGTAGAATGACCCAAGAACCTCTTTATCCTAAAGGTCATCCTAAAATAATTGAACAAGAATATCAAGGAATTAATACTAATACACCTAGTCCTTCTAAGAAGAAAACAAAAAAATGATAGGACTTTGCATGCTTCTACTGAACCTGAGATAGGAAAAACTCTTGATGATACTAATGATGTCTCTATTTATGATTCTGAAACTCAATCTGGTAATGATCCTCCACCTAGTGATAATGATAATGATATGATGTTCATGAGGATACTCAACCTAGTGATGATAAAGAACCAGATGATGATGTAGAAATAGAACCTGATGTTGATCTTGATAACCCACAACCTAACAATAAATGATATGATAAAAAGACTTTGTGGCTAGACATGGTAAAGAAAGAGAACCATGGGTTCAGAAACCCATGCCTTTCCCACCTAAACCATCTAAGAAAAAGGATGATGAAGAATTTGAACGCTTTGCTGAAATGATTCGGCCAGTCTTTTGTGTACCCGTTTAACAGATATTTTAAAGATGCCTCCTTATGCTAAGTACATGAATGGCATCATCACTAATAAAAGAAAGATACCTGAAGTAGAAATCTCCACCATGCTGCCTAATTATTCTTTTAAGGATGGAGTGCCTAAAAAACTTGGAGATCCTGGAATACCAACTATACCTTGCTCCATTAAAAGAAATTATGTCAAAAATGATTTGTGTGATTTAGGAGTTGGTGTTAGTGTTATGCTTTTCTCTTTATATAAAAGACTTGATTTGAATAAACTCACACCTACTAAAATATCATTGCAAAATGTTACTATCTTAATGGACTTTGTTATTCTTGAGATGTCCGAGGATGAAAACATGTCGATTATCCTTGGTATACCCTTTTTGAATATTGCAGGGTTTGTTATTGATTGCAATAAAATCAAGGTCACTTTTCATATCAATGGTAATGAGCATACGGTGCACTTTTCAAAGAAACAATTCCAAGTGAATGGTGTGAATATTATTAAAAATTCTTTGACACTCATTAATGGAAGCTTTAAATTACCTCTACCTGCTGTCAAAAAGACATATGATATTATTATGGTTGGGGATATGCCTATCCCCATCGAGGTAATCTAGTGTTTTACGAAATTTGTTCGGTTTCATGCTAATTGAAAGTGGTTGTTAATAAGACTTGATCAACCTTATTAATGAATCATTTTCGAGAGGTATGAAGTTGATGAATTTAGTAGACACAACTCTTTGTATCCACCTTTAGTTTTCTGTTTTTCCTAGTTAAATAAAATAAAATGCCATGTTTACCCTGTTTTCTGTTTTTCCCGTGCAACAAAAAATGACCCAAAAATAAAAGTCCTCAGAATGCCCTGAAAATTTAACATGATTTTTTTCTAATTATTTGTAAATTTCTGGGACAAATAACACCAGAGGAGGGTGCACCTGGTGGCCACCCCCCACTTGGGCGCGCGAGACCCCCCTGGTGCGGCCTGGTAGAGTGTGGGCCCCAGGTGGGTCCCAACCCCACTTATCCCTTTAGCCCAGGTCATCTCCTAACTCCTGAAAAAATTCACCATTGCTCTCTCTCCCACGTGTTATTGCTCAAGAACTGGTGGATTTTGATCTCTTTGTTCAAAGCTCTATTTCCGAACTTGTTTTAGGGGATTGCTTCTCTGTATGTAACTCCCACCATTGCTCCAATTAGTTTTTGATTTAGTGCTTTATTTTTGGAATAATTATCTACTCTTGGTGATGCTATAGATGAGCTTGCATGTTGAATTCTTAGAGTTCTAAGTAGTTTGTATGCTTGATATGGCCTCTATGCATCCCTAGGAGTAGTTGCTATCAATCTTGTGTAGTTTTGTTAACAAAATTTTGTGTCACAAATGTTTTCAGAAATTGTTCACACATAAAATACAATTCTTCTAGAGTTCTTCGAGGAGGAGATCCTCGAGGGAATCATCAAGTGAAAGCTCCATATGACAATCTTATGTTGAGCCAAGTGCATGTTCGATACAAGACAATCAAACTAAATCATGCCTTTGGGCGTGTAACACTTTCATGGAAAGTGCAAGCATTAAGGAAGAATTTGAATAGTATGTTCATAACGCCGATCTGGTTCCCTTCATTGAAGATAAGTGTACTCAACACCTCACTCTCACGGAGACATTTACCAAGAACTTTAAATATTTTCCCCATGAGTCAAGAGTTTCATTTAGTCTGTATGATAATGCTTCACCATGCCCTTAGACATATTTTGCGACGAGTGTAAAATTCCATATTGGGGTTCGATAGATGAACCAACAAAACCTAAGTATGAATCATTTTTGATAAACCTCTGTTGTGGTGAAATTAGAGGGGTGACACAAGGCGCAATAAAAAGCATCCATTTTCCGTCTATTCAGTACCTTGCACTCTTTAATGGTAAATGCATTGTAGGCAAGGAGGATTGTAGAATGTTTTGTGCTCATGATTTGAGTCTTATATACACTGCTTTAACTAGAATTAAAGGTTACAACAAAGGAGCAATTATTGCATAGAGACTGACTCTCAATGCTTCTAAGTGTAATTTCTATGGAGGGATTTATGACTCTCGCCTCGCTACGAGCTTGGGAGTGTCCCCTTGGCCTAATGATCCTAACTTACCTAACCAGTACTTAGACTTTGATGCCATGAAACGGCATAGATTTCTTACGGGCATAGTTAATAACTATACTTACAACTTGATGTTTGATAATGATCCCATTGTGCCTATTGTATTGCCTGCCACTGCTCTCTTTGATTTTAACAGCAAGGGGAGATACTATGACCTCGAGAGCGACGCCAACACGAACAATGCAGAGGTGGAAGTTGCTAGGAGGGCCGAGGTGGTTGCACTAAGAGCCTCAGTAGGTTATCACTCAGGCCATTATCCAGGCTACGGATGGTGATTGCCGAGCTAGGCCAAAATCCTAAGCTTCGGAGAGTACGTATTCCCACCAACATTACATTCATGTTCATACATTTCATTTCAGTTGTCGATGTCCACACTCTTTCATGGTACTATCCATGCTAGATTTAATTTTCTCGTTCCCTTCTTGTGTGTTTGCAAAACTTTGAGAAAATGAAAAAATACTTCTTGATTCTTTTCGGTTTTTCTTTTCATTTTAGTTAGTTGTACTATTAAAAGAAAACCCAAAAAGATTTCTCATTTATTCTTTTTCTTGTTGGGAGTTCTCCCGTGTAAATAGTTTTTCTCATTTTTGTTTTTCCTTCTCGTGTTTGCTTTCTTCAAGAAAAACTAAAAACTCCAAAAATATTTTAGTGTTTTTCTCTCAAATTCTTTTTTTATAGCGTCATACCAAGGAGAAGACCATGATGAAAATGTTGAGTGGTTCTCATATGCATTATCGTTGATCTAACACCGAGCCATATTACTTTGTCTTCTTCTCTTGAATAAAATGTTTGTAGATTCCAGCTTAGTCCACGACACTCTTGCGCTATTACTATTTTCATATCATTCGATTGTGCAAGTGAAAGGCAATAATGACGATATTTGATGAATTGACTGTGGCAGAGAAAAGCGGGTATGAACTCAACTTGTTCTTGTTTTTGTAAATATGTTTAACATAGTATCCATGATTCAGCACATTATGATTGAACATGTTTGCAATGAAAATTAGAGATTATAGTTTTCCATGCCATGCTCAGGTAGCTAGGCATGGGTACTGATTTATCTGGATGTCAACATGCATTAAAATGGTTGTGATGCAGTATGATGATATGGTATCCTCCTTTGAATGTTTCAAGCGGCTTGACTTGGTACATGTCCACGCATGTAGTTGAATCAAAACCAACATAGCCTTCATGATACATGGTGTCTCATACATCTCCATCGTATCTATAATTTTCGATTGTTTCCTGCCAATATTATACAACTTTTACAAATTTTTGGCAACAATATATATGATTTATTGGACTAACCTATTGATCAAGTGCCCAGTGTCAGTTCCTATTTTTTGTGTGTTTTTGTTCCTTAGAAATTCCATATCAAACGAAGTCCAAACGCGATAAAATTTTAAGGAGATTTTTTGGAACATTTATGAATTTTGCAAAGTGGAATCAATGCAAACGGAATCCCACAACCTCCACCCTCCACCAGGGCGCAACCTAGAGCCCAAACGCAGCCTGTAGGAGGGTGTCCACCTCGTATGTTGGTTGGACCTCTCCTTTGGGCGCAAGAAAGCTAATTTTTTGGATAAAAATCCCCTCCAAATTTAAGCCCGAACGGAGTTACGGAACTCCGGGAATATAAGAAACGGTTTTCGGCCAGAAAACAAGAACGCGAAACAGAACAGAACAGAGAGGGAGATCCTATCTAGGAGGCCATGGACTAGAGGGGGAACTCTCCTCCCATCTAGGGAGAGTCCAAGGAATAAGAAGAAGAAGGGGGGCCCTCTCTCCCCCTCTCTCCAGACGGTGTTGTAACACCATCGGGGCAATCATCGTGACGGTGATATACACCAACAACTTCGCCACCGTCAACACCAACTCTCTCCTCCTTTATGCAGCAGTGTAACACCTCTCTTCCCTGCTGTAATCTCTAGTTAAACATGGTGCTCAACTCCAAACATTATTTCCCAATGATATTTGGCTATCCTATGATGTTTGAGTAGATATCTTCTATCTATGGGTTAATTGTGGTATGATGTTATGGATGTGAGTTGTATGTTGATATGGTGCTGTCCTACGGTGCCCTCCGTGTCACACAAACATGAGGGATCCCCGCTGTAGGTTGTTGCAATATGTTCATGATTTTCCTATGGGGGGTTGCTTGAGTGACAGAAGCATAAACCCGAGTAGGTGGGTTGTTGCGTATGGGAGTAAAGAGGACTTGATACTTAAGGCTATGGTTGGGTTTTACCTTAGTGATCTTTAGTGGTTGCAGATGCTTGCTAGAGTTCCAATCATAAGTGCATATGATCCAAGTATGGAATGTGTGTTAGCCTATGCCTCTCCCTCATTGCATATAAAAAGTATCTATCGTATCATATTCAATTACCGAGGGACAATCTTTCTCTTGTGTTACAAAAAGCTTGCTACTCCACTACTAAGTTTATTTTCTTGCAAAGTACTCGTAGTTTAATTCCTGCAAAGTACTTTCATTCTTGTTCAAGATAAAGAAAACTTTAAGTGTGCATAGAGTTGTATAGATGGTCGATAGAACTTGAGGGAATATTTGTTCTACCTCTAGCTCCTTGTTGGGATTCAACACTCTTACTTATCGAAAAAGACTACAAATGATCCCCTACACTTGTGGGTTATCAAGACCTTTTTCTTGCACCGTTTCTGGGTAGCAATAGCATGGGGTGAATATTCTTGTGTGTGATTGTTTGCTTTATCACTAAATAATTTTTATTTTCTGTTATTAACTTGTTTCCTATCTTTAAATATGGGTAGGAGACATAAGATACCAAAAAAATTAGATGTACTTGCTCCTCCAAAAGTTGAGGAACCACTAGTGTTCCGTACCACCAAAGAATATTACTTGAATCATCTTCAGTCCACTTGTGCTCGTGTTGAAAACCCAACTAGCTTACCTGAGGGAAAATCATTAAATGAGCATGCTCATTATGCCCGGCACCGCATATCTCAAAAGGGGAAACTCTTGTGGCATCAAATAACTACTTTGTGTTGCTATGCTTGGAATCTATGTGAAATTTATGATTTTACTTGTTGTTCTGAAGAAACTAAAAAACACCTTCCATACCAATTTGTGTTTAATGATAACGAAATACCATCTTCTTATGCCAAGGAGGCCTATTGTTATTTTGATGTTGAGCAAATTGAAGAATATGTTGCTTTTAAGGGTGCCTATGAAATTGCTTCTTTGATTGAAAAGTATGATGCTACTCTTGACGAATCTGAAAAATTCATCATACTTAAATATTTCTATGAGAACTATGCTTCTAATGATTATGTTAAATAATTTATTGAAAGAATAATGGCTGCCTTGGATTAGACTAATATTTTGTAGGGACCTATGGAAGAAGAAGTTGTTGAAATTGTGAGCTCATTAGATGAAAAAGATGAGGAGGAGAGCCAAGAAGAAAAGGAGGAATAGCGGATTGATCACCCGTGCCCACCTTCTAATGAGAGTAACTCTTCAACTCATGCATTGTTTAATTACCCTTCATTCTTACCGAAGGATGAATGCTATGATAATTGCCATGATCCCTTGGATTCATTTGAAATATCCCTCTTTGATGAACTTGATGTTTGTCATGCTTGTGGCCAAGATGTCAATATGAATTATGCTTATGAAGATGGAATTTCTATAGTTACTTATGTTAATCTTGAAATTGTTGCTATTTCACCCACACATGATAGTCCTATTATCTTTTTGAATTCTGCCAACTACACTACATCGGAGAAGTTTTCACTTATTAAGGATTATATTGATGGGTTGCGTATTACTATCACACATGATGATTTTGATGAATACAATATGAATGTGCTTGCTTATCCTACTTGCAATTACTATGATAGAGGAACCAAATCTTCACCTCTCTATGTTTTCAATACTATAAAATTGCAAGATACTACTTATGCTATGCATTGGCCTTTAATTAATGTGCATGAATTGTTCTTATATGACATGTTAATGCATAGGAAAAGAGTTAGACTTCATCATTGCATGATATATATCACTTTGTGCTCACTACTAAACTACAAATCATTGTTAATTGAAATTGGCTTTGATATACCTTGGGATCCGGGTGGATCAATTACTGGCACACTTTATGCCTAGCTTAATGGCTTTATAGAAAGCGCTGCTAGGGATACAACCCGGAAGTTTTAGAGAGACATTTATTTCTATGGTGTGCTTTTATAAAGTTTAAACACAAAATAAATATATACGGGAACCAAAAACTTCACAAAAGGAAAGGTGAAAGTGAGAGAGATGATGAGCATCGTTGAAGTGGGGGACGTCCTTGAACTTTTGTTCATGCCCATGGAAACTTTGTGAGTCTTGAATCACGAAAACTTTTCAAACAAAAATAATTACCCCCTGTACAAATCCATTGTATTATAACATTATTTTTCCAAGATTTGCCTTTAGGATGATTACATTGCTTGTTGGTACGTGCGGTGTAAAAACATAAACTTTGGCTGTAGTGCGTGAATTTTCATTTTTTACTGGAATGTCATAATTTTGTGAATTTTTTACACAGTGTTACTATACAAATTTTTTATTTGTTTCTAATATCTCAGAATTTTGGGACTTAAAGAATTATGGTCAAAGTTCAGATTACTACAGACTCTGTTGTTTAAGACAGATTCTGTTTTTGATGCATTGTTTTGCTTGTTTTGATGAATCTATCGACTTATCGGTGGTGCAATAATAGAAAAGTTATAATACAGCAGGGGTAATGCAAATATAAAATATGAATGGGTTTGCAACAATACTTAAAGTAGTGGTTTTCTATATTATACTAATAGATCTTACCAGTCTTCTGTGAAGTTTTGTGTGGATGAAGTGTTCGAAGATCGAGGAGGTCTCGATATGAGGAGAAGGAGGAGAGGAAAGAGTTAAGTCTTGGGAATTCCCAAGTAACCCCAAGTAAATATCCAAGGAGACTCAAGCGTCTAAGCTTGGGGATGTCCCGGAAGGCATCCCATCTTTCTTCAACAAGTATTAGTATGTTTTCGAATTCGTTTCATTCATGTGATATGTGTAAATCTTGGAGCCTCTTTTGCGTTTAGTTTATGCAGCATGCTAGTATGAGATAGTCCATGGTTGATTTATAGAATGATCATTTCACTTCACTTATATCTTTTGAGTATGGCTTTATAGAATGCTTGATGTGCTTCACTTATATCATTTGAAGTTTGGATTGCATGTTTCTCTTCACATAGAAAATCATTATCCATAGAATGCTCTTTTGCTTCACTTATATTTATTAGAGCATGGTCTTTTGTAGAAATAATTAAACTCTCTTGCTTCACTTATACCTATTTAGAGAGTCAACGAGAATTAGTCATTTGCATGGTTAGTTATAAAATCCTACAAAAAACTTATGGATCACTGAATATGATGTGTTTGATTCCTGGCAATAGTTTTGCGATATAGAGATGATAATATGTGGGAGCTACTAGTGGATGATCGTGTTTAGTAAGATATTGATGTTAAGGTTTGTTATTCCCGAAGCATGCACTTATAGTCTCCCGTTATGCTAGGAAGTTGGAGAACAATTTATCCTTAATTGTCTATCTTTTTGTGAAGGTCGGGGCCCGCGATAGTAAACTCCTACCAACCTCCCCCCTAGGGGCATGCATAGTAATACTTTTCTTAGAGTGCTAATTAAATTTTCCAATAAGTATATGAGTTCTTTATGACTAATCTGAGTCCATGGATTATACGCACTCTTACATTTTCGCAATTTGCTAGCCTCTACGGTACCCATTCTCACCTAGAGAGTCGACGCAAACTTCGCCGGTGCATCCAAACCCCGTGATATGATACGCTCTATCACACATAAGCCTTATTATATATTCCACAAAACATCCACCATACCTACCTATTATGGCATTTCCATAGCCATTCCGAGATATATATTGCCATGCAACTTCCACCGCTTCCGTTTTGATGACTTGAGCATTCATTGTCATATTGCTTTACATGATCGTAAGATAGCTAGCACGATGTTTCCATGGCTTGTGTTTTTTTGATATCTTTTCTACGCTAGATATTGCACAACATTCATATAGATTCATATTTTTTTCTAGGTATCGAGTTGTAAGTAAATAGAAGTGTGATGATCATCATTATTAGAGCATGTTCCAGTGAGGAAAGGATGATGGAAACTATGATTCCCCCACAAGTCGGGATGAGGCTCTGGACAAAGAAAAAAGAAGAAGAAAGAAAAAGAAAGAAAGAAAATAAAAAATGATGAGAGACAAAGAGCGGAGGGGCATGCTAATTCCACACTTGTGCTTCAAAGTACCATCATGTTTTTCATATTGAGAGTCTCCTATGTTGTCACTTGCATACAGTGGATATTTTCCATTATAGAGTTAGATGCACACCCACTTAGTTTTCATATTGAGATGTCATACACTTGTATCTCTTAGTGCATCCATTGCATGGCAATCCCTACTCCTCACATTGATATCTATTGATGGGCATCTCCATAGCCCATTGATACGCTAAGTTGATGTGGGACTTTCTTCTCCAATAATACCCCTTTGAAACCTATCACCATATTCTATTCCATCCATAGTGCTATATCCATGGTTGCGCTCATGTATTGTGTGAGAGTTGAAAATGCTGAAGCACGTTAAAAAGTATGAACCAATTGCTCTGTTGACATCGGGGTAGTACATGATCTATACTTTGTGGTAAGAAGACAGAGTATGACAAGGCTATATGATTTTGTAGGGATAGCGTTCTTTAGCCTTGATATTTTGAAAGATATGATTGTTTGTTAGGATGCCTGAGTATTAAAGTCTTCATGTCAGAACTAGACTATTGCTTTGAATCACTTGTATCTTAATATTCATGCCATAATTAGATATATGATCAAGATTATGCTTGGTAACATTCCACATCAAAGATTATCTTTTTTATCATTTACCTACTTGAGGACAAGCGGGAATTAAGCTTGGGGATGCTGATACGTCTCCGTTGTATCTATAATATTTGATTGTTTCATGCCAATATTATACAACTTTTACATACTTTTGGCAACAATTTATATGATTTATGGGACTAACCTATTGATCTAGTGCCCAATGCAATTTCCTATTTTTTGTGTCTTTTTTGTTTTGCAGAAATTCCATATCAAACGAAGTCCAAACGCGATAAGAATTTAAGGAGATTTTTTTCGAATATTTATGAATTTTGAGAAGTGGAATCAACGCAAACGGATTCCACAGCCTGGTGGAGGGTTGCCACCTCATATGTCAGTTGGAGTTCTCGTTTGGGTGCAAGAAATCTAAGTTTTGGATTAAAATCCCCTCAAAATTTCAGCCCGATCGAAGTTACGGATCTCGGAAATATAAGAAACGATTTTCGGCCAGAAAACAAGAACGTGAAACAAAAGAGAACAGAGAAGAAGATCCAATCTAGGAGGGTCTCCCGCCCCTCCGCCACCATGGAGGCCATGGACCATAGGGGGAACTCTCCTCCCATCTAGGGGGGAGTCCAAGGAATAAGAAGGAGGAGGGGGCTCTCTCCCCCTCTATCCTGGTGGCGCCGGAAGGCCACCGTGGCAATCATCGTGACGGCAATCTACACCAACAACTTCGCCACCGACAACACCACCCCCGCCCTTGTGCAGCGGTGTAACACCTCTCTTCCCCGTTGTAATCTCTACTTAAACAAGGTTCTCAACTCTATATATTATTTCCCAATGACATTTGGCTATCCTATGATGTTTGAGTAGATCTCTTTTGTCCTATGGGTTAAGTGTGGTATGATGTTATGGATGTGAGTTGTATGTTTATATGGTTTTGTCCTATGGTGCACTCTGTGTCGTGCAAACGCGAGGGATCCCCGCTGTAGGGTTTTGTAATATGTTCATGATTTTCCTATGGTGGGTTGCTTGAGTGATAGAAGCATAAACACGAGTAGGTGGGTTGTTGCGTATGGGAGTAAAGAGGACTTGATACTTAAGGCTATGGTTGGGTTTTACCTTAATGATCTTTAGTAGTTGCGGATGCTTGCTAGAATTCCAATCATAAGTGCATATGATCCAAGTACGGAAAGTGTGTTAGCGTATGCCTCTCCCTCATTGCATATAACAAGTATCTATCGTATCATATTCAATTACCTAGGGACAATATTTCTCTTTTGTTACAAAAAGCTTGCTATTGCACTACTAAGTTTGTTTTCTAACAGAGTACCCGCAGTTTTATTCCCCAAAATAGTTTCATTATTGTTCATGATAAAGCGAATGTTAAGTGTGCATAGAGTTGTATCAGTGGTCGATAGAACTTGAGGGAATATTTGTTCTACCTTTAGCTCCTTGTTGGGATTCGACACTCTTACTTATGAAAAAAGCCTACAAACGATCCCCTACACTTGTGGGTTATCATGTTCATATCCTACTCATGATATCATTCAATGTTTATTATTCGTAGTGCATGTTTATGACCGTATTCACTCCCTAGCTCGCCTCTTCTCAACCTATTTGCTAGCCTTCACCTGTACCAAGTGGGAATTCTTCTTGTGCATCAAAAAAACCTTAAACCAAAGGTATTCCGGATGAGTCCACCATATGTACCTATACACGGTATTACCCTGCCGTTCCAAGTAAATTTGCATGTGCAACCTCTAAAATTTCAAATGAACATCTATTTTGTGGGCTTGGACCGCTCATGAAGCGACAGGGGGTGGTTAGTATCTTCCGTGTTAAGCGGGTTACTCTCATGATGAGTGTTTATTCACTCGTCCTTGCACGAGAAGGGCAGTAATAGGGATTCCCAGTCCCGAAATCAAAATAAATGCAAATATTTAAACAAAACTCCCCCAGGAATGTTGTTTGTTTGGACGGTACCCTTGGATTCAGCTCGCCATGCAGTGTGTTTGTTGGTGGAGGGGGAGTAAACATTTACTTTTACCGCTTGGGAACCGCCACTAATTTGTTTAACATGGAAGATATTGATAGCTCTTGGTCCTAACATTGACAGGAAGGGTGTACCTCTCAAAATTATACTTATCTCTTATTTAATCGTTGAGCTCTGGCACCTCTGCAAATCCCTACTTCCCTCTGTGAAGGGACTATCCATTTATTTTAATGTTGTCACCTTCTAAAATAAGCGCCAAATCTGAGAGCACTATTGTCATCCTCATGCATTGTGTATGGTGAATTTTGGATGCATCATGACTGGATCTTTTCTATGTATTACAATGTTTAATCGCTGCTTGAACTTTGGAGGTGCTCTGCATTTATGTTTTGTCATATTATATCATGATTGTTTTGACAAATTGTTTCCACTTGAGATATCTTATTATTGCTCCCTAGTTGTTTATGTCATTGATATAAGTTAATATAGTCTTTAAGAGTATTGTTGACATGGTTAGTCATGATATTTGCTAAAAACCTGGGTGCTACTTAAGCATATATATGTAAACAAGAACAAAAGAGTTCATAAAAGTTTTTATTCCTCACTTTTAGTTTGTCAACTGGATTGCTTGAAGACAAGCAAGGGCTTAAGCTTGGGATTTGATAGTCTCCAACGTATCTACTTTTCCTAACACTTTTGCTCTTGTTTTGGACTCTAATTTGCATGATTTGAATGAAACTAGCCCGGACTAACGATGTTTTCAGCAGAACTATCATGGTGTTGTTTTTGTGTAGAAATAGAAGTTCTCGGAATGGAGCAAAACTTTTTTGAGATTTATTCTAGAATATTTGAGAAATTATGGAGCCATAAGCCACCAAAGAGGGGACCCAGGGTGCCCACCCTCCACCAGTGCGCCAGGCCCCCCTGGCGCGGTCTGGTGGAAGGTAGACACCTCGTGGGTCCCCCGACCCTAATTCCAATGCTATAAATTCACAATTCTCTGGAAATAAATCAAAGAGAAAGTTTTACCTCGTTTCACAATACAGAGCTGCCGCCACCTCCCGTTCTTCATCGAGAGGCCAGATCTGGAGCCCATTTGGGGCTCTAGAGAGGGTAATCCTCGATCTTCATCATCATCAACCCTTCTCCATTGCCAATTCCATGATGCTCCCCACCGAGAGTGAGTAATTCCTTCATAGGCTTGCTGGTCGGTGAGGAGTTGGATGAGATTCATAATGTAATCGAGATAGTTTTTTTAGGGCTTGATCCCTAGTATCCAGTATGTTTTAAGATTGATGTTCCTATGACTTTGCCATGCTTAATGCTTGTCACTAGGGCCCGAGTGCCATGATTTCAGATCTGAACCGTTTATGTTATCATCATTATATCTATGTTCTTCATCTGATCTTACCTAGTCATGCACCTATTACTTGTTATGATCCGTCAACCCCATAGTGACAGTATTTGGGATACTTCACGATGATGACCATAGTTTGAGGAGTTCATGTATTCACTAAGTGTTCATGCTTTGTTCTGGTTCACTATTAAAAGGAGGCATTAATATCCCTTAGCTTCCGTATGGACCCCGCTGCCACGGGAGGGTAGGATAAAAGATGGCATGCAAGTTGTTTTCCATAAGCACGTATGACTATATACGGAATACATGCCTACATTACATTGACGAACTGGAGCTAGTTCGGTGTCGCCCTAGGTTATGATTGTTATATGATGAATTCCATCCAACAAATACTCCGATCCAGTGCCTATGAGATTTCCACTTATTGTTCTTGCTAAGTTACTATTACTGTTGTTATTGTTGCACTTGCTACAAAACTATTGCTGCTACTGTTACCGCTACCGTTACTATTACCACTGCTATCAAACTATCATATTACTATGCTACTATTCACTTTGCTGTAGGTATTTATCTTCAGGTGTGGTTGAATTGAAAACTCAACTGCTAATAATCAAAATATTCTTTGGCTTCCCTTGGGTCGAATCTATAAATTTGTGTTGAATACTCTACCCTTGAAAACTGTTGTGATCCCCTATACTTGTGGGTTATCAGTACTGAGCAGTGGTGATCGCATTAGCATTGGCGTTGGTGTTGACGTTGTTGTCGCCCATGTCGTAGAAGAGGTTGTCGATGTTGGGGAAGAAGTCATCGTCGGGAAAGTGGCTCTCGACATGTGCTACTTCTCGAGCATGTGTTTGTTTCCCGTGAAGAGGAACAGTTTGATGCAGCAAAGTAGATAAGTATTTCCCTCGGTTTTTAAGAACCAAGATATCAATCGAGTAGGGGATACAAGCGAGCCGCCAATAGATATACCTGCACAAGGAATCAAACTCTTGCACCCAAAATGCAGCAAGTATTTTTGGTGTTTTTGGTTTTAGATCTAAAAATATAATATGGAAAATAGACCTAGGGACCATAGGTTTCACTATATGGCTTCTCTCATGATGGCAAGTATTATGGTTGGTGAACAAATTACTGTCAAGCAATTGACAGAAAAGCGAATAGTTATGAAGATATCCAAGGCAATGATTATGCATATAGGCATCCCATCCGTGACAAGTAGACCGAAACGATTCTGCATCTACTATAATTACTCCACACATCGACGACTCCTGCCTACATCTAGAGTATTAAGTTCATGAAGAACAGAGTAACACATTAGGTAAGATGACATGATGTAGAGGGATAAACTCAAGCAATATGATGAAAACCCCGTCTTTTTACCCTTGATGGCAACAATACAATACGTGCCTCGCTACCCCTACTGTGCCACTGGGTGAGGACAACGCAAGATTGAACCCAAGACTAAGAAATTCTCCTATTGCAAGAATTACCAATCTAGTTGGCCAAACCAAACCAATAACTCGAAGAGACTTGCAAAGATATGAAATCATGCATATAAGAATTCAGGAAAGACTCAAAAAATATTCATGGATAATCTGAACATAAACCCACAATTCATTGGATCTCGACAAACACACCGCAAAAGAGTATTACATCAGATAGATCTCCATGGAGATCATGAAGAACATGGTATTTAGAAGCAAAGAGAGAGAAGAAGCTATCTAGCTACTAGCTATGGACCCGTAGGTCTGTGGTGAACTACTCACGCATCATCGGAGGGGCAATGGAGTTGATGTAGATGCCCTCCATGATCGAATCCCCCACCAGCAGATTACCGAAAAAGGATCCAGGATTGGATCTCTCAGGAACGGAGGCTTGTGGCGGCGGAAAAGTGTTTTCGTGGCTCATTCTGATAATGATGGAATATTTGGGTATTTATAGGCTGAAGATTAGGGTTAGGGGAGGTGCCAGGGGCCCACAAGCCTGCCCGGCGCGGATGACCCCCCTGGCCGCGGCAAGCGGGCTTGTGGCCGCATGGCAGCTCCTCTGCCATGGTTCTCAAGTCTCGTGGCTTCCATATTTTCCAGAAAAAATCATTCCGGAGGTTTTATTCCGTTTGGACTCCATTTAATATTCCTTATCTACGAAACTCAAAAACAAGGAAAAATAGAAACTGGCACTAGGCTCTAGATTAATAGGTTAGTCCCAAAAATAATATAAATGGCATATTAATGCATATAAAACATCCAAAATAGATAATATAATAGGATGGAACAATAAAAAATTATAGATACGTTGGAGACGTATCAACATCTGTGGTGAAGAGGTCAGCAGTCACATAGAGCGCTCCCCAGAAACCTTATCACCCTTCTCCAGTACAGGACTCAAAGAGGTGGGGTTTCTAAGGCCTATTGTCCCGAACTGCGATGCATGCTGCAAGCCGGAATGGGGGATAACCTAGTAGTAGCTTAGAGCTTTGGAACTGGATAACATGAGGAAGGCGTTGGTCTGGTGTGTCTCACTGGAGAGGAGTGACCTCTCTTTTATAGGTATAGGATAAGTAGGTGACTAGGCTGCGACGGAAGATGAAACGAAAGGACGGGAGAGTAATCGAATTGCCGGCAGCCAAAGGGTGCAGCATTCATATTCACTCCCCACTATAGCAAAAACTTTTCTGCTCCCTTGCAACCTTTCACATAGCAGTCATGCATGGCAAAAATTTAGACAACAACTCTGTTCATTCCCGCAACCCATGGCACGTTGTGACAAGGTGTGGTGTGCGGCGGAGGAGGAGCGCACGTGTACCTCTCTCTTGTTCTCATGCTCATACATGTGTGGAAACAACCTCCCTTATAAGGAGGTCCAACTCCTACTAAGTGAGAAGTATGGGACTAAAATTTTGTGCCACCTCTGACACTAGTAGAAAACAGGGCATCTGTCCCGGTTCCACAGGGCCTTTAGTCCCGGTTCAGCAACCGGGACAACACAATCGGGACTAACAGTCCAGACTTTTAGTCCCGTTGGCTTATGAACCAGGACTCAAAGAGCTCCACGTGGCCGTTGTAGGGTGCCCAGGCAGGAGGACCTTTAGCCCCGGTTGGTAACACCAAACAGGACAGAAGGGCATCCACGTGTCAGACCCTGCCAAGCGCTGGGGTCTAGTTTTTTGTGGAACGGGTCGTGTTTCATTTTGTGTTTTCATTTTCTTTTATATTTATATTGCATTTTCACGGAGTTACGCATATTAATATACAACATCAACAGTAAAAATTACGGAAAAAAAACATCCAACATCAATACAAATTAGATGGGTGCAATAGACCAAGTTGAATTAGAGGAAAATACGATGTTGAGATCCGCAACATCGTATTTTCCTCTAATTCAACTTGGTCTATTGCATCCATCTAATTTGTATTGGTATATGTCATATTACAACTCATCATCATCTTAATCAGCTCTTCATCATTCTAGGTAAAATAACATAAAAGGGCGAACTCCTCATCATTCTAGTTGTTATCATACTAGAAAATGATCAAGTTATCATAAGTTAGAAACACTAACTACTGCTCTCTCGTAGGTAAAATAGCATAAAAAAGGTGAACTCCTACATCTCCCCATTGAAGAATACAGATCAACCTATCTCCAACTTCTGTCTTGCGCAATTTATAGTCTCCAAGTGGTTGCCTGGATGCTTTTATTGCCTCACTCCATCCTTTTATTTTCATGGTATTCTCACTTTGAGATATCGTGTATTACCAGGGTAACTCATCTGCATTGGCCGTAAACTAACCATATGCAAATCACCTTTGGTAAACATCAATTTAGGAACGGTCTCTCGTGGGAGTACCTATTGAAGAACATAAGTTATAATGACATAGTTAGCAAAATAGTTTTGCTTAAGAACAATGTATGAAAAGGACGGACTAATGACACAAGAGTAAAAAATATTACAAAGTAGTCTCTGGTGATGTTATAAGGGTTTCACTTCTGCACTAGTGGCACATATCCATGATAAATGTTACCAATCATGTAATTTTCATTATGATGCTGAACAACATGAATAAATGAGATGAGATGACCTTTCTCCAAACAAGTAAGTTTGGAGTCATGACTGTAGCACGTCCAATCTATTATCTGTCGGGTAGTTCTTGTAGCACGGAAACAAGTTGATAATTAAAATAAATAAAATTAGTCGGGATGAGTACCAAATACTTTTCAATAATCAATATAAAGTACCTAACAAATCTGTTGACAAACGCACCTGGAAGTAGCACCGGAATCAAGTCATCCTCCGCATGCACCCAAATATTTATATTATTATCACAAACATCGTTATTACCAAGATCGAAGGTAATGTTCATGTCCTCATCCAACCCATACACGTTGCAAAATGATCTTCAATTAGAACAGCCGAAATATGTGTGATCTTTGTTATTTTTCACCTTAACAACAAAAGTGTAATGCTTCGTTCCTAGGTGAGCTATCTTAGGCTCTCTACTATCCTTCTCTTTGAAATGGAACTTGTCCAAGACAACGAATCTTGCATGACAGGGAGCGCACTAGTCGAATTGTACAAAAGAAAATTAAAGGTTAATTAAAGCAAAAAAAGCACACGTCATACTTCATTCACAAAAAATACATGTCGTTTGTGCATACCGTCATAATACTAAATTCTTCTGTTAGCTTCACGGTGAACGACCTATCATTGTCCAGGTGAGGATAAATGTCGCATAGATCCTGTCGTCTCGGCACAAAGGGCACTGAGGGATCCTATCATCGCCAGGCGGTGTCAACATTTCCTGTGTTCATGGTTCTAAGATTAAAAACTCAACGGCAAAATTTTGAAGAAAGTTCATCATATAATATCACTAATACATATGCTATCACCGGCGATTCTCGGGGACTCTTCATATAATATTATCATTTAATATCACTAATACATCTTGAATAATTCAGATAATGAAGCATCGAATATTATCGCTAATATAGCTCGATATTATCATATAATATCATTAATTAAAACAGATCGAGTTGACGTCTCACGGCGCAGGCTGTGGATACCCAAAGAGAAGGAACCAAAGCGAAGTAACTAACCTGCCAGGTATTGGAGAACCTGGCCTCCAATGCGGCCATGTAGTGACAGACGTGCTCATCCTCCTTCCTGACACAACGATGTACCACCTCTGCGGGGGCCGGCTCCCTCTACAGCGATACTGGCCCACGCAACCGCCACCAAAGAAGCTCCGGGTCGACAACGAGACCCGGATTTCGCACCAAGGTGCGCACCCCAAAAGGTAGCACCTCCTAGTGCCAGCCCGGCGGAGCGCAGTCCTGGACATGGCGCCTCTCAAATAGGTTGTCAGCGCTGAGTCGACGACGAGGATGCGGGATTGGCATCGTCGACGAGAACAAATTGTGGCTATATAGCAAATATCATTTTATTTAACAACAATAACAACAATACCATGTTTAATATGCACCTTTGGGCAACCCACCGAAAAATTAACTAAGTTTTCTTAACTAAGTATCTGATTTCAGGGTCTATAATAACAGTACCTTAACTAATAACTATCATCTAACGATAGTTTAACCAAGTTTTTTTGCAACTGAACTGTCTCCTAATGCCGCCACACGTGCACTACTTCGGCCGGCGACGGGGACGGGCGCGATGACGATGACCATCAGGGGGGATAGGAGGAGGGGAACGGCGGTGTGCCAGCGGCTCACCTAATAGGAGGAGGGGAGCAGGCTTGGGGCGGCGACGGTGATGGGGACGTACGGCGACGGGGGCGGCATCGGGAGCGGCGGCGGCGATGGCGGCGGGGGCGGCACAACGAGGAGCGGGCTCAAGGAGGCGACGACACGGTCCGGCAGCCTCACGGCATTGAGGCTTTTTTTGGCGCCGTCCGGGGAGATGGAGATCGAAAGCTACAGATCAATTTTGGTCCACTTATATACCCTAGCCTTTAGTCCCGGTTGATGGCTCCAACCAGGACTAAAGGTGAATTTCAGTAGCCCAAAGGGTGGGAAGCCCAGCCCTATAGTCCCGGTTGGTGGCTCCAACCGGGACTAAAGGGTGACCTTTAGTCCCGTTTGGAGCCATCAACCGGGACTAAAGGGCTGGTCCTAGATGTGGTGGGAGTTTAGTCCCACCTCGCCAAGCGAGAGGCGCCCGCACCGGTTTATAAGCCCGCCCTTCTTTGCCTTGTTAAGTTCCTCTCAAAGTGAAAATAGATGCGCTTATACAGAAAATTTGACCTAAATTCAAAGTACTAGTAAAATGCACTTCGTATTTACTAGCACTTTGAATTTAGGTTGAATTTTCTCTATAAGCGCATCTATGTTCACTTTTTCTATTTGTTATGTTAGTTTTTTGAATATTAAAAGTTCTTAACAAAAAATACTTTATGAATATTATTTTTGCTATTCAAGTTTTTAACAAAAATAACTTTGATAGTTTTACTTGCATAAATTTTATATAATATTAAGTTAAATAAATTTGATCGGACGAGAACACATCTATTACAAAGGGATTTCGATTTATTAAACATATTTGAACTCAAGACTTTTTTTGCATTGAATATGCACCATTCAAAGACACATCATCACTTTTCAACCCTTTTGTGACTTCATTTGCTATTTTTCATGCATTTCATGATTTATTTTGAGCTAAAATGACCCTGAGTTGAAAAGCACTTTAATGAACTCTAAAATGGTTGAAGTTGGCATTGTATCATAATTTCACCCACATAGCATGTGCTAAAAAGTTGAGAGGGTTACAAGAAAAACTAGATGCACTTCGTGTACAAATTGGACAATCTCTTTCGAAGTATCAAGGTTTCAGACGAAAACACGTCTTTTACAAAAGGATTTCAATTTTTAAAACATATTTTAACTCAAGAATTTTTCTGCATTCAATATGCACCATTCAAAGCCACATCATCACTTTTCAACCCTTTTCTGACTTCATTTGCTATTTTTCATGCATTTCGTGATTTATTTTTGAGCTAAAATGACCCTTAATTGAAAAGCATTGAAAATGAACTCTGAAATAGTTGAAATTTGGCATGGTATCATAATTTCACCCACATAGCATGTGCTAAAAACTTGAGAGGGTTACAGGAAAAACTGGATGCACTTCGTGCACAAAATGGACAATATCTTTTGAAGTATTAGGGTTTCGGACGAAAACTCATCTACTACAAAGGATTTCAATTTGTTAAGCATATTTGTACTCAAGACTTTTTCTGCATTCAATATGCACCATTCAAATCTGCATCATCACTTTTCAACCCTTTACTAACCTCATTTGCTAATTTTTCATGCATTTCATGCTTTATTTTGAGCTAAAATGACCTTGAATTGAAAAGCACTGCAAATAAACTCTAAAATGGATGAAAGTTGGCATGGTATCATAATTTCACCCACATAGCATGTGCTGAAAAGTGAGAGGTTACAGGAAAAACTGGATGCACTTCGTGTACAAAATGGACAATCTTTTTTGAAGTATCAGGGTTTTGGACGAAAACACGTCTATTACAAAAGGATTTCAATTCTTCACATGTAACTGTAGTGATATTCGAGATGAAAGCCATCATCAGAATAGTTGTAGATGGAAAGTCTTTACTTTTTCTTCGCGTGTGTCCCTTGCTTATTGTGCCTTAAACCATGGATAATCTTCATTGTTTAGCAAGATGCTTCGGTGAGCCTTCACTTTGAAGGGAGGAATTTCATGAAACTTTTCATAATCTTTAGACATGTATATCCTTCCCTCCACTCCCATGATGTTTCTTTTCACTGAAAGAACTATGTTTCGCTTTGGCTCATCTTTTGATGTATCAGATTCCTTATGTTTTTTCTCGGTTTGGTAGACATGTCCTTCACATAGAAAACCTGATCCACATCATTGGCTAGGATGATGGTTCGTCTATGTAACCAAGATTGTTGAGATCAACTGTTGCCATTCCGTATTTCGGGTCTATCTGTACGCCGCTTCCTGACATATTCACCCATTTGCACATAAACAAAGGGACCTTAAATTCATGTCCATAGTCAAGTTCCCATATCTCCTCTATGTAACCATAGTATGTGTCCTTTGCCTTATTAGTGATTGCTGCATCAAAGTGGACACCATTGTTTTTTTCGATGCTCTTTTTATCTTGGGAGATCGTGTAAAATGTATTACCATTTATCTTGTACCTTTGGTAAGTCAATACAGTCAAAGATGGTGTCCTGGGCAACACATACAGGTCATATGCAACAGGGTTGTTACGCATGAGATGCATTTGCAACCAACGCCAAAAGTATCAATGAGTTCACGTGTAAACCAGTCATCAGACTGCTTCGGGTGTGTCCAGTGTAGAATATTCTTATGTTCATTCGTATACGGGGTCAGCAATGTAGAATTCTGTAGAACTGTGTAGTGTGCTTGCACCAAAGAATGCTCGTCCCTACATATTATTGAGTTTGCTCCTAGCGTGCCTTTCCCACTCAGTCTCCCCTCATACCGCGATTTAGGGACACCAATCGGCTGAAGGTCAGGAAAAAAGTCAACACAAAACCCATTGACCTCCTCTGTTTGATGGCCCGTGGAGATGCTTCCTTCTAGCCTAGCACGAATACGAACATATTTCTTCAAGACTCCCATGAACCTCTTAAAGGGGAACATAATGTCTAGAAATACAGGACCCAGAATGGTAATCTCGTCGACTAGATGAACTAGGACGTGAGTCATGATATTGAACAAGGATGGTGGGAGCACCAACTCGAAGCTGATAGACATTGCACCAAATTATTCCGTAACATTGGTAGGATTTATGGATGGATTACCTTCTGAGAGATTGCATTGAGGAATGCACATATCTTCATAATGGCTAATCGAACGTTCTCCGGTAGAAGCCCCCTCAATGCAACCAGAAGCAGTTGCGTCATAATCATGTGGTAGTCATGAGACTTTAGGTTCTGGATTTTTTTTCTGCCATGTTTATTATTCCCTCTATATTCGACGAGAAGCCAGACAGGACCTTCATACTGAGCAGGCATTCAAGGAAGATTTCCTTCTCTGCTTTGGTAAGAGTGTAGCCGGAAGGACCTTGATACTGCTTTGGATGCATGTTGTCATTTTTGTGCACATGTTGTTGGTCCTCTTGTGCCTCCGGTGTATATTTTTCCTTCCCATACACGCCCAAGAATCTTTGCAGGGCCACTCAAAGATTCTTCGTCACATGCATAACATCGATTGAAGAGCGCACCTCTAGGTCTTTCCAATAGGGTAGATCCCAAAATATGGATTTCTTCTTCCACATGGGTGCGCGTCCCTCAGTGTCAGTCGGAAGAGATTTTCCGCCAGGACCCTTTCCAAAGATTACTTTTAAATCCTTGACCATATCAAGTATGTCATCACCAGTACGGAGGACAGACTTCTTCTGGTGATCTGCCTCACCTTTGAAATACTTGCCTTTCTTTCTTAAGGCATGCTTGGTCGGAAGAAATCGACGATGTCCCATGTACACATTCTTCTTGCATTTGTCCAAATATATAATTTGGGTATCATCTAAATAGTGCGCGCATGCGTTGTATCCCTTGTTTGACTATCCTGAAAGATTACTAAGAGCATGCCAATCATTGATGGTTACAAACAGCAATCAAATTCCTCTTGTTCATTCTCATCGCATACACGTACACATTTTCCATTCCATAGGTGTAAAAGTTCTTCAACTAATGGCCTTAGGTATACATCAATGTCGTTGTCGGGTTGCATAGGGCCTTGGATGAGCATTGGCATCATAATGAACTTCCGCTTCATGCAGAACCAAGAGGAAGGTTATAGATACATAGAGTCACGGGTTAGGTGCTATGATTGCTTCTTTGCTCCCAAAAAGGATTAATGCCATCCGCACTTAAACCAAACCATACGTTCCTTGCATCACTTGCAAAGTCCTCCCATTTTCTATCAATTTTTCTCCACTGCGACTGAGGGAGACCTGGATTAAGGGGTCCTCGGATAGTTGACCTGTTTCTCATGGGTCGAACTGTATGGGCTGCATGGTGAGCATTGGATGATCAAGGGCCCAGTCGCCACGGTGGAAGCTTCAAGGAGCCGTGGTGTGTCCTCCAAGTTGTCGACTGTAGATAGGCATGTTTTTTCCTTCGATGTGCAACCGACCATGTGTAAACCCTAGGTACCCTCGGCGTCTATATAAGCCAGAGGGTTTTACGTTGTAAAGGAGGACAACTCATCTAGGGTTTAGCTATTTGGTCTCGAGGTAGACCGAATCTGTAACCTACATATCATCAAAACAATCAATAAGGACATAGGGTATTGCCTCCATAGGATGGCCCGAAACTAGCTAAACATCGTCTCCTTTGTCTCCTGGTACCATCGATTCTACTCTCACAGCTCGGGACCCCCTACCCGAGATCCGCCGGTTTTGACACCGACATTGGTGCTTTCATTGAGAGTTCCACTATGATCGCCAAAGGAATCGATGGCTCGCATTACCACAAACAATGAAATCTGCGGCCAGAGGACTCCCACCTCTGATCAGATTCTCACAAGCGGCGGCATCTTGTCGCACGCTGTCCCGATCGGCCACCTTGGGGAGTTCGTCGCTGATTCACGAGGAGAACTCATTTTGATAGAACCCTCGACTCTCATCAAGAGGCATGTAGGTCCCAACGCCTCGATGCCGAAGACATTGGGCCCCTGTTAAGAAAAAGTCATCACTCCCAGGCTGTCTAGAACGCCCACTCCAGCCGTTATGACCGGATCTACCACGGTTAAACAGGACCCAGATCCGCTCTCGTGCAGCTCCGGGACTGTGATGCCGCATATCGACTCCACTCGCCTCAACGACATGCATCCTACCATTGCCTCGTTTTTAAACAAGCTATTTGGTAGGATTGAAACCATGCGTATGTCTGATGACCAGGTTCTGGTCCATGACCGGCTCGGGCTTAGACCCAATGACAGGGAGATTCACGTCCCCATAGTCACCCACCTAGTTTCCACCATCGAGTGTCCGGCTGGGGGCTCATCCACCCAGTGACCAGAATTCAAAATGGTTTGCACCCCGGTCTCTGCTCATCAAGACCTCGTCTGTAACCCACACGCCGGAGTTCGCTCTGGAGACGGACTGGTGTCGGCCCCCGACCTGGCACATAGTTCGGAATCCATGATTCTGAACTCACAATGTGGCATGGAGTCAAAAAAATCCCACCCATAACCCAAGCCGATCATCCCAGTACCGCACCAAAGCCCAAGTCTTTGGACTTACGGGATATTAAACAATTACCAGGAGAGTCGGTTCATCATTTTTGGGCTAGACTCCTACTCGCTAGAAGCAGAGAAAAAGGTCATAGTGACCAAGAGATAATGGCAATGTTCAAACATAATTGCCATGATGAAGGGATTCTTAACACCCTGGCTCGCCGACACATTCGTGACTTTGCCAAGCTATCAGACTTGGTACAGAAATATTGTGCCATGGAAAGCACTTGGCAAGTCGAACAGTTATTTTCGGAACCAACCTTTACCGAATACCCCAGAGGGGATTGGAAAAAGAGGATACCTCCAAAGCGGCCAGCCAGATTCGAACCCGCCAAAAAGAGGAACAGGCCCCTTACATGGGTCAGTACTGTCCTTGACGTGATGTTGGACAAACCATGCCCTATACATTTTGTGTTGCTGAACATGAACCCGACTCAAAGCCTTAGAGATTGGTGGGTCAACAGGCAGGTCCCACAAAGCGATTAGGTGTTGGAAATATGCCCTAGAGGCAATAATAAATTAGTTATTATCATATTTCCTTGTTCATGATAATCATTTATTATCCACGCTATAATTGTGTTGATCGGAATCTCAGATACATGTCTGGATACATAGACAACACCATGTTCCTAGTATGCCTCTAATAGACTAGCTCGTTGATCAAAGATGGCTATGTTTCCTAGTCATGGACATGAGATGTCATTTGATAAAGGGATCACATCATTAGGAGAATGATGTGATGGACAAGACCCAAACTACAAACGTAGCATATGATTGTGTCAGTTTATTGCTACTGTTTTCTACATGTCAAGTATTTGTTCCTATGACCATGAGTGCATGCAACTCACTGACACCAGAGGAGTGTCCTGTGTGGATCAAACGACACAACGTAACTGGGTGACTATAAAGGTGCTCTACAGGTATCTTCGAGGGTGTCTGTCGGGTTGGCATGGATCAAGACTGGGATTTGTTACTCCGTGTGACGAAGAGGTATCTCAGGGCCCACTCGGTAATACAACATCACAATAAGCCTTGCAAGCAATGTTACTAAGTGTTATCCACGGGATCTTGTATTACGGAATGAGTCAAGAGACTTGCGGGTAACGAGGTTGAACTAGGTATGGAGATACCAACGATCGAATCTCGGGCAAGTAACATACCGAAGAACAAAGGGAACATCATACGGGATTAACTGAATCCTTGACATAGAGGTTCAACCGATAAAGATCTTCGTAGAATATGTAGGAACCAATATGGGCATCCAGGTCCCGCTATTGGTTATTGACCGTAGAGGTGTCTCGGTCATGTCTACATAGTTCTCGAACCCGTAGGGTCTACACACTTAAGGTTCGGTGATGTTTCGGTAGTTTAGAGTTACGGATGGTGGTGACCGAAGGTTGTTCGGAGTCCCGGATGAGATCCTGGATGTCACGAGGAGCTATGGAATGGTCTGGAGGTAAAGATTGATATATAGGAAGTCCCATTTTGGTCGCCGGAAAAGTTTCGGGCTCATCGGTAGTGTACTGGGAGACCATCGGGAGGGGTATTTAGACCCAAGAGGCTACATGGGATGTGGGAGAGTGAATACCAGCCCTTACTGGGCTGGTGGAAGTCCCACACAAGGCCCATGCGGCTGGGAGACAAGACCCAAAGAGAAAAGGTGGAAAAAAGGCAAAATAGGGAAGAATCCTAGTCCTACTAGGATTGGAGGAGGAGTCCTCCTCTCCTCCTTGATTCGGCTGAAACAAAGGCTAGCCCCTTGAGGGCCAAGCCTCCTCCTCTCTTCCTCTTATATATACTAGAGGTTTTAGGGTTTTTGCACAAGATTTTCAGCCACATGCTACCCGTTCCTCTAGTGCATAGTTTCTCCTCTAGATCGGATTTCTGCAGTGCTTGGGCGAAACCCTGCCGGAATAACTCCACCACCATTGCCGGAGTGTCATCATGCTGCCGGTGAATTATTCTACCTCTCCGCTCCCTCTTGCTGGATCAAGAAGGCGGAGATCGTCATCGAGCTATACGTGTGCTGAACGCGGAGGTGTCGTTCGTTTGACGCTAGATCGGAAGGACCGTGATCAAGATCGCGAGACGGATCATGATGAGATCGTAGGACGGATCGTGATGAGTTCACGGGACGGATCGTGATTGGATTGCGGGACGGATCATGATGAGATCATGGGACACTCGGTGATTTGGATCGCGAAGACGTTCGACTACACCAACCGCGTTTCTTAACGCTTCCCGCTTAGCGATCTACAAGGATATGTAGATCCACTCTCCCTCTCATACTCATCACCATGGATAGATCTTGCGTGCGCGTAGGAACATTTTTGTTTCCCATGCAACATTTGCCAATTGTGGCATCATGAGCTAGGTCTATGAGTAGATGAGATCTCGAGTAGAACACAAAGAGTTTGTGGGTGTTGATGCTTAGATTGCTTCCTCCCTTGGTCGTGTTTTGGTTCAGCGTTATTGTGGGATGAAGCGGCCCAGATCAACATTACTCGTACACTTACGAGAGACCGGTTCCCTCAACTATAACTTGTTGCAAAAGATGGCTAGCGGGTGGCAGTTTCTCCTACTTTAGTTGGATCGGATTCGACAAAGGCGGTCCTTGAGAAGGTTGAAAAGCAACTAGTGTATCACCATTGTGGTTTCTGCGTAGATGAGAATTGTTCTTGCTAGATACCCGTAGGAGCCACGTAAAACATGTAACAAAAATTAGAGGACGACTAACTTGTTTTTGCAAGGTATGTTGTGATGTGATATGACCAATTACATGATGTGATATATGTGATGTATGAGATGATCATGTAATGTATAGATTATCACGACTTGCATGTCGATGAGTACGGCAACCGTCAGGGACCATAGGGTTGGCTTTGATTATTGTATGACCTGCGTGTCAATCATTAAGCGCTATGTAATGATTTACTTTATCGCTGAACGGTAGCAATAGTAGTAGAAGCATGTTGGGCGCGACAACCCCGATGGCGACACATTGATAGAGATCAAGATGATGGAGATCATGGTGTCATGCCGGTGACGATGGAGATCATGCCGGTGCTTTCAAGATGGAGATCAAAACCACAAGTTCATGGCCATATCATGTCACTTATGATTTGCATGTGATGTTAATCCTTTTATGCACCTTGTTTTGCTTAGGACGACGGTAGCATTATAAGGTGATCCCTCACTTAATTTCAATATAAATTGTGTTCTCCCCGAGTGTGCACCATTGCGAAAGTTCGTCGTGTCGAGACACCACGTGATGATCGGGTGTGATAGACTCTACGTTCTCATACAACGGGTGCAAGCCAGTGTTGCACATGTAGAACACTTGGGTTAAACTTGACGAGCCTAGCATGTACACACATGGGCTCGAAACACAAGAGACCGAAAGGTCGAACATGAGTCATATAGTAGATATGATCAACATGATGATGTTCACCATTGAAACCACCTCAACTCACGTGATGATCGGACTTGAGTTGGTGAATTTGGATCATGTATCACTCGAATGACCGGAGGGATGTCAATTTGAGTGGGAGTTCTTCAGTAATATGATTAATTGAACTCATTATCATGAACATAGTCAGTAGTGTCTTTGCAAATTATGTTGTACATTACTTGCTCGCGTTGTAGCTCCCTTGAATTTTTATATGTTCCTAGAGAAATAGAGTTGAAAGATGATGGTAGCAATATTGCGGACTGGGTCCATGATCTGAGGATTGTCCTCATTGCTGCACAGAAGGCTTATGTCCTTAATGCACCGCTCGGTGCGCCAACCCCTCTAGCATCGTCTGTAGATGTTGTGAACATCTGAAAGGCATGTTCTGATGACTACTTGATAATTTAGTGCGTCATGCATTATGGCTTAGAATTGAGGCTCCAAAACGTTTTGAACGTCACTGCACATATGAGATGTTCTGAGAGCTGAAATTAGGATCTCAGGCTCGTGCCCGTGTTGCGAGATATGAGATCTCCAACAAGATTCTTTGCCTGCTAGATGAAAGAGAATAGCTCAATCGCTGAGCATGTGCTCAGAGTGTCTGGGTGCTACAATCGCTTGAATCGAGTGGGATTTGATCTTCCAGATAAGATAGTGATTGATATAGTTCTCCAAGTCACTGTCACTAAGCTACTAGAACTTGGTGATGAACTATAAAATGCCAGGGATAGAAATAATGATCCCTGAGCTGTTCGCGATGTTTGACACCGCGAAGGTAGAAATCAAGAAGGAGCGTCAAGTGTTGATGGTTAGTCAAACCACTAGTGTCAAGAAGGGCAGGAGCACGGAGGGAAACTTCATGGATAGCAAGTCAGTTGCTGCTCCAGTGTTGCAACCCAAAGTTGAACCCAGACCCAAGACTAAGTGCTTCGATTATGAGGATAGCGGTCGCTGAAGCGTAACAACCCTAGATACTTGGTAGATAAGAAGGCTGGCAACGTCGACAGAAGTATATTTGATATACGTGGTATTGATGTGTACCTTGCTAGTACTCCTAGTAGCACATGGGTATTGGATACCAGTTCGGTTACTAAATGTTAGTAACTCAAAATAAAAGCTACGGAATAAACGGAGCACTAGCTAAGGGTGAGGTGACGATGTGTGTTGGAAATGTTTCCAAGGTTGATGTGATCAACATCGCACGCTCTCTCTACCTTCAGGATTAGTGACAAACCTAAATAAATGTTATTTGGTGTGTTGCGTTGAGCATGAACGTGATTAGATCATGTTTATTGCAACACAGTTATTCATTTAAGTTAGAGAATAATGGTTATTCTATTTACATGAATAATACCTTCAATGGTCATGCACCCAGTGAGAATGGTTTGTTGAATCTTAATCTTAGTAATACACATGTTCATAACATTGATGCCAAGAGATACAAAGTTAATAATGATAGTACCACATACTTGTGGCACTACCGCTAAATGTCATATTGGTATAAAATGCATGAAGAAACTCCATGCTGATGGATCCTTGGACTCATTCGATTTCGAATCGGTTGAAACATGCGAACCATGCCTCTTGGGCAAGATGACTGAGGACCCCGTTTTCCGGATGGATGGAGCGGGCAAGTGATTTATTGGAAATGATACATGTTGATGTATGCAACCCAATGAGTCTTGTAGCGTGTGGTGGATATCGTTATTTCCTTACCTTCATTGATGATTTGAGTAGATAAGTGTATATTTACTTAATGAAATACAAGTCTGAATCATTTGAAAGGTTCAAAGCAAATTTAGAGTGAAGTTTAAGATCATCGTGACAAGAAGAAATGTCTGCGATATGATCGTGGAGGTGAATATTTGAGTTACGAGTTTGGCATACAACTTTAGACAATGTGACAGTTGTTTCACAACACACGCCACCTGGAACACCATAGTGTCATGGTGTGTCCGAACGTCATAGTCGTGCTCTATTGGATATGGTGCGTGCTATGATGTCTCTTATCGTTTTGCTACTATAATTTTGGGGTTATGCATTAGTGACAACTACATTCACTTTAAATAGGGCACCATCTAAATCCGTTGAGATGACACCGTGTGAATTATGGTTTGATAGAAACCTAAGATGTCATTTCTTAATGTTTGGGGCTGTGACGCTTGTGTGGAAAAATGTTTTCACCTAATGAGCTCGAACCCAAAGTGGACAAATGCATCTTCATAGATTACCCTAAGAACAGTTGGGTGGACCTTCTATCTTAGATCCAAACATACAGTGTTTGTTGCTAAAATGGGTCCTTTCCCGAGAAAAGTTTCTCTCGAAAGAATTGAGTGGGAGGAAGATAGAACTTGATGACGTTGTTGAAACTTTGTTTCAACCAGAGAGTAGCGCAGCACGGAAAGATGTTTCTATGGAACCTACGTCCATTGAAGAGGAAGTAAATGATGATGATCATGAAGCTACGGATCAAGTTACTATCGAACCTCGTAGGTTGACAAGGATGTGTACTTCTCCTGAACGGTATGACAACCCTGTCTTGGAGGTCATGTTGTTGGACAACGATGAACCTACAAGCTGTGGAGAAGCGATGAAGGGCCCGGATTCCGACAAATGGTTAAAGACCATGAAATCCAAGAAAGGATCCATGTATGAAAATCAAGTATAGACTTTGGTAGACTTGCTCGTTGGACGGCAGGTCGTTGACTGCAAATGGACTTTTAAGATGAAGACAGACGCTGATGGTGAATGTCACCATTTATAAAGCTTGACTTGTCGCAAAGAAGTTTCTGGCAAAATCAAGGAGTTGACTGTGATCAGACTTTCTCACTCGTAGCGATGCTAAAGTCTGTTGGGATTATGTTAGCAGTTGCTGCATTTTTCAATTATGAAATCTGGCAGATGGATGCCAAAACATCGTTTCCTTCCTTAAGGAAAGGTTGTATGAGATACAATCAGAAGGTTTTGTCAGTCCTAAGGATGCTAAAAGGTGTGCAAGCTTCAGTGATCCTTCTATGAACTGAAGCAAGCATCTCGGAGTTGGAATACACACTTTGATGAGGTGATCAAAGTTTTTGGGTCTATACAAAGTTTATGAGAAACTTGTATTTACAATAAAGTGAGTGGGAGCACTATAGAGTTTCTGGTAAGCATATGTGGTTGACATATTGTTGATCATAAATGATTAGAATTTCTGGAAAGCATAAACGGTTGTTTGAAAAGAGTTTTTCAAAGGAAGACCTGGATAAAGCTACCTAATTGTTGAGCATCAAGATCTATAGAGATAGATCAAGATGCTTGATGAGACTTTCAACGAGTACATACCTTGACAAGATTTTGAAAGAGTTCAAAATGGATCAGTCAGAGAAAGAGTTCTTGCCTGATTTGTAAGGTATGAAGTTGAGTGAGACTGAAAGCTCGACCATAGCAAAAGAAATAGAAAGTACGAACGTCGTCCCCTATGCCTTAGCCATAGGCTCTGTATAGTATGCCATGCTGTGTACCGCACCTATGTGTGCCTTGCCATGAGTCCATCAAGGGGTACAAGAGTGATCCGGGAGTGGATCACTGGACAGCAGTCAATATTATCCTTAGTAACTAAAAGACTAAGGAGATGTTTCTCGATTATGGAGGTGATAAAGACTTCGTCGTAAAGAGTTACGTCGATGCAAGCTTTAACACCAATCCGGATGACTTGTAGTAGCAATCTGGATACATATAGTGGAGCAGCCATTTGGAATAGTACCAAGTGGAGTGTGGTAGCAGTGTTTACAAGTTGACATGGAGATTTGCAAAGTACACACGGATCTGAATGTCGCAGACCCGTTGACTATAAGGCCTCTCTCACGTACAAAGCATGATTGAGCCCCAGAACTCATTGGGTGTTAGATTCATAACAATGTGAATCACATGGTGATGTGAACTAGATTATTGACTTTAGTGCAAGTGGGAGACTATTCGAAATACGCCCTAGTGGCAATAAAAAATTAGTTATTATCATATTTCCTTGTTCATGATAATCGTTTATTATCCATGCTATAATTGTGTTGATCGAAAACTCAGATACATGTGTGGATACATAAACAACACCATGGTCCTAGTATGCCTCTAATAGACTAGCTCGTTGATCAAAGATGGCTATGGTTTCCTAGTCATGTACATGAGATGTCATTTGATAACGGGATCACATCATTAGGAGAATGATGTGATGGACAAGAACCAAACTACAAATGTAGCATATGATCGTGTCAGTTTATTGCTACTGTTTTTTGCATGTCAAGTATTTGTTCCTATGACCATGAGATCATGCAACTCACTGACACCGGAGGAGTGACTTGTGTGTATCAAACATCGCAACGTAACTGGGTGACTATAAAGGTGCTCTACAGGTATCTCTGAGGTTGTCTGTCGGGTTGGCATGGATCAAGACTGGGATTTGTTACTCCGTGTGACGGAGAGGTATCTCAGGCCCCACTCGGTAATACAAAATCACAATAAGCCTTGCAACAAATGTGACTAAGTGTTAGCCACGGGATATTGTATTTGTAACGAGTAAAGAGAATTGCTGGTAACAAGGTTGAACTAGGTATGGAGATACCGACGATCGAATCTCGGGCAAGTAACATACCGAAGAACAAAGGGAACATCATACGGGATTAACTGAATCCTTGACATAGAGGTTCGACCGATAAAGATCTTCGTAGAATATGTAGGAACCAATATGGGAATCCATTTCCCGCTATTGGTTATTGACCGTAGAGGTGTCTCGGTCATGTGTATATAGTTCTCGAACCCGCAGGGTCTTCACACTTAAGGTTTGGTGACATTTCGGTAGTATAGAGTTATCGATGGTGGTGACCGAAGGTTGTTTGGAGTCCTAGATGAGATCGCGTATGTCATGAGGAGCTACGGAATGGTCCGTAGGTAAAGATTGATATATAGGAAGTCCTATTTTGGTCGCCGGAAAAGTTTCGGGCTCATCGGTAGTGTACCGAGAGTGCCGGTAGTGTACCGGGAGACCATCGGGAGGGGTATTTCGACCCAAGAGGCTACATGGGCTGTGGGAGAGTGAATACCAGCCCTTAGTGGGATGGTGGACGTCCCACACAAGGCCCATGCGGCTGGGAGAGAAGACCCAAAGAGAAAAGGTGGAAAAAAGGCAAAATAGGGAGGAATCCTAGTCCTACTAGGATTGGAGGAGGAGTCCTCCTTTCCTCCTTGATTCGGCCGAACCAAGGGCTGGCCCCTTGAGGGCCAAGCCTCCTCCTCTCTTCCTCTTATATATACTAGAGGTTTTAGGGTTTTTGCACAATATTTTCAGCCACGTGCTACCCGTTCCTCTAGTGCATAGTTTCTCCTCTAGATCGGATTTCTGCAGTGCTTGGGCGAAGCCCTGCCGAAATAACTCCACCACCATTGCCGGAGCGCCGTCATGCTGCCAGTAAATTATTCTACCTCTCCACTCCCTCTTGCTGGATCAAGAAGGAGGAGATCGTCATCGAGCTGTATGTGTGCTGAACGCGGAGGTGTCATCCGTTCGGCGCTAGATCGGAAGGACCGTGATCAAGATCGCGAGACGGATCGTGATGAGATCGCGGGACGGATCGTGATGAGTTCGCGGGACGGATTGTGATTGGATCAAATGACGGATCATGATGAGATCACGGGACACTCGGCGATTTGGATCGCGAAGACGTTCGACTACACCAACCGCGTTTCTTAACGCTTCCCGCTTAGCGATCTACAAGGGTATGTAGATCCACTCTCCCTCTCGTAGATGTTCATCACCATGGATAGATCTTGCGTGCACGTAGGAAATTTTTTGTTTCCCATGCAATGTTCGCCAACATTAGGCCATTCTTGAGGCGCTACCACTGAATAGGCGCTCCACATCGTTATCCGAATGCAATGCCAAAGTCCTGATGATCTACGAAATGTTCCTCTTAAGGAATAGAAGGAAAAGAGCTCTTAAAGAACTCGAACATGTCTACCATGTGGCAGCAACAACCACGTGGGCAGACATCCCCATTACCTTTGGAGATACTGACCGACCAGCCAATCTTCCCAGTCATTCACCGGCCGCACTAGTCCTGAACCCCTTCATCGATGGCTATAGGTTACACAAGGTGCTAATGGATGGCGGCAGTGGTTTAAACCTGATCTACGAAGACTCCCTGGAAAAATGCAAATCGACCAATCTAACATCGAGCATAGCAACACGACTTTTCGGGGAATCATTCTGGGGAAAGAGTCGCGAAGTTCGGGACGTATTGTCCTAGAAGTAGTGTTTGGCACGCCCGAAAACTACCGATCCGAGGAGCTCCTCTTCCATACCGTACCCTTCCCTAGCGGATACCATGCCCTATTGGGATGTGATACCTTCACAAAATTCCAGGCTATACCCCATTATGGGTAGATGAAACTTAAAATACCAGGACCAAACGGAGTAGTCACAATTGCCAGTGATCCGAACATAGCCCTCTGGGCCAAGAACAAAACAGCAGCGCTGGCCCTCAAGGCACTAGCCGAGACCTTCACTGTAGAAGAACTAACCGCACTTCCATCAACAGTTGACAAGGACGACATGATCCTTATCAAAAGGCCCAAGCCCACGTCCTTTAAACCCACAAACGAAATCATTAAATTTGAAGTCCACCCGACGGACCCTGACAAGACAGCATCCATCGGAGCTTAGCTCGATCCAATAGTGGAAGAAGGACTGTGGACATTTTTATGTGAAAACTGGGACATCTTCGCCTGGCATCCTTCTGATATGCCCGGAATCCCACGACGGCTGGCAGAACATAGCTTGAACGTCATGGCAGGCTTCAAGCCCGTTAAGCAGACTCTATGCCTCTTTTCCAAACCCAAACGACAAGCTATGGGTGAAGAATTAGCTAAACTGCTAGAGGCCGGATTCATTCAGAAGATTAAGCACCCCGATTGGTTGGCAAATCTGGTAATGGTACCAAAGAAAGAAAAATCCTGGCGGCTTTCCGTCAAGTTCAAAGACCTCAACAAGGCCTGCCCTAAAGAACCTTTCCCCTTACTGCGCATAGACCAGATCATCGACGCCACAGCCGGACACGACTCGTTGTGTTTCCTCGACACTTATTCCGGATACCATCAGATTAAAATGAAGGAATTTGATCAAGTTACAACCGCATTCATCACCTCCTACGGGCCATTCTGCTTCAACACGATGCCCTTTGGGCTAAAAACGCTGGGGCTACGTACCATCGCATGATCCAGACTTGTCTCATGAAACAAGCCGGTAAGATAGTCGAAGCATACATGGATGACATGGTAATCAAAACCAAACACGTCAGCCAGTTTATCGACGACCTACGGCAAACCTTGGTCAGCCTACACGAGTATGACATACGACTCAATCTGGAAAAATGTGTATTCAGAGTTCCCGCTGGTAAACTGTTCCGATTCATCGTTTCCCATAGAGGAATAGAAGTGAATCCGGCTAAGATCCGCCCTCTATCAGAACTTGCAATTCCCACAGAGCTAAAGCATGTCCAGAGGTTGGCTGGTTGTGTAGCGGTGCTAAGCCGCTTTATCTCTCGACTCGGAGAAAAGGCTCTACCGCTCTATAAGCTGCTAAAACGGACCAACAATTTCGAGTGCACCAGCGAGGCAGCGGCTGCGTTAGAAGAAATTAAAACACTGCTGGCAAGCAATCCCATACTCACAGCACCAGGCGTTGTTGAACCCATGTTATTATACATATCGGCTACCAACCAAGTCGTTAGCGCAGTGCTCGTCGTTGAACGAGAGGAGGAGGGACACAAATTCCGGACTCAAAAGTCGGTCTATTATGTGTCAAAAGTTCTAACGCAATGCAAGTCCAGATACCCACACTACTAGAAGATAGCCTACACAGTATTTATGGCATCACGGAAACTCAGACACTATTTCCAAGAGTGTTCGGTAATGGTGGCATTTGAAGTACCCCTGAACGACATAATAAACAACAGGGACACCACCAGCCGCATAGCCAAGTGGGCTATTGAGCTCCTTCCCTTTGAAATAACATATAAGCCATGACGTGCCATAAAATCTCAGGTACTAGCAGATTTTTTGGCTCTCCAGGGAATATAGTACATACTCCCATTCGACAATGTACTTCGATGGATCCAAAACCTTGGCCGGACTGGGGGCTGGAGTTATCCTCACATCCCCCACACGCGACAATGTTCAATACGTGTTGCAGATCATTTATGCCGACTCCTACAATGTAGCCAAATATGAAGCACTCTTGCATGGTATTCGGATGGCAGTATCAATGGGCATACGACAGCTAGAGGTATGGGGAGACTCCAACTTGTCCATCGCCCAAATCAATGGTGAATTCGACGCCAAGAACCCAAAGATGGCGGCATACAGAAATGTCTTCCTAAAGATATCCGCGCGGTTAGAGGGGTTGGAATTTCCTCGCGACAACAACCAAGCCGGTAACATACTGGCCCGTATTGGGGTTAAGCACGACCCTGTCGCAAAAACACTTTCCTGGAACAACTCTTTAAGCCATCTAAGGTTTGGTAGGACGACCATAAGGGCGCCGGTCTAAATAGAGCAGAAGAGGTTGTTCCCCCTATAAACGAACCGGACGACCAAATCATCGACGGCTCCATAATGGATGAAACACCTTTGGCTCATGAGGTCATGGTAGTAACCGCGCCATGGACCGAGCCCTTTCTCACCTAACTTCTTCGCAAGGAACTCCCTAATGATCAAACAAAGGCACGACACATAATTCGGCGATCCAAAGCCTACAAGGTACACGAAGGTGAGTTATATAAAAAAAGCAACACCGGAATATTACAGCGGTGCATATCTGAGGAAGAAGGACGGGAGCTCTTGGCTGAAGTCCATGCTGGGATGGGCGGTCATCACGCCGCAGCAAGAGCCTTGGTCGGCAAGGTCTTCCGAGCTGGCTTCTTTTGGCCCATTGCTCGGGCGGACGCCCAATCACTTGTCAAACACTGCATGGGGTGTCAACTTTTCGCAAATCAAAGTCACATGCCCCCAACAGTTCTTCGAACTATTCCGATCACTTGGCCTTTTGCGGTCTGGGGGCTGGATATGGTCGGACCACTTAAAGGGGGGACCAAGAAGAATAAATATTTACTAGTCATGGTTGACAAGTTCACCAAATGGATAGAGGCAAAGCCCGTTAAATCGGTCAAGTCTGGACCAGTAATCGACTTCATATTCGGTGTGGTACATCGTTATGGTGTCCCGCATAGTATAATAATGGACAATGGATCCAACTTCACGGCCCAAGAGGTCAAGGACTAGTGCACAAAATGGGCATCAAGCTTGACTACACATCAGTGTATCATCCGCAGACCAATGGACAAGTCGAACGAGCGAACGGTCTCATCATGAGCGGCATTATGCCATGTTTGGTACGATCTCTTCATGAGTCCGACTGTAATTGGGTGGAGGAGCTCGAATCCATTCTATGGGGCTTGTGCACCACCCCGAACAGATCAACGGGATACACACCATTCTTCATGGTCTATGGGGCAGAAGCAGTCCTCCCCTGTGATATTATTCATAACGCACCAAGGGTGCGCATGTACGAGGAAAAGGAAGCCGAGTTGGATTGGCAGCACGACCTAGACACCTTAGAAGGAGAGGGCGATATAGCTCGGGCTCGCTCGACTTTTTACCAAAAGCAGGCCCGATGTTACCAGAGTAGGGAAGTCAGGTCGATAGCGTACAATGTGGGTGAACTCGTCTTACGGCTCCCAGAGAAGCAGAAGCATAAACTTAACCCCAAATGGGAAGGGCCCTTCATAATTGACGAAGTACTCACGGGAGGGGCTTACCATCTTCAGAACCCGTCGGACAACCACCTTGAACCAAACCCATGGAACGCAGCTCATTTTCGGCGCTTCTACGGATAAACTGGTGTCGTCACATTCTTTACCTTTTACCCCCCCCCCCCTTTCTTTAATTTTTCCTTCTCATCTCACCTTGCTGTTTAGTAGATTTGCATTTTCTTTTCTTAACAAATCCATGTTCGGTTCAACTGACCTTGTACTAAGATTCTCGGCTTACACCTTTAAGTGTTAAATCCGAACACAACACCTGGGGGCTTCTTTCCGAAGCCAACGCCTTTATATTATAAGCATTTATTCACACTTCTTGTGTACACATGTTTCCTTTGTCGTGCTTAAGCCATCGTATGCATCAATTCATACTAAGACTTTGCCAAGCTGGGTTGCCTCGCTCCTGTGCTTACCCTCTATGTTCCCGTTTGTTCGGCTAGAGGGTAAAGGGAGCACCTCTGCGATCGTTACGACCGGGTCATCCGGATATGTACCTCAGACGGGTGAAGCCGAAAGCTAGCTATCTTAAGTAGACAATTAGTCGGCTGTGACGGAGGCAATTAATACGACTATGGTTGTCATCACCACTACTAGGGATTCTTTTCTCTAAAAAACACTTAGCCGCATACTAGCGGTATACGGCCTTCTACCTATGATCTTCGTAGAAACCTTAAGAAAAGTATCGATAGAGTTACTATTTTCTTCGGAAGATGCTTCTTATGCTAAGCAGTAATATAACATATCTCCTTGTGTGCTTTCTGTCTGTTCGCACCAAATGGACAGATTGTCTGGTTCCCCAAACATAATCCACTCTTCTAGGGTGATAGATTACGAGGAACACTCCTGAGCTCTTAGCGCAGGAGGCAGAAGCCGATGGCCAGTAAAGACAAAGTTTACAACACAGCTGGAGCAACTACCTGATTATTCGTACATAGTTACATATAATCATACATTCGGCTGCTGATCAAGATTGTTGATTATAGTGTCCAGGGAGCAGTCTTCTTGCAAGAGACGGGCGACATGCATAACTTGGTCATACACCAGGTGGAGCGGCACGTCTTGTCCATCATACTCTACTGGCCCAACCCAAGCCATACTCAGGGTTAAGTCCGATATAGTGGGTCTTGATCATCGCCCATGCCTCCTGTGCTCCCTCACGTCAAGACAATGTCTTCCATAGCTCGAACCTACTTTGGGGACCCTTGAATCGATCGACTAGTTCGGTCGTTCCCTCCGGAGGTTGCTCAGCAGGCAATAGCGCCTTTACCATGCTTTTAATGGCCTTCCGAGTGCGCTCATGAAGGGCGGAAATCTCCTTCTGAAGGTTCCCCCGGTAGGATCCGATCTCTTCTTCGGGTCGCCCGGACAGGAGACCTACACATGAGTCAAAGGCATGCTTATTATACTTCACCTATAAGAAGTACTTGTCGATGCTAGAATCACACTTATCGAACATGCCCCTCTATAGTTTCTCGTTCTCTTCTTGGACCTTGGCCAATTGAGTTTTTAAGCTCGCAATTTTCTCGACCTGTTGTTTGTTCTCCGCCTGAAGACGGTTCAAAACACGATAGCTGGCCTCGTGCTGGGACTCGGCATATCGCTGAGATTCTCGGGCTGCCTCCAAATCTTTTTTCATTTGCCCTATTGATTCAGCTGCTAAATAGTATCCTCGCGTTAACATGTGAATATACTAAGATTAGCAGCACAGATATACTCACCATGTGCCTCCCAAGTAAAGATCTTCACTTGCTCCAGTTCGGCCTTCATAGATTCCACCTGTGTTCGGCTGTCTTCTAGTTCCTTGGACAGTTGCTCGCTCTGCTGCTTTGAGGCCTGCATTAGCAACAAAACAACACAAGGGCCCTTAGTTCGGTCGTTCTGACCAATTTAAGGCTCGGAGGCTACTGGGTTTACATGAGTGTTCAGACTCTACAAAACTGATTATTTACCTACAGGATGGACGATATTAGTTTCATAGCTTCTGCGAACCCATCTCGTGCAGCACCGATGTGCGCGTCCGATGTGCATAGAGCATTGAACTCCTGTTCAGAGAAAATTAGGTGACACAAGGCCTCTCATCACCACTGATGGTTCATGGTGCTTCCTACTTCGGACTTGGTAACGGACATAGCGTCACCAGAATCGGCATGGGCTGGATTGGCCGTGGGCACCTCCGTAACAGGTTTAGCATGAGTCAAGGCTCTGGAATATTGAGCTTCCCCGGAAACCCTGGCAACCTCCTCGGTAGGGAAGGCTGAGTTTCTTGCCTGTAAATTTCGATATAAAATCTGCTATGAGGATCTATCAGTTGTGATAATAAATAAACAGCCGAACAAAATACCTTTGGGTTGAACGAGTGGATGGACTCGTCCTCACGGTCGGTTCATTTATCAGATCCGTGTTGTTTTCTGACCCAGGCACTGCTGCCATTGCTAAAGTATGATGTGCAGATCGGTGATGCTTGGGAGGAGGAGCCGGCGCGTTTGGGGCGTTGGAGGATGCTTGACTTTTGCGGGATGAGTTTTTTTCTTTTTCTTGTTTGTCGCAGGAGAAGGGAACGATCCAGGGTAATCGGCTATGATAGCCACGTTGGAGTGATCAAGACTCTCCTGATAGAGAACCCCGTCTTCAAACTCAATTGACAGGTCCGGATCCTCATGAAAGCCCAGATCATCGTTGCAAGAGTAGTCTTCGGGCGGAGGGGCCGGATAGTTAACTGTCTCAATAAAACTCCTCCAAACCTGTTCATATAGAGTTGAAAGCTTTGGTCAAAAATGGGACAAAATGGAAACCCAGATTGTGGTCACGGAGTTGAAAGGCTTACCCATTCGATGGGATTGTGGCTTGAGTATCCCTCCTTGGTCGACCACTGAATAAAGTCTTCTTGCTCCCCTTTGTATAGGTCGGCAAGCATGGCGGCCAATGTCGTTTGATCGGCAGGACCCAGTCTTCGGGAGCGTGTGGTGTCACTTGTCCCGTTGTAACGCCACAAGGGGTGTATCCTCTGATAAAGAGGCTGCACGCACCGGGTGATGACGGCAACCATGACACCGATCATGGTCAACTTGTGGTGGGCTAGTACCCTCGCCTAGGCTGCCAAGTGTTGCACTTCAACACTTTCCTCTTGGGATGAACTCTTCGGCTGCCAGGTGTACACTAGTAGAAAACATGGCTTTTGTCCAGCCTGAAAAGCCCAATAATCCCAGTTCACTCACGAACTAGGACCCATGAGGACGTCGGTCCCAGTTCATGAGGCTAGGGCGCCGGCCGGGCCTCATGGGCCATTGGTCCCGGTTCGTCTGACCCTTTTGGTCCCGGTCCTAGACACGAACCGGGACCAATGGGCCTTGCTCTTGGCCCACAACCATTGGTCCCGGTTTATGGTTGGAACCGGGACCAAATGTTGTCCTTCAATCCCGGTTCCAACCACAAACCGGGACCAATGGTTAGCCTATATATACCCCTCCCCGCGAGCAGAGCAGTGCACTGCTCTATTTTTTTGGCTGGCAATGGAAGAGCTTTGTGGTCTTCTAGCTCACCTCCTATGAACATGATGTGTTCGATGAAATGCCCGAGCCACACTTAAGATTTCTCCTCTAGAAGCTCCTTTTCCAAGCTCCAATTTCCTCAAGATTTGTCTAGGTTTGGCGATCCGTCCTGTCCCGTCCCTGTCCTCACCGTTGTCAATCGTCCATGCCCATCTCGGCGCCGGCACCACCGTGGTTAGCCTCTTCTTCGTATATTCTTTCTAAAAGAAAAAGTTCTTACTTGTATGATTTATATAGATACTTGTATAATTTTCTTACTTTTATTATTGTTTGTTATTATATAGTGCGATGGTTTTGGTATCCGCCTCCGTCGGCCCTCGTCCTGTCTATGATTTGGATGTGGTATATATTGTATTTTATAACTATTTGTTTTATTCACTATTTATGAAAATTATGCCGACCAACGTGACATGGAATCTTTAATCTAGGAGGTATGTGAACCAGAAATTCCAACCCACATAGAAATTCTTGTCGGGAAGTTGAATTTGTTGAAAAAGAAAACATTAATGGCTTGAAAGAAAAATTACAAAGAGTTTAAGAGGAGAAGATGAAGTTGGAGTTGCATGTTGCCGATGTTGTCGATGATCACAAGATCAAGACGGATGCAATGCGCTTGAAGATTAGAAAGATTAGAAAATATGCCATTCATACTGAGGCTTGGTATCGTTATGCCATTGAATCAATTGGTACCTTAGTAGTGGTTATGATCGCATTTATTGTTGCATTTAAATTTTTTATATAGTTTCAATGTATGTTTTAATTAGATGCTCTAGAGAGCTATATCTTGTTCAATAATGAGAACTATGTATGAACTATATGTATTTATTTTGGTCACTATTGTACTTTGTCTTTAATGTGATGATGAATTTCTATTAATTTGGTCACTTCTCTATTCATGATATATTGTAATGGTTTTTAATACACTTTATTATATAACGCACGCAGATGAACCGGCAATGGATGTACGGTGACTCACGCACCTCTAAGTATATTAAGGGCCTGCATACTTTTCTCGAAGCGGGTGAGGCAAACAAGCAGAATGGTTTTATGCATTGTCCATTTACTGTCTTTGAGAATATGAAGGCTTTCTCCAACTCTAAAACCCTTCACTTCCACCTGCTTGAGAAGGGTTTTATGCCACACTATAATGTTTGGACCAAGCACGAAGAAAGAGGGGTTATGATGGAAGACAACGAAGAAGAAGAGGATGATAACAACTACCCACGCGCCTGAATATGGTGATGCTGCAATGGGGGAAGCTGAAGATCAAGAGGAACCAGACGATGTGCCCGATGATGATCTTCACCGGGTCATTGTTGATGCACAAAGAGAATGTGAAAGTGAAAGGGAGAAGTTGAAGTTCCATCGCATGTTAGAGGATCACAAAAAAGGGTTGTACCCAAATTGTGAAGATGACAATAGAAAGCTCGGTACCACACTAGAGGCAGACAATGGTGTATCTAATAAGGGATTTAGTTTGGTACTGAAAATAATGAAGAAGAAGCTTCCAAAGGATAACGAATTGCCCGGCAGTACATACGAAGCAAAGAAGGTTCTATGACCTCTAGGCTTGGAGGTGCAGAAGATACATGCTTGCCCTAATGACTACATCCTCTACCGCGGTGCGTACGAGGATTTGAACTCATGACCGGTATGCGGTGCATTGTGGTATAAGATAAGAAGAGATGACCCTGGTGATGTTGAGGGCCAGCGCACCGTGAAGAGGGTTCCTGCCAAGGTGATGTGGTATGCTCCTATAATACCACGGTCGAAATGTATGTTCAAAAACAAAAAAGCATGCCGAGTTGATGCAATGGCACATAAAAGACCGTAAGAAAGACGGGAAGTTGAGAGCACCCGCTGACGGGTCGTAGTGGAGAAAGATCGAGAGAAAGTGGAGCGACTTTACAGGTGACCCAAGGAACATATGGTTTGGTTTAAGTGCAGATGGTGTTAATCCTTTTGGGGAGAAGAGCAGCAAGCATAACACATGGTGTCATGGATTTGTCACGGCAGATGTCCGGGTCAACGGACTTAGGTTCGGGGCGAGACGCAACTACGTGGCAACTTGAAGGGGTTGATCGGAATCGAGAAGACACGGATTTACCCAGGTTCGGCCCCTCCGATGGAGGTAAAAGCCTACGTCCTTCTTGTATGGTATTGATGATGATGAAGATCTCTCGATTACAAGGGTGTTAATCGCTACCTCTAATCTCTTGTGCCTCTAATCTCTTGTGTTGTCTAAACTTGTAGACTTGTGTATCTTGAGAACCTCTCCCTCTAGGGGTGCTCTACCCCTCCTTATATAAGTGGAGAGGGTAGGTTTACAAATAGAGTCCTACTAGGAGTAGGATTAGGACTAGTCTCTCATGAATCCTACTCCGGGTCTTATTTCCTTTAAGGGAATCCTTCTCTCTTGTCGGCCTTCTCCTGTGAGCCTTCTCTTGTGAGCCGCTTGGTGCCGGCTCACCCACCGGGTCTTGGTCTTGGTCATCCTATGAGTTGTTTGGTCGGGTCATTAATAAGATGTCATGTCCTTGGTCGGGTCTCCTGTGAGTCGCCAGGACGGGTCATACCATTGGGTATATCCCCGTCATTAGCCCCCAGGTTAGCTTGAATTTATTCATGGTAAGCTCCTGCAATAAGAGTAACAAATATGTTAAGCGGCTGGCTTGCTCCTTTGGCCGGCTTATAAAATGGCTTCTCAGAAATCCAGGTCTTTTCTCCATATGAATGAGTCGTCTTGATAATCATCTTGCTTGTCAATGTCTTTTGAAAATATTGAGAATAGAACACCCATATGCCATTGAGTCAGCTTCCAATACTCTTGGCGGGTCATCTCCGCCGGGTCATAATCATTGATGATGCCGGGTTATTATCGTTGGTGACTCTGGGTTAAATAACTAGAATCCTGCTGACTTGATAAATATTGGGATGAAAATCCATCTGATGTAGAGCCGGACTTCCATTGTTGTGAAGCAGGGCGGCTTATATAAACTCTGGCGGGTTATGATCTTTTGATAACGCCGGGTCATAAGTGTTGGTGATGCCGAGTCTAAGAACTGAACTCCATATTTAATATCTTGAAAATTCTCCTCAAAGGTTTTGATATGTCCATATTACCTGTAGCCCCCAAGCTCCGAGATTATCCATGATAACTTGATGCTTTGCAAATAATATTTTGGACTGTGTAGCCCCCAAGTGCCAGGTTGTCCTACCTGCAGCAACTTGGGACTTATAATTGCTTTATATCTTACAATGCTTCGGCGGGTGTAGCCCCCAAGGGCCGGCTCATCAGAACGCTTCGGCGGGTGTAGCCCCCAAGGGCCAGCTCATCAGAATGTGATGCACCGGGTCTTCAATTTGAATCTCTTAATCTATTGGAACAGCTAAATACTGTAGCCCCCAAGTATCGGGTCAGTGAGAATTACTAGGCTGGGACTTTTAGAAAAATATAAAAGGGGCGGCTCATCTCCTTGAGATAATATGGTCTTGCTGACAATGAAATGGTTTGAAAACCGGCTTGCATTAGCCACCAAGTGTCATGCTGCATGCTTGCAGCGACATGGGACTTGCATAATTGATATAAACTTGGACTCGGATAATGTAGCCCCCAAGTGCCGGGTCGTCTGCCTGCGGCGACTCGGGACTATGTGAGAATAATACGTCTCACCATAATTTTTTTGAATGAATCTTTGACCGTGGTCGTAATATAATCGGGAATGAATATCCTGGAATAATTCCTTTGTCTTTGACATGAAATTCCTGCTCGTGGTTGCGGTGCAACCCGGCAAATATAAGTTTGAGAAATCCGTGAGTGTTTGTAGATTACTACAGAGCACAATTAAAGAAATCCGCGAACCGTCCAATTAGATGATACGACATTATATCCGACAGGGCGGCACTTTGCAAAATAATAATTTCTTCGAGCTGGTTTGAAAAAAACCCAATCATTTATTATTGGTTATGATAAACCATGAAGATCCAGCCATATTGGCTATTAAAAGACCCATTTGCTTTTGCAGAATACCTTAACGGCGGCTCATCTTAAGAGATAAAACCTGCAAAAATGAACAAGACAGAATATATTATGCATTGTTGTGAGGGCGGCTTAAAGAAGCTCAACCCGGAGATGTATACCTTTCATAACATTGCTCCTTTTCTCATAACCTTGCTCTGACCCGGCTTGATAAGCCGGCATGTTACCTGAAGGTGGGAAACCCCCTTGAATAATCCACGGCTGACATGTCAACCGGAATGGCATAAAGCCGGCTGTTTTTAGGGTAATGTAAGCTATACTCAAAGGTAAGAAGCCTCCTGTTGACAGCAAATATTGTAAGCGCGAACGTCGGCTGTCAATGGGTAATGTAAGCTATACCCAAGGTAAGAAGCCTCCATGGACAGCTGTGGCGACTGATGAGCCGGAACGGCATAAAGCCGGTTGTTTCAAGGGAATGCAAGTTATACTCATAGGCAAGAAGCCTCCTTTCAACAACTACAGTTTTAGGCGCGGACGCCGGCTGTCGATGGGTAATGTAAGCTATACCCGAAGGCAAGAAGCCTCCATCAACAACCACGGCTTACTGATCAAGCCGGCTGTTTGAAAGGAGATGTAAGCTATACCCGAAGGCAAGAAGCCTCTTTTAACAGCTACAGTTGTAGGCACGGATGCCGGCTGTCGATGGGTAATGTAAGCTATACCCGAAGGCAAGAAGCCTCCATCGACAACCATGGCTTACTGATAAAGCCGGCTGTTTGAAAGGAGATGTAAGCTATACCCGAAGGCAAGAAGCCTCTTTCAACAGCTACAGTTGATAAGCAACTAAGTTTTGGCGTAAATGTCGGTTGTTAGGGTGAGATAAGCGAACCCGTCGGTAAGAAGACCCTTCGATAACCGCGGTTAATAAGTAACCAGAAGTGGCATAAAGCCGGCCATTAGGGTGAGATAAGCGATACCCGTCGGTAAGAAGCCCCCTTCGATGGCCGCAATTGATAAGCAACTGGAATTTGGTGTACACGCTGTTGTCTTAGGGTCATGTAAGCTATACCAAAGGTAAGAAGCCTCCATCAACAATAGCGCTTAATGTAACCAAACTAGGCATAAAGCCAACTGTGCAAGGGAGATGTAAGCTATACCCGAAGGCAAGAAGCCTCCTTGTAACAGTTTAATAACAGCTGGTTGTGCAAAGAAGATGTAAGCTATACCCGAAGGCAAGAAGCCTCTTTGCAACAGCGCTTAATTGGGCATAACACCGGCTGTGCAAGGGAGATGTAAGCTATACCCGAAGGCAAGAAGCCTCCTTGCAACAGCGTAAAAGCAGACTGTGCAGGGGAGATGTAAGATATACCCGAAGGCAAGAAGCCTCTTTGCAACAGTGCTTAATTGGGCATAACACCGGCTGTGCAAGGGAGATGTAAGCTATACCCGAAGGCAAGAAGCCTCCTTGCAACAGCGTAAAAGCAGACTGTGCAGGGGAGATGTAAGCTATACCCGAAGGCAAGAAGCCTCCCTACAACAGCACCTGATAGGGCATAAAGCCGGATGATAGATCAGCCGTTTTGTCGGCGAACAAACCACTTCAACTCAAATTTCTGAGCCGGAAAATTTCATCTTGCAAAGACCCGAGCTTCTCATTTAAAACGACCAAATGTGTCTTGCCATGTCTGTAGCCCCCGAGCCTCCAGTTGACTCGAAGAGGCGGCTTGAGAATCTCCACTAAAAGCTGAGGTTGGCTGTGGTGGTTTATAGATGATCTCATATGAATTGTTTCAATGATCCGGTCGATGGTTCGTTCCGACTGTTTGTTGAAGTGAACCAAATTGTAGTGGTGGCAACTTGTGCGCCTATTTCTTTCTTTTTTTTGAACCACCATTCCTCCAAATCGGGAAAACATGCATTCATAAATTCAAGCAGACATACCAAGCACGCTGCTCCATAGCATATAGGAATCGACTCCGATAAGATATCCACTTCTTATAAAGGCACCGACAGTTTCATATTGATGTCAAATGTGCAATGAGGGTGACTCTGTGTACAACGGCACATCACAGAAATAGTGGCTTGGCACCTCCAAGATAGGAGATCACTTTGACCTGCCGATTATCCATATTATAGCACATTAATGTGACACCCCCTGAAATGAAGAACAACAGGTTGCTTTCCGGATGAATCGCAATGAAATCAAAATCCGCATCCAGCCATAAATTTGGCCATCCACATATGTCTGAAGTTTTAATGCTATGCTTCAATTTCCATTGTTCGCCTTGGTAGTCCTTCAGAACATGAACTACCAATCGAATGGCAGCACCATCTTGATCCCTTTGAAAATTGGCAAAGTGTAAGGAACCCTGCGACCACTGAATAAAACCATGAGCCAGACCAAAATCATGAACCTGACCACCAGGGACCCTGAATTCCATCCATGTCTCTCCCTTTGTGTCCACCGCAGTGGTGCCGAGGAGTGCCGACTAGCTCTGTTCCATCTCTTCTCCTTGTAAATCCACTCTCCAGTCTCAAACGAATGCACTGCCACTCCTCAAAGGTCGGTGTCCTGTAATTGTGCTCGACTACCAGCTCAAACACATGGAAATGCGGCGACACGGCCGGGTCGAAGCCCAGGGACGTGGTGGCCACCTCGCTGCTGTCCTTGCCGGAGTTGGGAAGCACGACCCACTTCTCGGTGGCGGGGTTGCACACGACATAACGGAACGCGCCGACCCCATTGGAGACGTGGTATCAGCGGCAGAGGAGTAGCCCGTTGCAGGAGTCAAGTAGATTGATGGGCAGGTGGTGGTTGGGCAGGAAGGTGAAGGAGGCGCCGAACGGAGCACGGCGGCGGTCCCCCGAGATGCTGGTGAAGCGGAAGGGCAACTCCAGGCGCCGCTGGCCGGTGGTGCTGGATTTGTCACGGTAGATGTCCGGGTGAACGGACTTAGGTTCGGGGCGAGACGCAACTACGTGGCAGCTTGAAGGGATTGATCGGAATCGAGAAGACATGGATTTACCCAGGTTTGGCCCCTCCGATGGAGGTAAAAGCCTACGTCCTGCTTGTCTGGTATTGATGATGATGAAGATCTCTCGATTACAAGGGTGCTAATCGCTACCTCTAATCTCTTGTGCCTCTAATCTCTTGTGTTGTCTAAACTTGTAGACTTGTGTCTCTTGAGAACCTCTCCCTCTAGGGGTGCTCTACCCCTCCTTATATAAGTGGAGACGGTAGGTTTACAAATAGAGTCCTACTAGGAGTAGGATTGGGACTAGTCTCTCACGAATCCTACTCCGGGTCTTATTTCCTTTAAGGGGATCCTTCTCTCTTGTGGGCCTTCTCCTGTGGGCCTTCTCTTGTGAGCCGCCTGGCGTCGGCACACCTGCCGGGTCTTGGGCTTGGTCATCCTGTGAGTTGCCTGGTCGGGTCATTAATAAGATGTCATGTCCTCGGTCGGGTCTCTTGTGAGTCGCCAGGCCGGGTCATACCATGGGGTATATCCCCGTCACATGGCCTGTGACTCTATGTATGTATAACCTTCCTCCTTGGTTGTGCATGAAGCGGAAGTTCATTATGATGCTAGTGCTCATCCAAGTCCCTAAGCAACCCAAAAATGACATTAATGTGTACCTAAGGCCATTAATTGATGAACTTTTACAGCTATGGAATGGAAGAGGTGTACGTGTGTGGGATGAGAACGAACAAGAGGAATTTGACCTACATGCGTTGTTGTTTGTAACCATCAACGATTGGCCTTCTCTCAGTAACCTTCCAGGACAGACAAACAAGGGATACCACGCATGCACACACACTGTTTAGATGACACCGATAGTATATATTTGGACAAATGCAGGAAGAATGTGTACATGGGGCATCGTCGATTTCTTCTGACCAACCATCAATGTCCAAAGAAAGGAAAGCATTTCAAAGGTGAGGCAGATCACCGGAAGAAGTCCACCCTCCGTACTGGTGATCACATACTTGATATGGTCAATGATTTACAAGTAATCTTTGGAAAGGGTACTGGCGGACTATCAGTTCCGACTAACGATGCGGGACGCGCACCCATGTGGAAGAAGAAATCTATATTTTGGGACCTACCCTATTCGAAAGACCTAGAGGTCCGCTCTACATCGACGTGATGCATGTGATGAAGAATCTTTGCCTGAACCTGCTAGCCTTATTGGGAGTGTATGGGAATAAAAAGATACATCGGAGGCACGCGAGGAATAGCAACGTGTACATGAAAAAGACGGCATGCATCCAGAGAAGTATGAAGGTCCTGCCTGCTATGCTCTTACCAAAGAAGAGAAGGAAATCTTCTTTGAATGTCTGCTTAGTATGAAGGTCCCGTCTGGCTTCTCGTCGAATATAAAGGGAATAATAAATATGGTAGAGAAAAAGTTCCAGAACCTAAAGTCTCATGACTGCTACGTGATTATGACGCAACTGCTTTCGATTGCATTGAGGGGGCTTCTACCGGAAAATGTTCGATTAGCCATTGTGAAGCTATGTGCATTCCTCAATGCAATCTCTCAGAAGGTGATCGATCCAGAAATCCTGCCAAGGTTAAGGAGTGATTTGGTGCAATGTCCTGTTAGTTTCGAGCTTGTGTTCCCACCGTCCTTCTTTAATATCATGACGCACGTCCTAGTTCATCTAGTCGACGAGATTGTCGTTCTGGGCCTTGTATTTCTACACAATATGTTCCCCTTTGAGAGGTTCATGGAAGTCTTTAAAGAAATATGTTCTTAACCGTGCTAGGCCAGAAGGAAGCATCTCCATGGGCCATCAAACAGAGGATGTCATTGGGTTTTGTGTCGACTTCATTCCTGGCCTTAAGAAGATTGGTCTCCCTCAATCGCGGTATGAGGGGAGACTGACTGGAAAAGGCACGCTATGAGCGGACTCAATAATATGTAGGGACGGGCATTCTTGGTCTCAATCACACTACACAGTTCTATAGAATTCTACCTTGGTGACCCTGTATGTCGATGAACACAAGAATATTATGCGCTCCAAACACTTGGAGCAGTGTGATGATTGGATTACATATGAACACATCAGGACTTTCGGCAGTTGGTTGCAAACACGTCTCATGGGTGACAACATTGTTTTTGATGAGATGTATTCATTGGCCAGGTGACCATCTTCGACTGTATTGACTTACAAAGGGTACAAGATAAATGGGAATACATTTTACAAGATCGCCTATCATCAAAAGAGCACCAACCAAAATAGCGGTGTACGCTTTGATGCAGCAACCAAGAGGGGAAAGGACACATATTATGGTTACATGGTGGACATATGGGAACTTGACTATGGACATGATTTCAAGGTCCCTTTGTTTCAGTGCAAATGGGTCAATCTTTCAAGAGGCGGGGTACAGGAAGATCCACAGTACGGAATGACAATAGTGGATCTGAACAATCTTGAGTACACAGACGAACCGTTCGTCCTAGCCAATGATGTGGCGCAGGTTTTCTATGTGAAGGACATGTCTACCAAACTGAGAAAAAGAAAAGATAAGGAAGCGAATACATCATACGATGAGACAAAGCTCCACATAGTTCTTTCAAGAAAAATAGACATCGTGGGATTGGAGGGCAAGACAGACATGTCTGAAGATTATGAAAAGTTTCATGAAATTCCTCCCTTCAAAGTCAAGGCTGACACAAGCACCCTGTTAAACGATGAAGATTATCCATGGTTACGGCGCAATAAGCAAAGGACACAAGGAAATAAAAAGTGAAGACTTTCTCTCCACAACTATATCATTGCGGTTACATGTGAAGAAATGAAATGCCTTTTGTAACACATGAGTTTTCGTCCAAAACCTGATACTTCGAAAGAGATTGTTCGTTTTGTAGACGAAGTGCATCCAGTTTTTGCAGTAACCCTCTCAACTTTTTCTAACATGCTATGTGGGTGAAATGATGATACCATGCCAACTTTCAACCTTTTCAGAGTTCATTTGTACTGCTTTTCAATTTCCAGGTCATTTAGCTCAAAAAAATCAGTAAATGCATGAAAAATACCAAATGAAGTCAGAAAGGGTTGAAAATTGATGATGTGGCTTTGAATCGTTAGTTTTGAACACACAAAAAGTCTGGAGTTCAAATAAGTTCAAAAAACTGAAATCCCTTTGTAACAGATGAGTTTTCGTCCGAAACCGTGATACTTCAAAAAAGATTGTCCATTTTGTACAGGAAGTGCATCCTGTTTTTCCCGTAACCCTCTCAACTTTTTAGCACATGCTAGGTGGGTGAAATGATGATATCAGGACAACTTTCAACCTTTTAGAGTTCATTTAAAGTGCTTTTCAATTTCAGGGTCATTTAGCTCAAATAATGGACTAATAGCAAAAAGAATAAACTAAGAAGCTTCTACAAAACTATGCAACTAAAATTATCAAAGTATTTTTTATTCAAAACATTAATAGCAAAAAGAATATAATGATAAAACACACTGGAAATAAAAAAAGAAAAAAAGAAAAAAAAGAAAAAAGAAAACAAAAATAATGGAAATTATGCAACTAAATTACCAAAGTATTTTTTTTGTTCAAAACATTAATAGAAAAAAGAATATAATGATAAAACACACTGAAAATAAATAAAGCAAAAAAACAAAACAATAATAAATAAAGCAAAAATAATAATAAATAAAGCAAAAAATGGGGAAAATGCCACCTAGTGGGCCACCACGGCCTGCATACGACTAGAAACCCAACCTGCTAGTTGGGCCAGGATGCAGGCCCGCATAAGGCCCGGTAGGCCCACATGCACATTCAGTGTGTATAGGCCCGTAGGCCTGCATTAGAGAGGAGCTCGAAGTGGGAGGCGCAACCGTGCTTATAAACCAGTGTCGAAGCCTCTCAGCTAGCGATGTGGGACTAAACATCCACCGCATCGAGCTGTGCCAGGCACAGGCCTTTGGTCCGGGATTGTGCCACCAACCGGGACCAAAGGTGGGCATTGGTCCCGGTTCGTGCAACCAACCGGGACCAAAGGTCTCTGCTTCCCGCCCTTTGGGCTGACGAAAAGAGACCTTTGGTCCCGGTTGGTGGCGCCAATCGGGACCAAAGGTTTGGGATTCCCGCCCTTTGGGCTGCTGAAAATAGACCTTTAGTCCCGGTTGGTGGCACCAACCAGGACGAAAGGTGGGCATTGGTCTTGGTTGGTGCCACGAACCGGGACCCATGCTCTGTGTATATAAGAAAACACTTGTAAATTTTTCAGTTTCATCCACCAGCTGCCCCCGACGACGCCGAGCACATCGATGCTGCCAGGCAGCCCGAGCTACCCATCGTCGTCCGCCACTCCCCGTTGCCGTCCGCCGCTCCCCGTCGCTGTCCGCCGCTACTGACACCGCCAACTGCTCCGCCGCTCCCTGCCCCGACGCACCGACCCACAGTGAGCTCCCCTTCCCCTACGTTGTCGCCATCGCTGTTGCCGCCACGGTCGCTCCTGCCCTGCCGCCGTGCTGCCACCGCTGCCTCCCCTGTTCTGCCGCCGCCGCCGCCCCTGCGCTGCCGCTGCCGCTGCCATTTTTTTGTTCATAGATTTTTTTTGTTCATAGCATTTTTTGTATATATGTATGCATTTACTGTTAATATACTCCGATGGATATATATATGTACGTGGGTATATATGTATGCATTTACTGTTATTATGTTTTTTTTTGTTCATAGAATTTTTTGTATATATGTATGCATTTACTGTTAATATACTCCGATGGATGTATATATGTATGTGTGTATGGATGGATGCATTTACTTCCCGATAACCTCGACATGAGGGGGGACATTGGACATGCATGAGAGAGAAGCGGTACGCTCGCCCGACCAACTATCGAGGCCACCCTAACCGTAGAAGAAAGAGCGTCATTGTCGATCTACCCCGGCCCTCCCCGATAACTTCGACATGAGGGGAGACGTCGGACATGCATGAGAGCGAGGCGGTACGCTCGCCTGACCAACTATCGAGGCCACCCAAACCCTTGAAGAAAGAGCTTCGTTGTCGATCTACCCCCTCCCCGATAACTTTGACATGAGGGGGACGTCGTACATGCATGAGAGAGAGGCGGTACGCTTGCCTGACCAACTATCGAGGCCACCCAAACCCTAGAAGAAAGAGCGTCGTTGTCGACCTACCCCCTCCCCGATAACTTCGACATGAGGGAGGACGTCAGACATGCATGAGTGAGAGAGGTAGTCCGCTCGCCCGACCAACTATCAAGGCCACCCAAACCCTAGAAGAAAGAGCGTCGTTGTCGATCTACCCCGTCCCCGATAACTTCGACATGAGGGGGGACGTCGGACATGTCATGTGAATTTTTTTTGTTCATATAGAAAACTCTGGTAACATAGATTTATCAAGAATGCCCCCATTATGGATGTGCACAATTTGATCAAATTTTTTCTGATCTCATCTATATATATAATCTTCTATATGTCACGTTGTCTGTCAAAGTATTGAAGAAATCCATGGCTTCATCATTAGAAGGAAGTAACATGCGTATGATGCTACGAAGCTCTTCAAAGTTATTTTCGAACAGAGTTCCGGATAGAATAATTCGCTTTTTGGTATGAATGTCAGCAAAGGCCTTCCAAATAGCGATATTCGGAAGGCTCTTGTTGAAATTCGTACCAAAAAGCTAATTAATTATACTATCCGGGACTCTGCTCCAAAACAATTTTGGAGAGCTTCGTACCATTATGCGCCTATTACTTCCGGCTAATGATGAAGCATTGGTTTTCTTGAATCCTTTGACACTAGACAACGTGACATATAGAAGGGTAGATGAGATCAGGAAAAATATGGACCATTTTCTGCATATTCAGAATGGCGCCATTTTTTAAATCCCTTAAAGATTAGGAGAATACCTTGTTTGACATTCATGAGAGAGGCGGTCCGGACGTTGGACATTCCTTAGAGACGCGGTCCGGACATCGGACATTCATGTTTGTATATTAATTGCCATGTTGTAATATTTGCAGAAACTATGGATCAAAGAGACTTGGAACAAGAATAGTTGTTGGGGGACACAATCCATGCCGGACATGATGTCTTGTCGTATCTCAACGGCACCGATGGTCTGGAAGGAGAGGATGATGGCTCCATTGATCAAACAATGGAGGAGGAAGGACATGATCATGATGGATCCGGTGACCAAATGTCGGAGGAAGAAGGAGACCATGATGACAGCTCCGGTGACCGAGCGGACGAGGGAGCTATTGCAAAGTCTGGCGAGGTATATATATTAATTAAGCCTATGCTGACTAGCTAATTGATGCATTAATTGTTTTGGTATGTACATATATTAACTCTTCTTTCTTCTTTTATAGCCCTCCGGATCGAGCCAAACTTCGGTAACGAGACGAGGCCCGAAGAAGAGGTTGCGCAAGGATGAAAGGTTCACGATCATAGCACTCGCGGACGATGGCCTACCGATTGAACCCAAGCGGACCAAGGACGCATTTCTGCTCAGTGTGGAGCTATTGTTAGGGACACCATCCCGATCAGCATCAAGCAATGGAATAAGCCTAAGTACGACGTCCCTGAAGGTGATTATGTCACCAATAGACAGAAAGATGATCTTTGGACCGCGCTGAAGGAAAATTTCACCCTACCGCTAGCGGAGGATCCGAATAAGCCAGTTATAGAGCCACTGGTCAAGACGTGTGCTCTTAAGAAGATGGCAGATCTATTCATGAGGTGGAAGAATGAGTTGAAACCAAAGTTTGTCGACAAAGGAAAGACTCCAGAATTCATCGGCCGATTTGAGAATATAAGAGATCACTGGCCCGCATTTGTGGCCTACAAGACATCAGACAAGAGTAAGAAAATGTCAGAGACAAACAAGAACAATGCTGCAAAGAAGCAGTATCACCATCACACGGGGTCAGGTGGCTACCTCAAAGCCCGGCCGTTGTGCAACAAAGCTGAGAATGACCTGATTGCTAAAGGGGTCATACCACAGACATTGAACTAGCCAGACCGTTCAAGGACTTGGTTCTTCGGGGTTGGGGGAACTTTGGACCCTAAAACAGGGAAGTGTCGTTGGACGGACGAGCAAAATGCAATACCCTTCATGAAGCTTCAGAAGTATATCACCGTAGCGCAGGAAGGGATGTTCATTCCCGACAGAGAGAAGGACGAGCTGACTGAGGCCCTAGGGAATGTTGAGTACCCTGGACGAACATGAGGCACACCAGGCTCCGTTCTGTGGAAGGTTGGGTTTCCCGACGCAGGCGGTTACAGAAGTCGGAATAGAAAGAGGAAAGTGGAGCTGAGTGAAATGCAGAAGCTCAATGCAAGACTAGAAAAGCTATAGGAAGCTGAGAGCCAGCGAGCTGCCGGCCAACCATCTCAGCGGCACGAAGCTACCCCAGAAGCTACCCCGCCATCTCAGTGGAGAAGCAGCGTGGCTTCCACGGAGCCTGTTCAGCCTGACTTCACGGCTACTAGCTACCCCATGGATACTATCACGGAGGCTCAACGCGAGCTTATGACGAAATTTCGGAACCTCACTTTCAAGGTGGTTGTCGGCTCTGTTGCACCTCCTCAACCCAATGGAACTTTTCACTCCAATCCGATTCCACATGGCTATGATGTTGTGATGGTGGATGAAGTAATGGAGGGATTTGAGGAGCTTGAGCTTGACCACTCTACAGGTGAAGGGGAGAATCCGTTGGTTCGTGCTCTGAGGAGTACATGTCTATGGTCGAAGGAGTACATCAAGCTTCCAAACTAGAAACCTCCGCCTCCTCTTCCTCCTTTGGCGAGTCAGGGCACTCCGCCTCCTCCTCCTTCTCCTCCTCCTCCGGTGAATGATCAGGGCACTCCGCCTCCTTCTCCGGCTCCTCTGATGCATGACAGCACTCCGCCTCCTCCTTCGCCTACTCTGGCGCGTTGGAGCAGTCTGCCTCCCCCTCTGCCTTGTCGGCAACGGCAAAAGACAGACGCTGCTGCTCCAGCTCCTCCGATGCGTCGGAGCACTCCGCCTCCTTCTCTGCCTCATCAGCAACGATGGAAGGGAGACGCCGCCACTCTGGCGGCTAGTAGTACAAGCAAAGGCGGGAGGCAATTCAGTTACAGTCCATCTCTCAAGCCTTTGGAAAAGTTACCATATGAGAGGACCGAGCAGGGAAACGAGGACATATGCCGTGCCCGACTAAGGGACCATTTTGCAAAGAAAACTCCACCTCCAAAGGAGAAGGTAGATCCGGTGAAAGTGAAGCGCACTATCAATGCCCTGAAGCGACCACCACCACCATAGTCGGATTCCAGCTATGTCTGATGTCTTAAAAAGACATCAAGATGCGCGGCGGTCGGGAAGTACTTCCAGTGATGCAAGGTTAGCAAAATGAAGAAGTGGGAAAAAATCCCTAGCTCGGCGAATAGGAGAACCAATCGGGCCGCCCGCTCAAGGTGTCTAGCAATATCGCCGCTGATCATCCGGGGATTGTGACTGGTACCAATCCAGCTGATTACGTGAGCAATGATGTACTGTTTGAGCTGTTGGAAGTGGACAAATTCAGATACCCGTACGGGCAGCCTCTCGTCAAACCTGATCATCCTCCTCTAACAACGATGATGCAAAGATTCCATGATTGGTACCTGAAAACCTGCAGCGAATCTAGGAAGGATACTGTGGCGATGAGAATTAAAGATGAGCATGACCTAGTTGGAATGGAGTAGTTGTCTATTGAATTTGACGAGTTATTCCAGTTATACAATCAAAAGGCCATCGACAAAATAATTGTGACTTCCTACTGTCTGTAAGTACTACTTCTGTAATTAAGTCTCTATATATAGCTCAGCTCTTTCATTGCATGTATATATAATCATCCTCACTATATTATGCAGATTGAAGATCGTCGAATGCGGAAAAGCAAAAATCTATGACATTGGGTTCATTAACCCAAATATCATACATGATTTTACGGTTAAACACAATGCCACACAAACCGAGGACAACTTGCTACAATCGTTGCTTGCAAATCAAAACAAAGATACAATACTCTTTCCTTACAACTTCAAGTGAGTGTTATTGTCTTGTGCATATTCGGTTTCCCTTATTACTCGAGGTTATAGTAATTTAATTGATGAGTTATGCATGCGTGCGCAGCTTCCACTTTATTCTGCTAGAGATTAAGGTTGAGCAGGGAGTAGTAACCGTCTTAGACTCGAAACGAAAAGATCCCCAGGAATATGTGGGCATGACTGAAATGCTCCAGAAGTAAGTTCAATCGATCATTATCGCATCATATCGGCAACTTTGTTCATTTCCTAATATCAAGTAATTATTTTTTTTGTCTGGCAGGGTTTGGAAAGAGTTCACCGCAATTGTTCCGGCACTGCCGAGAAAGCTGCGATTTACACACCCGAAAGCAAGTACTACTAGCTAGTTCCGCGCATCTCCCATTGATTCTAGTTTCATCAATACCATTTATCATGCTTGATTATCAGTTTGATTAAACTATATTTCTAGTAAAGTGCTTGTGACAGGAAGCCGGGAATGATTTTTGTGGATACTACGTTTGGGAGTTCATCTACAACGCGACGACCCCTAAGCGGGGCTACTCTGAAAAACAATATGAAGTGCGTAAGCAATAATATTCACAATTTTATTTTATTACAATGATTTGTGTTGAGTTTCATTCATATATATGTATTGACCCCCTTCTTCAAATTAGATGTGGCAGATGCGGGATGAACTCCTACCACATGATTGCATACGAGCAATTCAAAACGAATTGGCGGGATTCTTTCTTGGCCACGTCATAAATAAAGCCGGAGAATACCATGTGGAATTTGACATTAGATGTTAGGGATTGTAAGAGATCTTATATTGTATATATGTAGCTAGTAGCGTCGGATAGATATACGAAAACTTGTTGTACGACCAATCTCTCGGAGAAAGAGAGGTCGATTGCTTCTCTCTCTATATGTTCATGACGATCTTCTGTACTTAATGGTTCCTTCATTTGCTTACTAGCTAGCATGTCAAGTTCTCTCTATAGTAGCTAGCGTCGACCAAGCACGGAGAAAGAGAGGACACTTCTCTCTATTAGCTAGCTAACACAGTATGAAACCCCTAAATTAACCCTACAAAACCCACGTAAAACCCACCCCTCCCCCTTTTCAAAAAAAAACCTAGCTCCTGCCAGATGCTAACGTGTGGATGCCTTTTGGTCCCGGTTGGTGTTACCAACCGGGACTAAAGGTCCTCCTGCTTGGGCTCCCCGCGGTGGCCACATGGAGCCCCTTCTGTCCTGGTTTGTAGGCAAACCGAGACTAAAGGTTTAGGGCTTTAGTCCCGACCCTTTAGTCCCGGTTCCAGAACCAGGGCTAATGGGCCTCTCAAACCGGGACAGATGGGTCGTTTTCTACTAGTGGTACCTCTTCTTTAAGGGGGCGTCGGAGTATTCGGGCAGACCCCTTCGAGCTGGATCGAATAGGGGGACGTCCTCAATATAAAACCATTCCGAAGACCATTCTTTGAACTCCTTCGGTGTTCCCACCGGATACCCCGTCCCCGCTATGTGGCATAATTCGCCTCCACCGACCTCCAAGATTGTCTCGTCCCGAGTTCGGGGGACGAGGTAGAAGTACTTCCTCCACATTTCAAAATGTGCCTCACAGCCTAGGAACATCTCGCAAAGGACAACGTAGCCAGAGATGTGCATGATAGACCCTGGGGTGAGATGGTGGAGGTGGATCCCATAAATTCCAGTAACCGTCTCAAGAATGGGTGAATAGGGAACCCTAGACCCCGCACAAGAAAGGGCACAAAGCATACGTGTTCCCCCCTTTGTGGGTTGGGGAAATTCTCCGCGAAAACTTCATCGATGAATGAAGATAAGCCCGCACGAGTCACTGCCAGATCCGAGGAAGGAAGATACCCCTGGGTCTCTAGATTACGCAGTCGGATGAGCGACATAGAGCAGCTGGTCCAATCCCCGGGACGGGAGCCGTAAGGGTGCGAGGAAGAGATGGGGGCGCTCACCATGTTTTTCGTGGTAGTCTTCCACTTAGAGTTTTTCTGATGTGAAGGAGGAACAGGATGTGGCTTAGACCATGATTTTTGTTTGCTTAAATGAGTGGTGCCTCCGTTGCGGAGGGGTAGTCTTGTAGAAAAATCACTTAACCACTCATCTCCCCACGACGTGCAAAAATCAAGAAACGTTGACGGTTATTATAATGGACCTGGCAAGCTCGTGACGCTTGGGATTTCACTGATGACTGGTCGGTTACCAAACAAGAAGGTGTAGGGGGACTCTCCTTGCAAGTTAAAGATTATGACACACGAAGATTATCCGGATATACATCGGTGTTGAAGGCTAGTCCGGGGGCTACTGAGGGAGTCCTGGATTAAGGGGTCCTCGGATAGCCGACCTGTTTCTCATGTGCCAGACTGTATGGGCCGTAGGGTGAGCATTGGATGATCAAGGGCTCCGTCACCAGGGTGGAAGCTTCAAGGAGTCGTGGCGTATCCTCCAAGTTGTCGACCGTAGATAGGCATGTTTTTTTCCTTCGATGTGCAACCGACCATGTGTAAACCCTAGGTACCCTCGACGTCTATACAAGCCGGAGGGTTTTAGGTTGTAAGGGAGGACAACTCATCTAGGGTTTAGCTATTTGATATCGAGGTAGATTGACTCTCTAACCTACATATCATCAATACAATCAAGCAGGACCTAGGGTATTACCTCCATAGGAGGGCCCAAACCTGGGTAAACAATGTCTCCTTCGTCTCATGTTACCATTGATTCTAGTCTCACAGCTCGGGACCCCCTACCCGAGATCCGCCGGTTTTGACACCGACAGCGACCCGTCATCGGGTGCTTCAACTTCCCGTATTTCTTACGGTCTTTTTTGTGCCATTGCAACAACTTGGCATGCTCTTTGTTTCTGAACAGACTTTTCAACCGTGGTATTGTAGGAGCATACCACATCACCTTAGCAGGAACCCTCTTCCTAGTGCGCTCGCCCTCAACATCACCAGGGTCATCTCGTCTGATCTTATACCACAATGCACTGCATACTGGGCATGCATTCAATTCCTCGTACTCACCGCTATAGAGGACGCAGTCATTAGGGCATGCATGTATATTATGCACCTCTAATCCTAGAGGGCAGAGAACCTTCTTTGCTCAGTACGTAATGTCAGGCAATTTGTTATCCTTTGGAAGCTTATTCTTCATTATTTTCAGTAAGTTTTCAAATCCCTTGTCAGATAAACCATTCTCTGCCTTCCTTTGCAGCAATTGCAGTGTGGTACCAAGCTTTGTGTGTCCATCTTTGCACTTTGGATACAATCCTTTTTTGTGATCCTCTAACATGTGATCGAACTTCAACTTCTCCCTTTCACTTTTGCATTCTCTCTGTGCATCAACAATGACCCGACGAATATCATCATCGGGCACATCTGGTGCCCCTTGATCTTCAGCCTCCCCCGTTGCAGTATCACCGTATTCAGGATACATAGGACGATAGATGCCAACATCCTCTTCTTCTTCGTTGTCGTCCATCATAACCCCTCTTTCTCTATGCTTTGTCCAAACATTATAGTGTGGCATGAAACCCTTCTCAAGCAGGTGGAAGTGAAGGGTTTTAGAGTTGTACTAATCCCACATATTCCCACAGACAGTACATGGATAATACATAAAATCATTATGCTTGTTTGCCTCAGCCACTTCGAGAAAATTATGCAGGCCCTCAATGTACTCGAAGGTGCGTCGGTCACCGTACATCCATTGCCGGTTCATCTGTGTGCATTATATAATTAAATGTATCAAAAACCATTACAGAACATCATGAATAGAGAAGTGATAAAATTAATACAAGTACATCATCACATTAAAACCAAAGTACAGTAGTGATTAAATGTTATTACAGAAAAAATAACATCGCCAAACCTTTTAGAACACGTGTGTAGTTGGTTCACCGCCAAACCTAAACAAATCTTGCGGAAAATGTAGCTTGGAGGTCGAGCTTGGAGAGGAGAAAACTTAAGTGTGGCCGCGACATTTCATCCAACACCACATGTGCAAAGGAGGTGAGAACAGAGAGCAACACACCTCCAAAACGCCGTCCGGCCAAAAAATAGAGGAGTGAGCGGGCAGGGGCGAGCATATATATAGGCGTTGTATAAGTCCTGGTTGGTGGCTAGAACCAGGACTAAAGGTGCCTCTTTAGTCCCGGTTCCAACTACCAACCAGGACTAAAGGGGTTGGTCCAAGAGCGAGGCCATTTAGTCCCGGTTCATGTCTGGAACCGGGACTAAAGGGGTCAAACGAACCGGGAATGGTTCCTGTTGAGGCCCGGCCAGCGCCCTGGCCGCTCGAACCGGGACCGATGCACCAATTGGTCCCGGTTCGTAACCAAACCGGGACTAATGCAATATTCTGGCCCATTTCAAAGCCCTGTTTTCTACTAGTGTTACCTTGAATGAATGGGCTGAGTGGGCCTCTAGGATTTATTAGGAATTCTAAAAATGCTATTGGGCTGGCCCATATATAGATCAAATTCCAGCAGGGTCAGTATCTCAAATTCCGGAGGAGCTAAACTATGCAATGTATCTTATCTATGAGGACTTTTCCCCTTGCTTACAACAATGCTTTCTGCACTTCTCCCTTAAACCTAAAAAGACAATACTAAGTGTCAATGAAGTAGTGTCCATCTGGATTGGTGAAGGGCTGGTTAATGGAGACTCGGTTATTCTAGAACTTGAAGGGAAAAGGTACTACATTGAGTTAATATTAAGGAACCTTATTGAGCGAGATACAAACTATCCTTCTCAACTTATTGCAAATATGCATCATGTTATTCGCTCATTTACTAGGTTTGTGGCTAGAGATGAAGCATTGGTAGCTCAGAGTGGAGATATTGCTAAAAGCAAACTTAGATTAAATAGTTTTCTTAGGTTGACCATAGAAACCAAAGGAGCTGAATCATGTGAACTTGAATGGGGAGATTAAATAGGGCATCAATTGCTGAGACTAGTAATGTTATCTAGAAACTTCAAAATGCAGCCTGGTGATTCCTTGGTTACCTTCTCAAGCCTACAAACTCTATTTATAGAATCTGCAAATTTGCAGCATTGCTTGAATCTGTGTGTCAGTTGAAGCACTTGAGGTATTTGTCATTAAGAAGTTGCACAGATATATCTAGACTGCCAGAGAACATCCACAAGATGAAATCCCTCCAACACATTAACCTTGAAGGTGTGGAGGCATTGCAAAACTTCCTAATAGCATTGTTAAGCTACGAGGATTTGGGTATCTTTCAACTAATGACACACACGTAAACTGTATTCATAGGGGTTTCCATGCTCTAACAAATTTGTGGGTACTATTTGGGTTTCCAACATATATGGATGGTGATTGGTGTAGTTTGGAAGAGTTCGGGCCTCTTTCTGAGCTTAAGGAGCTTGGATTAAAGGCTCTAGAGAATGTATTAGAGGCCTCGTCAATTGCAAAGGCTAGAGTAGGTGCAAAACAATATCTTACTGCACTTACCTTAGAATGCAGCAGTAGACTAGGAGATGATGGGTTGCTGAAAGACGGAGTCTCTAATGAGGAAAAAGAAAAAATTGAGGTGGTGTTTGATGTGATATGCCCTCTGCATTGCTTAGAGTATCTTGACATTAAAGGGTATTTTGGGCGTCAACTCTCGGCATGGATGATGTGGACAACAACAGTACCACTCGAGAACTTGAGAACTCTATGGATGACAGACTTGTCTTGCTACACCCAACTCCCTGGTGGATTATGTCGACTCTCATGTTTGGAATTTTTACATGCAAATCGCGCTCCAGCAATCAAGCATGTTGGTGATGAATTCTTGCAACCCGGAAGTCAACATCACCATCGTTCATCCCATGCGATGGTTGGCTTTCCAAAACTACACACGCTGATTTTAAGTGGAATGCTTGAATGGGAGGAGTGGGGATGGGAGGAGGAAGTTCAAGCTATGCTCGTATTGGAGGAGTTTTTTTTCTAAAAAACTGCAAGTTGGGGTATTGGGGTATATTCCTCCTGGTCTTGCCACCCATGTAAGGGTTATGTAAAAGTTAACCATCGATGGCGTCCAATGCCTCCAGTCACTAAAGACCTTCACTTTCGTATACCCGACCTGACGAGGATGTTTGATTTTCCCAGATTGCAAAAGCTTTGGATCAACCATTGCCCAAAACTTGAGTTCCTACATAGGATGAATGCACTCCGAAGGTTCGTGCTAATAGTTAACTACAAGGAGAAACAACTCCCGATGTGCCTACGGACTATAAAACTAAGTCCAAAGGTACTCGCTTCCATGGCTTTGGGAAAGTGTGACCTCGAGTGGGATAAGTTCCGTCATATCCAACATGTCGAGGCTTATGCAGATGTTGAAGGGATTGAAAAGAGATGGCATCTATTTTACTCGAGTAAACCATACATCATGAAGACAAACATCGATAAGCAGGTAATAGATGTTGATTTGTTGCTCTTTTCCAATACATATGTTAACCTTTGTTTTCTTAATCTGTAGTTGTCTTCCATTCCATTTTAGTACTTCATCACTATGCTAGTGCCTAATATCAGAGCGCAATGTGGCAGCTGCCCGCGCCGAAGCCAAAGCGGTGGAGGTAGAATGGGCCAGTGTTGAAGCCAAAGCAACGGAGGAGGAGCGCGATGTGGAACACACCATGTTTCCTGCACCGAAGCCGACAGATCGAAGGAGGAACACACCATGTTTCTCGCCCCGGCCGAAGCCAACGTAGCGGAGGAGGAACGAGATGTGCCTTTCGCCCATGCCGAAGTGAGGCTGACACCTTCGAGGACCACAATGCCGCCGCCGCTCCGCCGACCAACGTCTAAAGAATCTCGCCTTCGTTAGCCAGTTATTAAACCATGTAAAAGATGTGGATAAGCAATGTTTTACCCAGCATAGTTTAGTTTATAACTATCTGAATCTCGCGTGTCAGACATTTTATCGTGTATATAAGTTTCACCTTATCTATACATGAAGTGCGTGTAGTTTTCAGTTCAAATTTGAAATTGCCTATTTGCAACTACTGTATGTAACATGTGAAATTGTTGTGTGATGTGTCACTTTGTTTTGTTTCAAGAAAAGAAAAACACGTGGCGTGCGTGCTCGGCGGTACAGCGGCCGCCACGGAGAAGAAGCCACGAACAGCGCTGGGTAGGAGAGAGGGATCCATCCATCCATCTGCAGGGACGACGACGCCGCCATTGTCGCCATTATTGGCCAACAGGCGGAAAGTCGATCGTCGGTCGCCATCCATCCTCATCCTGGCCTCCCCTCGACCCACAGCGGGACGCCATGTGCTCCGCCGCGAGCCGCCTTCCCTCCCTCCATCTACACGCACGAGTGTACGGAACGTGTTGACTACTGATCGGCAGCCAGCCAGGTGCCCCATTCACGCCTAGCCATTTCTCCTCCCGATCCGACAACTGGCCGCGAGGGCGGGTTTCATTCGCCGTGCGAGGAGTGGGCGCCCAGGCGGCGCAGGGGCAGCGAGAGTGCTCGCCGCGCCCCTGCACCGTCGCCGTCGCGCCGATTGCGTGGGTGAGTGCTCTGCTTGTTTGCTCCCAGAGTTTCTATTGCTGGGACGATGCTCTGTTCTGCTCTGCTTTGTCAAGATCATACCCTCTGTTCTGTTCAGAGCCGGTTTGCCTGATAGATCTGCTCAATCACCAATTCACCACGGTACCTTTCCAAGTAAAAATCCATTGTTTCTACATATATAATTCTTGACCCTGAGATAATTCTGCCACATCATCCACCCATACCATTGTTCTCTGCACACCAACAATCATGACAAAATTATCAGTTCAGTGCCGGGACAAACTTCCCTGTCTTGCCCTTTTGGACTCTATTCCCTCAGACCATGCCGCCTTTTGGGCTTTGGCAAGGAAGTATACAAGTACTCGTCGAGGACGACGACGATCATATCTAGCAGGTTAGTATGTAGCAGAGAAAACATTCCTTCTTCACATCACAAGGAACATTCCATGGATGGCTTCTTGGTGGGCTGCCTTCTATTCTGTGGTTTTCTGGAGGTCCTGTTTTAATATAGGAACTTCATCCGTTACTTGGTAAGCAGCTACTAATATTTTTGCCGATTTAAATCACCCTTCCGAGCTTGTAGTACAGGGTTCTGGTTTAGTTGCTCTTCTTAACTGGTAACAGCTTAAAGTACATGTTAACATGAGTTCATATAATATTTTGGGACCCTTTCTTTATCCTTTGAGTTCAGTCATGTCAATTATAGTATCCGTTGGTCATGGATTAGCCCTAGCTTGGGTTCACCAAATTGATTGCTAGATGTTTTTCTTCTTTTGCAAAAAAAATCTAGTGTATTTCCCTTTTCCCTATGAGATTAATACAAGTTTTAATAAAGCATCAGGAATAAAAGATTCCTTCAAATCATCATCGTCCGCAGAAGAAACTAATTGCTGTTAACTTTTCAGATATCTTTGCCTTTTTATAAGGTTTTATTACATGTATTCGACCAACTTGTTGATGTTGCTGTCACACTTAATCTTGTCAAAATGTTTCTTACACCCTATTTTTCAGATATGGAAACTAACATAATAGCCGTTGTACTTTGATCTCTTCTTTATGCTTATTTGTTACTCATGTGTGAATCATTGTTTTGCAAGGACTTGGGATATGATTTTAGTGTGTGAACTCATATTTATCTTTTCTTTCAGACTTTTGCAACTAGTACTGTAAACTTGTGAAGAAAGGCTACTTGAGTTTTATACCCAGTAACTCAATCATGTCAGACTGTGCCAGGAATAAATTCAACGAGAAAGAAGGCTTCCAAGTTGTTTTGGGCAAAGGAAATCCTGGAGAATCATCTTGCCAGCAACATACCAAGTGGATGGCACACTGGACCAGAGCAAGGACTTGCACAAAAGATTCTGAAACTTCACTTTTTGAACTTAAGAAATCCAGCGTGACCGAAAGGTTAATGTTGGGAGGAAACTGTGAAGGAATTTCCATGGAGAAGTTAAACTCTAACATGTGGGGCATGCCGCGTGATGTTTGGCAAGAAACTGAACTGACGAAAATTGAACGGCAGGATGGGTCTTTTCAAAGTTCTGTGATTCAGATGCAGAAAGATGAGAATTTCTATGCTAAGAGAGTGGTATCAGAAACACTGTCCGTTTGCAGGCTTTCATATCTACCACTGGATTTGCTGAAACTTGTGAGCTCAGATGAGAACACTGATTCACATTTGAACCAGCTTCGTATGTTGTCATTCAGTCAAAAACTTGACAGTATACTCGACCCAAAGCGGAAGTATGCGACCGGTACTGTGTTCGATGATCTCTTTGTGCCACAACAAATTCCGAAGCTAAACGTGGGTCCATCTAACTTGATGGCATGCTCGCATCAGGAATGTGAGCTGCAGTTTCCTCGAATGACTGACATGGTCATGGATCATTGCAAGCCTTCAGGGGGCATCAAATATCTCCTAGAAGACCCTACCTGTCTCATTTCTGATCATGCAGTGAAGAAACTAAAAGTAGACAGTAACTCATCATCAGATTGTGGAATGGATGAGCAGGGTACAGGCCACTATTTTGCAAACCCAAATCAGGAGCCACTCGGGAGATGTGGCGAAAAGCAGTTCAACCTTTCAGAAAACAGTGGGAAATTTACAGAATCTGTCAAACAAAACAGTCCCTGTTTATTTGAAAGGCTGACCATGCCTTCCAAATCACAAAGTACATACCCAATAGATTCACTGTCTTCTTGCAGTCCTTTATTTGGAGCCCAGAACCAATTCTCACCTAAAACTAAAACAGCGCATGGAGATGCACAATATGTGTCAAAATCCTCAGAAGGTGAGGGATTATCCTCAAATAATATAATGTTTTCTTAGAGCGGTTCTTTAGCAATAATCATTAGAAAAAACTTGCATCTTGTCATCTTTGTTTTTGTCATAATGTGTTTGTTGGTATAATATTTTGAAGAAAAGAAGTATCGGCCAAACAGTACTGCTCACTTTTTGTTCTGGAATTTTGCAGGCATCGCTTCATCGTCGATGCAAAAGGTACCAGTGCTGCACTTGCATATCACACTCATGGCCTGTCTTGCGCATAAATGCTGAACTGATTTTGCTTGGACCTGTTGTTATACTATTATCTATATACAAAATCATAAGACTATTTTTTTGCATCCGAGAATTAACACATCTTTCTACCTGTATACTTTTCTGTAGTTTTGGACCTGTATCAGTTAATTCATATTGGGAAGCTTTACCTTTTATTGATACTGATATTTGCATTACGAACAAATGTACAGCAGGACAGCATCTCTGCAGAAAAAGCAAATGAGCAGATGGCAACTCTATCTATAGAAGGACCACCAAGATACAACAAAGGAAACATGTTTCATAATGTCAATGCCAATCAATATGTTTCATCCAAAGCAATCACCTCCAGCAAGCAAGAACCCAGCACCCCCGGAACAGAAATCATGGACTTGGACCCCCCGCTGTTTCGAAGCGGGACAAGAAATCAAGTCCCCAACGACACGATTCGATCGCCAGCGGGTGCCGATCCAAACGACAAATGGCTCAAGCGCCTGCTCCATGACACCACAGATCCTCATCTCCACCGTTCCAAGAGACCCAGAACCGGAGACTGCCGTCCGGTTGGAGGAGCAGGTAGAATGTACGGCACCGACATCATCGACCATGTTGAGGCAAGGTGTGTTCGCTGCTGGATAGGAAGGTTGTGCCGGGGTGGCGGCGCCCCTGTTTCGCATGGAGAACCAGATGAAAGGAGAACAGCAGCAAAGCCTGACGTCGCAGCAAGGGAATTTGGAGGCCATTTCCCGAGCATCAAGGCGATGGCGATGATGGGCCGGGTGATGAGCAAGATTCGGCCATTTCATCGTGAGAGGAAGGGGCCTTGGGTTATGTGGAAGGCAGAGGACGCAGCCTGAATGCCTGGCTAGCAGTTCAGTTCTCCTGTTTGTGGGGTGTAATGGTGACAAGTTTGCCGTTATATATGTTGTGTGGTTTGTTCTAAAAAATGTAAATAAAGTGTATATATGTGTAAAACTTTTCAGCTATAACTCATCATAACCATTTGTTGTTGTTTCCTTAAGGGAGAACGGTTAGTAAAAAGCAATTGGGTAGTACTCCTTTCTTCGTCCGGGAGACAAGTCTCTTGTTGGAGGGCTCGGCTGTGAAGACAGGGATCCCTACTTGGCCTTTGGAGATTGGTTCAGTTATGCAGAACCACTCTCGCTACCACATTTAATCATCTCCACAAAGGTGCCCTATGGCCAAAGCACCTTTGGGAGCTTGCTGATCATGACCCTCTCGCATTCAGCGAGCTGGGAGCCACTACTCTTCGGCTTTACGCTGAAGATCTTCAGCCACAAGGCAAAGTGCCGTTGGACGCGCCGTTGGACGCGAAGAAACGCCTCAGCTCTATGAAGGATGGAGTTTGGGTCTAGGTGGTGGAAGTCTAACACACAGAAAAACAGTAGCCCCCCTACAAAGGGGTGAAGAGGAAAACCCAAACCTCAAACGAGATGGGGGACGAAGACCACCCTCTCCCCTTCCTCGGGGGTAGGGATGGCGGAGTCAGAGCGGCCGTTCTCGCTTGTTGTAGGGGCCCGGGACTTGGCAGCAGCTTGGAGCTCCTCGATGGTGACCGTCGTGACGTTGGAGGGCACCCACTGCCCCTTCAGATCGGCGTAGGATGCCGCGGCCGCGGTCTCTCTTCCCCTACCGGCCATCGCTAGCGCAGGATGGGGGAGAATTGGAGAGGGGTTGGGAGCTTGGAGATGGATCTGAGGGCGTCGGAGCTTTCAGAGCTTTGGGAAATGGAGTAGGGGATGGAAGCGTGGGAGAAATGATTTACTACCCTTGTGTTTTTATAGGTTACTAAAAGACCAAGAGTCCCCGCGCTACGCCATGTAAATCGCTTATTCCCAACCCTGCGTGTCGTTAAACTCGCATTGATAAATCAACTTGTTGATGATATCCCTTAAAAACTGGGGCACGCGATCCACGTTGATGGGACATGCCAATAAAGGCCTTCCATGGGCCACGATAAATTTTGTGATAAGTGGTTCAGCTCCATGACAGGTGGTGGTCGTTTGATAAAGCGGTCGGAGTTTGAACCCTCTCACTGGTGGTACCTACGTGGCAAGTCTTTGAGACTAAATTAACTCAAGACCTCGGACACGGATGGCGACCTTTATGAAAAAGGAACTTTTTGCTTTCCTTGCCGAGGATGCAGATTTAAAACGCATGAACGTTGAGGTCAATTGTTAAAGAAGACCAAAGGATTTGGAAGTGATTCAAGATTTCAGATTCAAGCACTAATAAAAAAGGAACTCGCCTGCCAAGCCGAAGACATCAACCGAAGAGGCTAGTCCGAGGAGAGAGCTACATTCTTCGCCTTTGAAGTCCACATCAGGGGCTAATGATAATGTCCTGGAGTAAGGGGTACTAACCTATACGCCCCGTAGTCCATGGTCCGGGCTAATAGCCCACCGATCATCAAAGGAAGGACTACCAAAGCCACGAAGCTCGGCGTGATCAGGATAGAAACCTCCAAAGACTTGGTGTGTACTTCAAGGATTGCTTTGTGGCCGACGTGTTGACAACCGACCATGTGTACAACCTAGGTACACCCGATGCATATATAAGTCGAGGGATTTAGTCTTTACAGGCATGATTACCAACCCTAGGGTTTAGAACACAATCATACGATCTCGAGGTGGATCATCTTGTACTGTGTACTTCATCACATCAATACAATCGACGCAGGACGTAGGGTTTTACCTCTTCGAGAGGGCCCGAACCTAGGTATACATCTTCTCCCTTCATCCCCTGCCATCATTGTTCCTAGACCTATAGCTCGGGACCCCCTACCCAAGATCTACCGGTCTTAGCACCGACAACTATGACTAAGGAACAGAAGGAGCATGGACTACCTCCAGAGATTGTTACACTGCTAGATCAATTTGTGTTGGTGTTTGAAGATCTAAAAACTCTATCACAACACAAACCTTGGAATCACACCATTCATTTGGTGCCAGGAGCAAAATCAGTTAACATACGACCGTATAGGTATACCTCGGAACAAAATACGAATATTGGGCAACAGGTAAAGAAGATGTTACTGGCAGGATTGATTGTTTCTAGTTGCAGTCCCGTTGCATCCCCCGTTCTTTTGGTAAAGAAGAAATATCTCACCTAGAGGTTTTGTGTTGATTTCCGGCATCTCAATGCAATCATGATCAAGAACACTTACCCGCTGCCAGGTAGTGATGAGCTCATCCATGAACTGTGTGGATCCAGTTGGTTCTCCAAGCTCGACCTATGAGCGGGATACCATTAAACACTACTAGGCAAAAGCCCAACAATCACGCGGTTTTTAAGTGTATCAGTAGCGACTGATAAGGCACTACAGCTAACTTGTATCAGTAGCCCTGGTTTCCTAGTGCTACAGCTAAAGGTTAGTAGTAGTGCCTCTTAACCAGCGCTATTGCTAACCGAGTTACTAGTAGCGCGCTTCTCTAACCCGCGCCATTGTTAGACGCACACATTCCTTTTTTATATATATTTATGTTGTATTTACACACGGTTACACATATTAATATACAACATCAATAATTATTGTGCCACCAACTACATTTGGATTAAAGTGGATGGATGCAAGTGATCATGTCGAATTAGAGGAAAATATGAGGTTGCCAATCGCAACATCATATTTTTCTCTAATTCAACATGATCACTTGCATCCATCCACCTTAATCAAATATATGTCATATAACTCGTTATCATCTTAATCATACCAAGTTAAAATCTCATAAAACAGAAAAACATCATAATAGTAATCATCCTAATCGATCATGCAAGTTAATATAAACCAGAAAATTTTCTCTCTCATAGGACCTAGTCCTCCCTCCTAAGTAAAATGACATAAAACAGAATAACACCTATGTTTCCATGATGAAGCAAAGAGATCCAACGGTCTCCAACTTGTGGCTTGCGATCGTTCTTTATTTGTCTCCATGCTTCAATTTGGAGCCGTCTTGATGGTTTGTGCTCAGAGAACTGGGGCCTCATAGGGCTTTTAATTGTCATATAACCTTCGCCATGCATCAACGGAGGCACAACATCATTTGACAGTTTCTGTTGAAGAACATACTAAAAGCCTAGTTAGCAATGTAATCAACACCATTTATGCAATATTAGTATACTTAATAATTCTTACCAGGATATTTTGGCGAATATCATCCGCCCTTAACCTATGCACTAGTGGCATGTAATTTGTATAATTTGGGCCACTTCCCAAATTATACAGAAAGTTGTCCCTACCAACTACGACACCAATAACAAAGTTGATAAGAACATCCTTCTCCTCCCAAGTTAGATTGATCCATAAGTGTAGTGTGTCGTGTCAACTATTTTCCGTGTTTCACTCAAAGAAATAAAATAAGCTGTAAATTATAAATTAAAAAATTTAGTATGGAAAAACACCAACTATTTTTAACTATAGAATGCAAATTACTTGACAAATATGCATGGTTGACAAACTCACATGGAGGTAAAACAGGAACCATATCGATATCCATCGAAATGTCGATGTTACCTTCAATATGATCTTCAGGACGAAGATCGAAGGTTATTTCCATATCCTCCTGAAATCCATATGCCTTGCAATGAGCATCCTAATTCGGTGTTATTAACTGCATTCATTACTTTGACCAGACATGTGTGACCATGTTTAGTCCTCAGGTTAGCTCTCCTCGTCTCCATACTCTGGTGGTCCTCGAAACCGAGCCTCTCCAAGACATACCGTCTTCCATGGCAGGGGATGAACTAGTCGAATTGTATAAAACATAAATTACACGTTGAAGCAAAGAAACAGAAGTCATGCTTAATTACGAAAAAACACTTTTCATCGTTGTGTACCGTAGAAACAATGAAGGTATCATCAAGCTTGATGGTGAAGAACCTGTCGTCCCGCAGGTGAGGCAGCTGGTCGCACAAACCGTAATCTTCGCCACAGAGTTCACACTCAGGGATCCTGTCATCATTAGACTTTTTTGTGTTCATGATTCAAAAATTCGGCATGCCCATTACTAAAATAAGACATATTGAGCGCGTGAAATTTGCCAGAATAACATGCACTCAACATTCCGACAATAACATGCACACATGTCCAATTAGACCTAATGCAATATCAGCTGACTTTCGGACTATCGAGGCTTTCCTTAAATAACTCTCATATCTCATGGTGTGTTGGTGTGCACTCTCTCACACTGATATGGTGGTTTATATCTGTTGGTGCACACTCTCTCACACTAATAGTTCGACCATCGATGATGGATGCACCTCCTCTCCTCTCCTTGCGCATTATACCGTGGTATATATCGCAAGAATAGAAGAGGAGGAAGCGCCCCCACGGCAACAGTCGGGATTCCTCCATCAAGAACACACATGAAAGTCACACAAGGAGCAACGGCAAATCGAAAGTCACACACGCATTATACCAATATAATATCACTAATACATTTATAATGAACTCGGATATAATATCATTAATATATCATATCGAATAATCTAGTTAATGCATCATGAAATATTAACTAATACATCTCGAATATTATCATATAAGATCACCAATACAGATCGAATATCCTATAATCTAAAGTGGAGTACGGTGAACTCGGATCACTAGCGATCTCTGAGTCATTGGCGGTGGACACCCAAAGATAAGGAACCATCACCGGATCATAACTCGGGTGCGATCCCTGAAGAACCTGACAAGTATTGGAGAACCTGGCGTCCAATGCCGCCATGCAGCGACGGACGTGCTCACCCACCTCCGCGGGGGCTGCTCCCTCTGCATCGAAAGTGGACCTTGCGACCGCCACCAAAGAAGCTCTAGGTCGACGACGAGACCCGGATTCCTCACCAAGCTCCGAGCCTGGGAAGTTAGCACCTCCTAGTGCCAGCCTGGTGGAGCCCAGTCCCAAACGCTACGCCTCTCAAGGATATCACCGCCGACTCGACGATGACAAGGATGCGAGCCAGGCATCATCGACGTCGAGACAACTTCCTATGAGAACATTTTCTTATCGTTTAATGTTTTGCTATTTTAGAAATGCTTAATTTCTTAAACTCATTTTAGACTTATTTTTGACTCGGTTTTCCATAATGTCGTTTCCCAGCAAATCCCGGCACTCAGTATGCCTACTTTCTAGCACAAGTCATGCCAAAACTTCGACATGACATTTGCTAAAAAGTGGACATATCGAGCGCCTGAAATTCACCGGAACGGAAATGAACCAACATTCCGGCGAAACATAGGCCACTTAGATCATTTGCATATAACTGTAAGAAAAATATAGAACTTGAAGAAAATGCAATAAGGTCCTAATCTGTCCTAGGGTTCATACTAATCCATACTAATATATAACAGTAAGAAAACTACCTAATCTGTCCTAGGGTTCATACTAATTCATACTACGTGCCTAATCTGTCCTAGAGAGACAGAGAGAGAAGGAGAGGCAGAGGACTTACAAGGGGCTAGGGGAGACGTTGGCAGCGAGGTGGAGCTCAGGGGAGATGCCGGCGATGAGGTTGATCTCGGAGGAGATGCCTGCGGCGAGGTGGAGCTCGAGGGAGATAGAGGGCACGCGGGTGGCGACGGACGGGTGTAGGTGGAGGAGCAGGCGGCGACGGACGGTGACGGAGGCGTCGGGGGGAGGGATCGAATGGGGAATGGGGATGAAGGAAAGAAGTGGAGGAGGAAGCCCGCACGGGCCGGGGTTATGGCAAGATAGTAGTAGCATGTTTTAGGAAAGAGCGCTGCTGCTACCTAATGTAGCTATAGTGCGTTTCGGGAAAGAGCGTTACTGCTAAACCTAGCCTGGCGGCAACGGTGGGGCAATATTAGTAGTAGTGTTGTTTTTAATGTCGCGCTACTGCTAAGTAGTTAGCAGTAGCGCCATTTCGGGACGCGTGCTACTGCTACGTATAGTAGCGCCGCTTTTTATCCAACGCTACTGCTAAGGTTCTGTGTATAAAGTTTTCCGTAGTAGGAGAATCTGGCTAGTGGAGGCAGACAAGATGAAGACGGTGTTTCAAACACACAATGGGCATTTACCAATTCTAAGTGCTACTGTATTGTGTGTCTAGTGGTCTCGACAGAGCATAGTGCTCTCACCATTGTTGCGACATGGAGTGCTAGTGTTCATGGATGACATCCTCGTCCATTCCAAGACCCTAGAGGACCATGTTTGTTTGCTTCATCAAGTTTTGTTGTTGCTCCGGAACAATGCACTCCATGCAAAACGCTCCCAATGAATTTGCTCAATGATAGATCAAGTATTTGGGGCATAGCTAATAACCCACAAGTATAGGGGATCGCAACAGTTTTTGAGGGTACAATATTCAACCCAAATTTATAGATTCGACACAAGGGAAGCCAAAGAATATTTGAGAGTATTAGCAATTGAGTTGTCAATTCAGACACACATGGAAATTAAACATATGCAGCAAAGTGTCATGACTGGTTTTCCAGGATATTAATTTCCAAGCAAATGGTCCTTGTGCTTACCAGCCCCAGGATCACTGTTAGCTGGTGGACACTCCTTGATATAGAAATTCCAAGAAAAATTACAAAAAATTTAGTACAAGACCATTATGGTCTATGAGTACAATAAAAGGCTTCTTGTGGTTGGTGGCGGAAGCGGTTCAGGGTCATCAGCGTCTACGGGACTCCATTTCCCACAGGAACATCTAACTTGGATAACTCCTATCTTCGCATGGTGATGTCTACTATGCAACCTTCTTATTGTAGACTCGTGTTGGGCCTCCAAGCATAGAGTTTTGTAGGACAGTGGTAATTTTCCCTCAAGTGGATGACCTAAGGTTTATCAATCCGTGGGAGGTGTAGGATGAAGATGGTCTCTCTCAAACAACCCTGCAATCAAACAAAAGAAATCTCTTGTGTCCCCAACACACCTAATACAATGGCAAATTATATAGGTGCACTAGTTCGGCGAAGAGATGGTGATACAAGTGCAATATGGATGGTAGATATAGGTTTTTGTAATCTGAAAATATAAAAACAGCAAGGTAGCAAGTAACAAAAGTAAACAAAACGGTATTGCAATGCTTGAAAACAAGTCCTAGGGTTCATACTTTCACTAGTGCAAGTTCTCTCAACAATACTGACATAATTGAATCATATGCAAATACCTCTCGTGCGACAAAGAGTTCACTCCAAAGTCACAAATAGCAAAGAACTAACAAAGAAATTATTGTAGGGTACGAAACCACCTCAAAGTTATCTTTTTCGGTCAATCTTATGATCTATCCCTATAAGTGTCACGAACAGCCCTAGAGTTCGTACTAAAATAACACCTTAAGATACACATCAACCAAAACCCTAATGTCACCTAGATAATCCAATGTCACCACAAGTACCTATGGGCTTGATTATAAAATCAGCATCACACAATTTCAGATTCATCATGTTCAATCCAACACAAAGAACTTCAAAGAGTGCCCCAAAGTTTCTACCGAAGATTCAAGACGAAAACATGTGCCAACCCCTATGCATAGATTCCCAAGGTCATCGAACCCGCAAGTTGATCACCAAAACATACATCAAGTGGATCAATAGAACATCCCATTGTCACCACGGATATCCCATCGCAAGACATACATCAAGTGTTCTGAAATCCTTAAAACCTCAGTCCGATAAGAAAACTTCAAGGGAAAACTCAATTCATCACAAGAAGATAGAGAGGGGAAAACTCCATATGATTCATCTATATCAATAAAGCTCATGGTACATCAAGATCGTGTCATCTCAAGAACACGAGAGAGAGAGAGCTCAAACACATAGCTACTGGTACATACCCTCATCCCTGAGGGTGAACTACTCCCTCCTCGTCAAGACGACCGCCGGGATGATGAAGATGGCCTCCAGTGATGGTTTCCCCCTCCGGCAGGGTGCCGAAACGGGCTCCCGATTGGTTTTTCATGGCTTTGGAGGCTTGCGGCGGCGGAACTCCCGATCTAGGTTTCTTTTCAGAGGTTTCCACATTTATGGGAATTTTTTACGTCGGTCCCACATCCACAAGGTTCTCGAGGAGGTCACAAGCCAGCTAGGCACGACCAGGGGGTGGCCACGCCCTGGTGTCTTGTGACTCCCTAGGGACTCTTCTCCGGTATCTTTTCGCTCCAGTATTTTTGATATGTTCCAAAAATATTCTTCGTAAATTTTCAGCCCATTCCGAGAACTTTTATTTCTGCACAAAAACAACACCACGGTAGTTCTGCTGAAAACAGCGACAGTTCGGGTTAGTTCTAATAAAATCCTACCCAAATCATATAGAATTATTGTAAACATGGCATGAATACTTCAAAATTATAGATACGTTGGAGACGTATCAGCATCCCCAAGCTTAATTGCTACTCGTCCTCGAGTAGGTAAATGATAAAAAAATAATTTATGAAGTGTGAATGTTAGCATAGTGCATAAATTTGATCAATGGTAGTTCCAAACACTTTTTCTAGCATCATTAAATATCATAAATAGTATCTCATCTCATAAAACATCTCATAATGAAGTAACAAGCTATTCATTTCTTAAAGTATAGACCATAAAGTTCTTGAAAACTAACAAACTATGCTTCCAGTCACCAAACAATTGCAATTCATCTTATTTTCAGGAAGGGTTTATCTAAGAGCTTTGATTTAGCAAATTCCACATACTCAACTCTCATAGAGTCTTCCATGATTGCTAACTCTCAAAGCATATTTTTAGACCAAATGGCATCCGTCGAACACATAGAAAGATAGGGGCTTAATGTTTCGCCTCCCAACTTATTTATCATATAGATAATTGTCCACAATAATAATTCATGATCAAATATATTTGAATGGCCATATATGCTTGGATCTTTCCCCACCACATGATGCTTGCCAAGAGAAAAAGGCAAAATATAGGAAGTGGTGAAGATCACCATGACTCTTCTATGAAGGTAAGTACTAGAAAGTAAAAGATAGGACCTTCGTAGAGGGAAGCAGGGATTTGCATATGTGCCATAGCTCGAGCTTTTAAAACAAGGATGAATAATAATTTTGAGTGGTATGCTTGCACTGTCAACATAACAACCGAGAGATCTCGGTATCTTCCATGCTAGATACATTATAAGCGGTTCCCAAACAGAATGGTAAAGTTTTTACTCCCCCTCCACCAAGCAATCACACTCCACGGCGATCCGAATCCATGGGTACCGTCCATACAAACAACAATCTTGGGGGAGTTTTGTTTCATTATATTTTGATTTGATTTTTGAGCATGGGACTGGGCATCCCGAATACTAGTCACTTTCTCATGAGTGATAGTGAATCAACATGTATCGTGAGAATAACCCACCTAGCATGAAAGATACTGACAGCCCCTAATAAATATATGAGTGATTAGGGCATACAAAATAGAATATTATTTGAAGGTTTAGAGTTTGGCACATGCAAATTTACTTGGAACGGCAGGTAAATACCGCATATAGGTAGGTATGTGTTATGTCCATTTTGCATCATGCTTTTATATTGATATTTATTGCATTATGGGCTATGTCGCGCCTAGCTGGCTTATCGGGCCCATGTGGCTCCTCCGACGCCCATCTTCTCCTATATGAAGCGTTTTGACCTGGAAAAAAATCGGAAGAGAGCTTTCGGGATGAAGCGCCGTCGTCTCGAGGTGGAACTTGGACAGAAGCAATCTAGAGCTCCGACAAGGCTGCTCTCCCGGGGAAACTTCCCTCCTGGACGGGGAAATCGAAGCCATCGTCATCACCAACGATCCTCTCATTGAGAGGGGGTCAATATCCATCAACATCTTCACCTGCACCATCTCCTCTCCAAACCCTAGTTCATCTCTTGTATCTGATCTTTGTCTCAACACCTCAGATTGGTACTTGTGGGTTGCTAGTAGTGTTGATTACTCCTTTAGTTGATGCTAGTTGGTTTACTTGGTGTAAGAACATATGTTCAGATCCTTTATGATAATTAATACTCCTCTGATCTTGAACATGAACATGTTTCATGAGTAGTTACATTTATTCCCGAGGACATGGGATAAGTCTTGTTATAATTAATCATGTGAATTTGGTATTCGTTCGGTATTTTGATGAGATGTATGTTGTCTCTCCTCTAGTGGTGTTATGTGAACGTCGACTACATAACACTTCACCATTATTTGGGCCTAGGGGAAGGCATTGGGAAGTAATAAGTAGATGATGGGTTGCTAGAGTGATAGTAGCTTAAACCCTAGTTTATGCGTTGCTTCGTAAGGGGCTGATTTGGATCCATATGTTTCATGCTATGGTTAGGTTTACCTTAATTCTTATTTCATAGTTGCGGATGCTTGCGATAGGGGTTAATAATAAATGGGAGGTTTGTCCAAGTAAGGGCAGCACCCAAGCACAGGTCCACCCACATATCAAATTATCGAAGTAACGAACGTGAATCAAATGATCATGAGAAAAACTAGCTTGACAGAAATTCCCATGTGTCCTCGGGAGCGCTTTGCTTTATATAAGAGTTTGTCCAGGCCTGTCCTTTGATACAAAAAGGATTGGGATACATTGCTGCACCTTTGCTACACTTGTTACTTGTTACTCGTTCCGAATAATCTTATCACAAAACTATTTGTTACCGATAATTTCAGTGCCTGTGGAGAATACCTTACAGGAAACCGCTTATCATTTCCTTCTGCTCCTTGTTGGGTTCGACACTCTTACTTATCGAAAGGAATACAATAGATCCCCTATACTTGTGGGTTATCAAGACTCTTTTCTGGCACCGTTTCCGGGGAGTGAAGCGCCTTTGGTAAGAGGAATTTGGTAAGGACAAATTTATATAGTGTCCTGAAATTTAATGTCACTTGTTACTATGGAAAGTAATCCTTCAAGGGGCTTGTTCGAGGTATCTTCACCTCGACCAGAAACACAAAGAGTTGTCCTTAACCAACTGAACATATTGAAAATATTTATTATGAAATTCCTTCTGGTATGATAGAGAAACTGCTGGCTAATACTTAGGCAGAAGATGGAACACTACATCCTGATTTACATCTAATCTATGTGGATGAAGTTTGTGGATTATTTAAGATTGCAGGTCTGACCGAGGATCACATTAAGAAGAAGGTCTTTCCTTTATATTTGAAGGAGAAGGCATTGACATGGTATAGTCTATGTGATGATATTGGATCATGGAGCTACAATAGAGTGAAGATGGAATTTTGTCAGAAGTTCTATCCAATGCATCTAGTTCATCTTGATCAGAATTATATTTATAATTTTGGGCCTCGTAAAGGAGAAAGAATCGCTCTAGCTTGGGGACGATTAAGTCAATGTTATATTCATGCCCCAATCATGAGGTCTCAAGAGAAATTATTATTCAGAATTTTTATGCTCGACTTTCTCGTAATAATCAATCCATGCTTGATACTTCTTGTGCTGGTTCCTATATGAAGAAAGATATTGATTTCAAATGGGATTTATTGGAAAGAATTAAACGCGACTCTGAAGATTGGGAACTCAACGAAGGTAAGGAGTCAGGTATGAACCATAAGTTTGATTGTGTTAAATCCTTCATAGACACCGATGCTTTTCGTGAATTTAGCACTAAATATGGACTTGACTCTGAGATAGTAGCTTCTTTTTGTGAATATTTTTCTGATCATGTTGATCTCCCTAAGGAGAAGTGGTTTAAATATCATCCTCCCATTAAAGTGAAATTAGTTGAACCTATTAAAGTTGAATAGAAAACTATTACTTATAATGTTGATCCTGTTATTCCCATCGCTTATATTGAGAAACCACATTTCCCTGTTAGAATAAAGGATCATGCTAAAGCTTCAACTGTGGTTCGTGAGTGCTGTGCTAGAACACCTACACCCCCTGAGAAAATTAAAGTTGAGCCTAGTGTTGCTATGGTTAAGGATATCTTGGTTGATAATATTGATGGGCATGTTATTCAATTTTGTGATGAAGCTGTTGGAAATATGCCCTAGAGGCAATAAATAAAGTGTTTATTATTATATTTCCTTGTTCATGATAATCGTTTATTATCCATGCTATAATTGTATTGATTGGAAACACATTACATGCGTGGGTAAATAGACAACACTTTGTCCCTAGTATGCCTCTAGTGAACTAGCTCGTTGATCAAAGATGGTCAAGATTTCCTAGCCATTGACATGTGATGTCATTTGATAATAGGATCACATCATTAGGAGAATGATGTGATGGACAAGACCCAAACTACAAACGTAGCATATGATCGTGTCAGTTTATTGCTACAGTTTTCTGCATGTCAAGTATATGTTCCTATGACCATGAGATCATGTGACTCACGGACACCGGAAGAGTGCCTTGTGTGCATCAAACGTCGCAACGTAACTGGGTGACTATAAAGGTGCTCTACAGCTATCTCCGAAGGTGTCTGTTGAGTTGGCATGGATCAAGACTGGAATTTGTTACTCCGTGTGACGGAGAGGTATCTCAGGGCCCACTCGGTAATACAACATCACAATAAGCCTGGCAAGCAATGTGACTAAGTATTAGTCACGGGTTCTTTTATTACGGAACGAGTAAAGAGACTTGCCGATAATGAGGTTGAACTAGGTATGGAGATACCGACGATCGAATCTCGGGCAAATAACATACCGAAGAACAAAGGGAACATCATACGGGATTAACTGAATCCTTGACATAGAGGTTCGATCGATAAAGATCTTCATAGAATATGTAGGAAACAATATGTACATTCAGGTCCTGCTATTGGTTATTGACCATAGATGTGTCGCGGTCATGTCTACATAGTTCTCGAACCTGCAGGGTCTGCACACTTAAGGTTTGGTGACGTTTCGGTAGTAGAGTTATGTATGGTGGTGACCGAAGGTTGTTCGGAGTCCCATATGAGATCCCGGACGTCACGAGGATCTCCGGAATGGTTTGGAGGTAAATATTGATATATAATACGTCCTATTTTGGTCACCGGAAAAGTTTCGGGCTCATCAGTAGTGTACCGGGAGTGCCTGTAGTGTACCGGGAGACCATCGGGAGGGGTATTTCGACCCAAGAGGCTACATGGGCTGTGGGAGGATGAATACCAGCCCTTACTGGTATGGAGTAAGTCCCACAAAGGGCCCATGCGGCTGGGAAAAAAATTCCAAAAGGCAAAAGGTGGAAAAAGGCAAAAGGGCTAAATTAGGAAGGAGTCCTAATCCTACTAGGAGTGGAGGAGGAGGACTCCTCCCTCCTGGTTCGGCCGACCCAAGGGCTGGCTCCTTGGGAGACAAGCCTCCTCCTCCTCTCCTCCTATATATACTAGAGGGTTTTAGGGTTTTGGCATGAGATTTTCAGCCACGTGCTACCCGTTCCTCCAATGCATAGTTTCTTCTCTAGATCGGATTTCTGTAGTGCTTAGGCGAAGCCATGCCGGAATAGCTCCACCACCATCACCGGAGCACTGTCACGCTGTCGGAGAACTCTACTACCTCTCCGCTCCCTCTTGCTGGATCAAGAAGGCGGAGATCATCATCAAGTTGTACGTGTGCTGAACGCGGCGGTTTCGTTCGTTCGGTGCTTGATCGGGACGGATCGTGATTGGATCGCGGGACGCTCGGCGATTTGGATCGCGAAGATGTTCGACTACACCAACCACGTTTCTCAATGCTTCCCGCTTAGCGATCTACAAGGGTACATAGATCCACTCTCCCTCTCGTAGATTCTCATCACCATGGATAGACCTTGCGTGTGCGTAGGAAAATTTTTGTTTCCCATGCAACGTTCCCCAACAGTGGCATCATGAGCTAGGTCTATGTGTAGATGAGATCTCGAGTAGAACACAAAGAGTTTGTGGGCATTGATGCTTAGATTGCTTCCTCCCTTGGTCGTGTTTTGGTTCAGCGGTATTTTGGGATGAAGCGGCCCGGACCAACCTTACTCGTACGCTTACAAGAGACCGGTTCCATCGACTGACGTGTAACTTCGTTGCACAAAGATGGCTGTCGGGTGTCTATTTCTCCTACTTTAGTTGGATCGGATTCGACAAAGGTGGTCCTGGAGAAGGTTGAAAAGCAACTTATGTATCACCTTTGTGGTTTATGCGTAGATGAGAATCGTTCTTGCTAGATACCCATAGCAGCCACGTAAAACATGCAACAACAATTAGAGGACGTCTAACTTGTTTTTGCAGGCTATGTTGTGATGTGATATGGCCAATTACATGATGTGATATATGTGATGTATGAGATGATCATGTTTTGTATAGAATATCATGACTTGCATGTCGATGAGTACGGCAACCGGCAGGAGCCATAGGGTTGTCTTTAATTATTGTATGACCTGCGTGTCAATCATTAAGCGCTATGTAATGCTTTACTTTATCGCTAAACGGTAGCAATAGTAGTACAAGCATGATGGGTGCGACAACCCCGATGGTGACACATTGATGGAGATCAAGATGATGGAGATCATGGTGTCATGCCGGTGATGATGGAGATCATGCCGGTGCTTTCAAGATGGAGATGAAAAGCACAAGTTCATGGCCATATCATGTCACTTATGATTTGCATGTGGCGTTAATCCTTTTATGCACCTTGTTTTGCTTAGGATGACGGTAGCATTATAAGGTGATCCCTCACTTAAATTTCAAGATGAATTGTGTTCTCCAAAATTATGCACCGTTGCGAAAGTTCGTCGACTCGAGACACCACGTGATGATTGGGTATGATAGACTCTACGTTCACATACAACGGGTGCAAGCCAGTGTTGCACATGCAGAACACTCGGGTTAAACTTGACAAGCCTAGCATGTACAAACATGGCCTCAGAACACAAGAGACCGAAAGGTCGAACATGAGTCATATAGTAGATATGATCAACATGATGATGTTCACCATTGAAACCACCTCAACTCAAATGATGATCGGACTTGAGTTGGTGAATTTGGATCATGTGACACTCAGATGACCTAATGGATGTCAATTTGAGTGGGAGCTTTCGTAATTTGATTAACTAAACTCATTATCTTGAACAATAGTCTAAGTAACCTTTGCATATTTATGTTGTAGATCAATGGCTCGCGCAGTAGCACCCCTGAATTTTAATACGTTCCTAGAGAAAGCTAAGTTGAAAGATGATGGAAGTAACTTTGTTGACTGGGCCCGTAATCTGAGGATTATCATCACGGCTTCCCAGAAATCATATGTCCTTGATGCACCACTTGGTGACCAACCAGAAGACATGTCATCCGAAGACGTTAAGAATGCTTGGGAGGCATGTTCTGGAGATTACTCAATAGTTCAGTGTGCAATATTGTATGGCTTAGAACCGGGACTTTAAAGACGTTTTGAATGTCATGGAGCATATGAGATGTTCCAGGAGTTGAAGTTTATCTTTTAGAAGAATGCCTAAATCGAGAGGTATGAGACCTCCGATAAGTTCTATGCTTGCAAGATGGAGGAGAACGGGTCTATCAATGAACATATACTCAGAATGTCTGGGTATTCGACTCGTCTAGCGGAGTTGGGAATTATCTTTCCGCCAGAGGCGATCACTGACAGAGTTCTTCAATCACTGCCACCTAGTTACAAGAGCTTTGTGATCAACTATAACATGCACGGGATGAACAAGTCAGTCGCCGAGTCTGAAATCCAGAAAGAACATCAAGTGTTGATGGTCAATAAAACCACTAGTTTCAAGAATAATGGCAAGGGCAAGGGCAAGAAGGGTAAAACCAAGAAGGATGGCAAAGCAGTTGCTACTCCTGTAAAGAAACCCAAGCATGGACCCAAGCCAGAAATTGAGTGCTTTCATTGCAAGGGAACTGGTCACTGGAAGCGGAACTGTCCCAAGTACCTGGCTGACAAGAAGGCGGCCAACGACAAACAAGGTATATATGATATACATGTTATTGATGTGTACCTTACTAGCTCTCGTTGTAGTCCCTGGGTATTTGATACCGGTTCGGTTGCTCACATTTGCAACTCAAAACAGGAACTACGGAATAGACGAAGGTTGGCAAAGGATGAAGTGACGATGCGCTTGGGAAATGGTTCCAAGGTTGATGTGATCGCCGTCGGCACGCTCTCTCTTCGATTACCATCAAGATTAGTGATGAACCTAAATAATTGTTATTTAGTGCATGCGTTAAGCATGAACATTATATCTGGATCTTGTTTATTGCGAGATGGGTACTCATTTAAATCAGAGAATCAAGGTTGTTCTATTTATATGAGTAATATCTTTTATGGTCATGCACCCAATGTGAGGGGTTTATTCATATTGAATCTTGATAGTGATGACACACATGTTCATAACATTGATGCCAAAAGATGTAGAGTTGATAATGATAGTACCACTTTCTTGTGGCACTGCCGTTTAGGTCATATTGGTGTAAAACGCATGAGGAAGCTCCATGCTGATGGACTTTTGGAGTCACTTAATTTTGAATCACTTGACACATGTGAACCATGCCTCATGGGCAAGATGACTAAAACGGCGTTCTTTGGAACAATGGAACGGGCAAGTGACTTATTGGAAATCATACATACTGATGTGTGAGGTCCAATGAATGTTACAGTGCGTGGTGGATATCGTTATTTTCTCACCTTCACTGATGACTTAAGTAGATATGGGTATATTTACTTAATGAAACACAAGTCTGGAATGTTAGAAAAGTTCAAGCAATTTCAGAGTGAAGTTGAGAATCATCGTAAGAAGAAGATTAAATTCCTGCGATCTGATCGAGGAGGTGAATATCTGAGTTATGAGTTTGGAAGTCACTTAAGACAGTGTGGAATTGTTTCACAGTTGACACCGCCTGGAACACCACAGCGTAATGGTGTGTCCGAACGTCATAATCGGACCTTATTAGATATGGTGCGTTCTATGATGTCTCTTGCTGATTTGCCATTATCGTTTTGGGGTTATGCATTAGAGACAGCTGCATTCACTTTAAATAGGGCACCATCAAAATCCGTTGAGACGACGCCATATGAGCTATGGTTTGGCAAGAGGCCAAAGTTGTCATTTCTTAAAGTTTGGGGATGTGATGCTTATGTCAAAAAGCTTCGGCCTGAAAAGCTGGAACCCAAAGCGGAGAAATGCGTCTTCACAGTATACCCGAAAAAGACAGTCGGGTATACCTTCTATCTCAGATCCGAAGGCAAAGTGTTTGTCGCTAAGAACGGAACATTTCTTGAGAAAGAGTTTCTCTCGAAAGAATTGAGTGGGAGGGAAATAGAGCTTGATGAGGTTATTGAACCTTTACTTCAACCAGAAAGTAGCGCAGCGCAGAAAGATGTTTCTATGGAACCTACGATGGTTGAAGAGGAAGTTAATGATGATGATCATGAAGTTTCGGATCAAGCTGCTATTGAACCTCGTAGGTCGACAAGGCCGCGTACTACTCCTGAGTGGTACGGCAACCCTGTCTTGGAGGTCATGTTGTTGGACAACAATGAACCTACAAGCTATGGAGGAGCGGTGATGGGCCCGAATTCCGAGAAATGGTTAGAGGCCATGAAATCCGAGATGGGATCCATGTATGAAAACAAAGTACGGACTTTGGAAGTATTACCTGAAGGGCGAAAGGCCATTCAGAACAAATGGATCTTTAAGAAGAAGACAGACGCAGACGGAAATTTCACCGTCTATAAAGCTCGACTTGTGGCAAAGGATTTTTCACAAGTTCAAGGAGTTGACTACGATGAGACCTTCTCACCCGTAGCGATGCTTAAGTCTGTCAGAATCATGTTGGCAATAGCTGCTTATTTCGACTATGAAATTTGGCAGATGGATGTCAAAACAGCGTTCCTCAATGGTTTCCTTGAGGAAGAGTTGTATATGATGCAACCAGAAGGTTTTGTCGATCCAGAGAATGCTGACAAAGTTTGCAAACTCCAGCGATCCATTTATGGGCTGGTGCAAGCATCTCGGAGTTGGAATAAGCGCTTTGATGAGGTGATCAAAGCGTTTGAGTTTATACAAGTTTATGGAGAAGCTTGTATTTACAAGAAAGTGAGTGGGAGCTCTATAGCATTTCTAATATTATATGTGGATGACATATTGCTGATTGTAAACAATATAGAAATGCTGGTAAGCGTGAAGGAATATTTGAACAAGAGTTTTTCAATGAAGGACCTAGGAGAAGCTGCTTTCTTATTAGGCATTAAGATCTATAGAGATAGATCGAGACGCTTAATAGCACTTTCACAGAGCACATACCTTGATAAAGTTTTGAAGAAGTTCAAAATGGATCAGTCCAATAAGGGATTCTTGCCTGTGTTACAAGGTGTGAAGTTGAGTAAGACTCAATGCCAAGTGACTGCAGAAGATAGAGAAAAGATGGTTGTCATCCCCTATGCTTTTGCCATAGGCTCTATCATGTATGCAATGTTGTGCACAAGACCCGATGTCACCCTTGCCATAAGTATGGCCGGAAGGTTTCAAAGTGATCCTGGAATGGAACACCGGGCAGCGGTCAAGAATATCCTTAAGTACCTGAAAAGGACTAAGGAAATGTTTCTCGTTTATGGAGGTGATGAAGAGCTCGTTGTAAAGGGTTACGTCGATGCAAGCTTTGACACTGATCCGGATGACTCTAAGTCACAAACCGGATACGTATTTATTCTCAACGGGGGAGCGGTAAGCTGGTTCAGTTCCAAGCAAAGCGTGGGAGCCGATTCTACGTGCGAAGTGGAGTACATTGCAGCCTCGGAGGCAGCGAAGGAAGGTGTCTGGATGAAGCAGTTCATGACAGATCTTGGAGTAGTGCCCAGTGCACTGAATCCAATGAACCAATTCTGTGACAACACTGGTGCCATTGCTCTGGCCAAGGAACCAAGGTTTCACAAGAGGACCAGACACATAAAGCAAAGCTTCAACTCCATCCGCGATTACATCAAGGAGAAGGACACAAATATTTGCAAAGTGCACACGAATCTGAATGTTGCAGACCCGTTGACTAAACCTCTTCCAAGGGCTAAACATGATCAACACCAGAACTTCACGGGTGTTCGATTCATTACAATGTAAATCACATAGTGATGTGAACTAGATTATTGACTCTAGTGCAAGTGGGAGACTGTTGGAAATATTCCCTAGAGGCAATAAATAAAGTGTTTATTATTATATTTCCTTGTTCATTATAATCGTTTATTATCCATGCTATAATTGTATTGATTGGAAACACATTACATGTGTGGGTAAATAGACAACACTTTGTCCCTAGTATGCCTCTAGTGAACTAGCTCGTTGATCAAAGATGGTCAAGGTTTCCTAGCCATTGACATGTGATGTCATTTGATAATGGGATCACATCATTAGGAGAATGATGTGATGGACAAGACCCAAATTACAAACGTAGCATATGATCGTGTCAGTTTATTGCTATAGTTTTCTGCATGTCAAGTATATGTTCGTGTGACCATGAGATCATGTGACTCACGGACACCGGAAGAGTGCCTTGTGTCCATCAAACGTTGCAATGTAACTGGGTGACAATAAAGGTGCTCTACAACTATCTCCGAAGGTGTCTGTTGAGTTGGCATGGATCAAGACTGGGATTTGTTACTCCGTGTGACGGAGAGGTATCTCAGGGCCCACTCGGTAATACAACATCACAATAAGCCTTGCAAGAAATGTGATTAAGTGTTAGTCAAGGGATCTTTTATTACGGAGCGAGTAAAGAGAGTTGTCGATAATGAGGTTGAACTAGGTATGGAGATACCGACGATCGAATCTCGGGCAAGTAACATACCGAAGAACAAAGGGAACATCATACGGGATTAACTGGATCCTTGACATAGAGGTTCGACCGATAAAGATCTTCGTAGACTATGTAGGAACCAATATGGACATCTAGGTCCCGCTATTGGTTATTGACCATAGATGTGTCTCGGTCATGTCTACATAGTTCTCGAACCCGTAGGGTCTGCACACTTAAGGTTTGGTGACGTTTCGATAGTATAAAGTTATGTATGGTGGTGATCGAAGGTTGTTCAGAGTCCCAGATGATATCCCGGATGTCACGAGGAGCTCCGGAATGGTCTGTAGTTAGAGATTGATATATAGGAAGTCCTATTTTGGTCGTCGGAAAAGTTTCGGGCTCATCACTAGTGTACCGGGAGTGCCGGTAGTGTACCGGGAGACCATCGGGAGGGGTATTTCAACCCAAGAGGCTACATGGGTTGTGGGAGGATGAATACCAGACCTTAGTGGGCTGGAGGAAGTCCTACAAAGGTCCCATGCGGCTGGGAAGAAAAAGCCCAAAAGGAAAAAGGTGGAAAAAGGCAAAAGGGCTAAATTAGGAAGGAGTCGTAATCCTACTAGGAGTGGAGGAGGAGGAGGACTCCCTCCTGGTTCGGCCGACCCAAGGGCTGGCTCCTTAGGAGCCAAGCCTCCTACTCCTCTCCTCCTATATATACTAGAGGGTTTTAGGGTTTTGGCACGAGATTTTCAGCCACGTGATATCCGTCCTCCAGTGCATAGTTTCTCCTCTAGATCGGATTTCTGCAGTGCTTAGGCGAAGCCCTGCAGGAATAGCTCCACCACCATCGCCAGAGCACCGTCACGCTGCCGGAGAACTCTACTACCTCTCCGCTCCCTCTTGCTGGATCAAGAAGGAGGAGATCATCATCAAGCTGTACGTGTGCTGAACGCGGAGGTGTCGTCCGTTCGGTGCTTGATCGGGACGGATCGTGATTGGATCGCGGGATGCTTAGCGATTTGGATTGCGAAGACGTTCGACTACACCAATTGCGTTTCTCAATGCTTCCCGCTTAGCAATCTACAAGGGTACATAGATCCACTCTCCCTCTCATAGATGCTCATCACCATGGATAGATCTTGCGCGTGCGTAGGAATTTTTTTGTTTCCCATGCAACGTTCCCCAACAGAAGCTGCTAGAGTTGCTAAACCTGATGCTAAAGATAAACATAGACCCATTGTTGGCACGCTTGTTGTTTCTGTTAAAATAGGAGATCATTGTTATCATGGCTTATGTAATATGGGTGCTATTGTGAGTGCAATTCCCTTTTCCTTATATCAAGAGATTATGAATGATATTACACCAGCTGAGTTAGAGGAAATTGATGTTACAATTAAGCTTGCTAATAGAGACACTATATGACCATTTGGGATTATTAGAGATGTTGAAGTCTTGTGTGGGAAAATAAAATATCCTAATGATTTTCTTGTTCTTGGTTCCCCACAAGATGATTTTTGCCCCATTATATTTGGTAGGCCCTTCTTGAATACCGTTAATGCTAGAATAGATTGTGAGAAGGAAACGGTTACCGTATGTTTTGGGGATATGTCTCATGAGTTTAATTTCTCTAAATTTCATAGACAGCCCCATGATAAAGAATTGCCTAGTAAGGATGAAATTATTGGTCTTTCCTCTATTGTTGTGCCTCCTACTGATCCTTGAGAGCAATATTTGTTAGACCATGAAATTGATATGCATATGAATGATAGGAATGAAATAGATAGGATTTTCTTTGATTAGCATCCTATCCTGAAACATAACTTGCTTGTTGAAATACTTGGGGATCCTCCTCCACCCAAGGGTGATCCCGTGTTTGAGCTTAAACAATTACCAGATACTTTGAATTATGCTTATCTTGATGAAAAGAAGATATATCCTGTTATTATTAGTGCTAACCTTTCAAAGCATGAAGAACAAAGGTTATTGAAAACTCTAAGGAAGCACCGTGCTAATATTGGATATACTCTTGATGATCTTAAGGGCATTAGTCCCACTCTATGTCAACACAAAATTAAAATGGAGCCTGATGCTAAACCAGTTGTTGATCACCAACGACGGTTGAATCCTAAAATGAAGGAAGTGGTAAGAAATGAAGTATTAAAGCTTCTGGAGGTAGGTATCATTTACCCTATTGCTTATAGTAGATGGGTTAGTCCCATTTATTGTGTCCCTAAGAAAGGAGGTATTATCATAGTTCCTAATGATAAAAATGAATTGATCCCGCAGAGAATTGTTACAGGTTATAGAAAGGTAATTGATTTTAGAAAATTAAATAAAGCCACTAGAAAAGATCATTACCCTCTACCTTTCATTGATCAAATGCTAGAAAGATTATCCAAACACACACATTTCTGCTTTCTAGATGGTTATTCTGGTTTCTCTCAAATACCTGCGTCAAAAGAGGACCAAGAGAAGACCACTTTTACCTTCACTTTTGGTACCTTTGCTTATAGACGTATGCCTTTTGGTTTATGCAATGCACCTGCTACCTTTCAAATATGCATGACTGGTATATTCTCCGATTTTTGTGAAAGGATTGTTGAGGTTTTCATGGATGATTTTTCCGTTTACGGAACTTCTTTTGATGATTGTTTGAGTAACCTTGATTGAGTTTTGCAGAGATGTGAAGAAACTAATCTTGTCTTGAATTGGGAGAAGTGCCACTTTATGGTGAATGAAGGTGTTGTCTTGGGACATAAAATTTCCGAAAGAGGTATTGAAGTTGATAAGGCTAAAGTTGATGTTATTGAAAAAATGTCGTGCCCTACGGATATCAGAGGTATAAGAAGTTTCCTTGGTCATGCTATTTTCTATAGGATGTTTATTAAAGATTTCTCTAAGATTTCTAGGACTCTCACTAATCTTTTGCAAAAATATGTTCCATTCATTTTTCTTATGATGATTGTGTAGGAGCTTTTGAAATTCTCAAGAATGCTTTGATTACTACACCTGTTGTTCAACCACCTAATTGGAACTTACCCTTTGAAATTATGCATGATGCTAGTTATGCCGTAGGTGCTGTTCTAGGTCAAAGAGTTAATAAGAAATTAAATGTTATTCATTATGCTAGCAAAACTCTAGACAGTGCTCAAAGGAACTATGCCACCACTGAAGAGGAATTTTTAGGAGTTGTGTTCGCTTGTGATAAGTTTAGACCCTATATTGTTGATTCTAGAGTAACTATTCACACCGATCATGCTGCTATTAGATATATCATGGAAAAGAAATATGTTAAACCTAGACTTATCAGGTGGGTTCTTCTGTTACAAGAATTTGATTTGCATATCATTGATAGAAAGGGTGTTGATAACCCCGTAGCAGATAATTTGTCTAGGTTAGAGAATCTTCTTGATGACCCACTACCTATTGATGATAGCTTTCCTGATGAACAATTAGCTATCATAAATGCTTCTCATAATGCTCCTTGGTATGCTCCTTGTGCTAATTACATTGTCGCTAAATTTATACCGCCTAGTTTCACATACCAACAAAAGAAAAAGGTTTTCTATGATCTAAGACATTACTTCTGGGATGACCCACACCTTTATAAATAAGGAGTAGATGGTGTTATTAGACGTTGTGTACCTGAGCATGAACAGGAATAGATCCTACGGAAGTGTCATTCCGAGGCCTACGGAGGACACCGTGCTGGAGATAGAACCGCACATAAGGTATTACAATCTGGTTTTTATTGGCGTACTCTCTTCAAGGATGCTCGTAAGTGTGTCTTGTCATGTGATGAATGTCAAAGAATTAGCAATATTGGTAGACGTCGGGAAATGCCTATGAATTACTCTCTCGTTATTGAACCATTTGATGTTTGGGGTTTTGATTGGGACCTTTTCCAACGTCTAACGGGTATACTCATATATTAGTTGATGTTGATTATGTTACTAAGTGGGTAGAAGCTATTCCAACTAGTAGTGCTGATCACAACACCTCTATTAAGATGCTTAAATAAATTATTTTCCCTAGATTTGGAGTCCCCAAATATTTAATGACTGATGGTGGTTCACATTTTATACATGATGCTTTCCGTAAATTGCTTGCTAAGTATGATGTTAATCATAGAATTGCATCCCCTTATCATCCTGAGTCTAGTCGTCAAGTAGAATTAAGCAATAGAGAAATTAAATTGATCTTGCAAAAGACAGTTAATAGATCTAGGAAGAATTGGTCTAAGAAACTTGACGATGCATTATGGGCTTATAGAACTGCTTACAAGAATCCTATGGGTATGTCTCCTTATAAAATGGTTTATGGTAAAGCATGTCACTTACCTCTAGAGCTAGAGCATAAAACTTATTGGGCAATCAAAGAGTTCAACTATGATTTCAAACTTGCTGGTGAGAAGAGGTTATTTGACATTAGCTCACTTGATGAATGGAGAACTCAGGCCTATGAGAATGCCAAGTTGTTTAAAGAGGAAGTTAAGAGATGGCATGATAAAAGGATACAAAAGCATGAATTTAATGTAGGTGATCATGTCTTGCTATACAATTCTCAGTTAAGATTTTTTGCAGGTAAACTTCTCTCCAAATGGGAAGGGCCTTATATCATCAAGGAGGTATATCGTTCCGGTGCCATCAAGATCAACAACGTCGAAGGCACAAATCCGAAGGTGGTAAACGGGCAAACAATCCAACACTATATTTAAGGTACTCCCATTAATGTTGAAACCAATGTTATCAATACCATAACTCCCGAAGAGCATAATAGGGAGACTTACCAGAACGTTTCAGACGCTAAAAAGGAATAGGTACATGGTATGGTAAGTAAACTGACTCCAAAACTTTCCCAATAGCACTTTTACTCAGTTTTGGAATATTTAAAAATTAGGAAAATAAAAAGCAGTCCGAAGGACACACGGGGATGCAACAAGCTTTCTAGGCGCAGCCACCCCCTGGTCGTGCCTATGGGGCTTGTCACCACCCCGTGTGCCCCCCGGACTCCGTTTTCTGTTGGAACACCCCATCGGGTTGGCAAAAATTCATTATATAATCTCCCTAAGGTTTGCACTTTCGTATCACGACAATACCTCATGTTTTCATTTTGAGTTGTTTCTGCAGCAGATTTAGAGCAAGATGTCATCCCAAGAATCTGATGGGGAGAGCAACATATCGCATTATCTTGCCAATCCCAAGCTCTATGGGGACCTAAATCCTTATGGATTATTTTCGGAGGAGGAACAAGAAGAAAAGTACAGAGAAGAAAGCTCAGATGAAGAGAAGACTCCTATGCCTCAACTCGGAGACAAGCATGTGGAGTTCAGGAAATCAAGCCTCCCAAACGCAAGAAGAAAACCCAAGGTTCTGTTTATCCCTTCTTGTTTTCTACAAGAGAGTAAAGAAGAATTATGTCAAAGGATATTCAAGCTCGAGCAAGAAGTAGATGACCCGAGGGAACAAAATTTCATGCTTAAGAGGAAATTGAACAAGATTCCAGCCTCATCAACAACTCCACCACCATCACCTCCAAAGAAGGACACCTGAGCACATGGATATGGGCACTCCCCTTGCTTGTGCCAAGCTTGGGGGAGGTGCCCCGGTATCGTATCACACCACAACTTTTCCCTTTTTCGTTTTTTTATTTATTATCTTTCCTAGTTCGATCCTTTTTGATTTTTTTTGATCTAGTAGAATAAAAAATTTAGTATGATCTACCTTTTAGTTTTTGCTTTTGCTTCCCTTATGTAAGCAAGTCCGAGATATATATAATAAAAAGTAGTTTTGATGAGAGGGCTTTGCTAGATTACTATGCTCTTGATAGTAACGAATATGGAACAATTGAACAAAAGCATAGAGAATACATAGTGATCTTATGGGGAGTGATGACTTCACATATAAATAGTATGGTGATTGAAAATTGTTGGGAGTTAACAAACATAGTAGTTGGTCATTGGTGAAATTGGAAGGAAGTGATAAAGAAAGAGAGATTCACATATAAATATATTATCTTGGACGTCTTTTAAGATTGTGACCACTTATTAAAATATTACATGCTGAGGGAGTCCTGGATTAGGGGGTCCTCGGCTAGCCGACCTATTGTTATGGGCCATACTATGAGGGCTACTTAAAAACATGGAAGGATTTGAAGGCCCAGTCTCCAAGCTGGAAGCTTCGGGAAGCACAGCTTGCACTCCACGTCTAATGTAATAGTTAGGCAAGTTTATCTCTTCGGCATGTAACCGACCATGTGTAAACCCTAGGCATACTCGGCATCTATATAAGCCGGAGGATTTTAGGGTATAAGGACAGAACAACTCGTCTAGGGTTTGCTATACGATCTCGAGGTAGATCAACTCTGTAACCCCTATCATCATCAATACAACCAAGCAGGACGTAGGGTATTACCTCCATAGGAGGGCCCGAACCAGAGTAAACTCGTGCCCCCTTCATCTCCTGTTACCGTCGACTCTAGTCTCACAGTGCGGGACCCCCTACCTGAGATCCGCAGGTTTTGACACCGACATTGGTGCTTTCATTGAAAGTTCCTCTATGAGCAAGATGGAATCGACGCCTCTCCTAGTCATCAATGAAGAGGTCCGCAATATGGACGTCTTCGTCCCCGGGTAGATCTTCGCCTTCGGCAGCGTTGTGCTGCATGCTGATTCCATCGGCCATCTAGTCCGCATTGAGAGCTTCGCCCCTGATCAAGAGGTCAGATTTGGAAACCTAGAGTTTCCCGTTGACTCTCCGGGAGACTTGTCACTAACTGGGATCATGGCTTCGACCGTAGCCCCCGAGGACTCTGAGGCCTTAACCTCAAGCCCTTTCTTCGGACATGCCGATGGGGTCACCCATGGCGGCGAACCGATCTCTTATCCCGGTCCGGCCGTAAGCCAGATGACCGGACACGTGTTCTTTCCGAACACTCCCCATGTCTGGAATTCATGGGGGTTAACTCCATGAGTTCCAAACAGATGGATCCGATCGGGCTCTCAATGGTCGACGAGGCCTTGGAGCAATTCTCGTCAATGAGGATCACTGAGGATCCAGCCCCGATCTATGCTCGGTTCGGTTATGGTGCGGGCAGGGACGGAGTTTCATCCCACCCATCACCCACTTGATAGCCATCGTCAAAGATTTAACTGACGTGCTAGACTATGCCTCCGAGGAGGCAGAATACATGGATGAAGAGGACTGTACTCCCAACCCCATTAACATCGGGAGTTGGACCGCCACTTCTACATATGACGTATACATGGTGGACACTCCTACCACCAACGGCGACAATACGCCTCACAACAAAGGTAACAAATCAGGCGATGCGCCATCAAGGCGTCCGAAAACGCATAAGAGGTCCAAAAGCAAAAAAGGGAAGAAGAGCTATTATCAGCAACGGGGATGGTAATGCCCCTGTCAATCATGACAATCCAAATATCCCCGAGCACCCGTTTGAGGATCCGGAAGAGCCTGAGGACCAAAACGACCCTAATACTGTCAATGACCACGAAGGCAATAATTACCTTCCCCCCGTCAAGGAGGAAGATATACCGGAAGCCGATGACTTGTACATCCCTGATAACCTCGTGGATCAGGAAGAAATCAGGCAACAGCTCATAGCAACGGCTCGCAGCCTAAAGGCTAAAGAACGGCAACTCAAAGCCAAACAGGCCGACCTCAATGATCGATGGATGAAAGTCCTCTTAGCCGAGGAAGTGTACGGCATTGGTCTGTCAAACCAGCCCAAAACTACCCTCGGAGAAGATTGCTACCGCAATTCAATGACAAACTTACTGATACTCCATCTCCAAACCGTACTCCATACGACAAACCGGACTGCCCCCCTCGTGGTCGGCATAGGACGGCCGACGATGTCGGTTACATACCGGCAGTGCCCCGAAGACGGGGCAAGGAGCCATTAGAGCCCAATGACAGGTTTGACCTGCGAGATGACCTGGATCATAGAGCAGGCTGCACTAGATCCATCTATGGATCCAGAGAGTACGCGGTGAATACAAACCATGGTTCGACCAAAACAATAGAGTCCGGGAATGCAACCGGCCCCATACAGACGCCGAATACAGGCGCGACATAGCACGGATCAGAGGCGCCGCTCACGCTCTTTGCTTCACAGATGAGGTAATGTGGTATCAGTTCCCCAAAGGGTTCAAACCCGTGAACATAGAACAGTACGACGGGACGACTGACCAGACTGTATTGATCGAGGACTTCCTCCTCCATATCCACATGGGACGAGGAGACGATGTCCATGCTATCAAATACCTACCTCTTAAGCTCAAGGGGCCATCTCGGTACTGGTTAAACAACCTCCCCGGAAACTCCATTGGATGCTGGGAAGACCTGGAAGATGCGTTCCACTCTAACTTCCAAGGGACCTATGTCCGCCCGCCGGACTCTTCCGATCTCAGCAACGTCGTCCAAAAGCCCGGCAAGTCCGCTCGATAGTTTTGGGATCGGTTCTTGACTAAGAATAACCAAATCATCGACTGTCCGGATGCTGAGGCCATAGCCTCCTTCTGGCACAATATTCGGGAGGAATGGTTGTCCCGCTAGCTAGGTCAGGACAAGCCTAGAACTATGTCCGCCCTTACCTCCCTCATGACCCACTTTTGCGCGGGCGAAGATAACTGGCTGGCAAGACACAGCCACAATTCTGAAGATCCCGTGGCACCTGAATCCCAGGATGGCAACTCTAAGCCAAAGCGCAATAAGAATAAGCGTTGGTACAATAATAGTGATGTCGATGACATGGCTGTTAATGCCGGATTCAGCAATTCCCAACATGGGCAGCGGAAGAAGCCCCCTAAAGGAAATCGTGATGGACCTACTGAGCTCGAGAAGATCATGTAAAGGCCTTGCCAAATCCATGGGAATTAGGAAAAGCCTGCTAACCACACACACTGCAACTGTTGTGTGTTTAAACAGGCCGGTAAGATACCACCCGAAGACCAAGGCAAAAGCTCTCGCAGCGAGGATGAAGATGAGCCTCGGGGTCCAATTGGTGGCGGACAGAAGAAGTTCCCTCCCGAAGTAAAAAACAGTGAAAATAATATACGCCACCCACATACCGAAGAAGGACAGGAAGCGCACCCTTCGGGAAGTCTACGCGCTGGAACTCGTAGCCTCGAAGTACAACCCATGGTCGGCATACCCGATCACTTTTGATCGGCGTGATCATCCGACCAGTATCCGTCATGGGGGTTCGGCGGCCCTCGTCCTAGACCCCATTATAGATGGGTATCACCTCACAAAGGTCCTAATGGACAGAGGGAGTAGCCTTAACCTGATTTACTTAGATATGGTGAAGAAGATGGGCATTGATCCGTCAAGGATCAAGCCCAACAGCACTACCTTCAAAGGAGTGATCCCGGGCGTTGAGGCCCGATGCACGGGCTCGGTAACTCTAGAGATCGTCTTTGGCTCACCTGATAACTTTCGCAGCAAGCACTTGATCTTCGACATCATGCCCTTCTGCAGTGGCTATCATGCGCTACTTGGTCAGATGGCATTCGCTTGTTTCAATGCGGTCCCACACTATGCATACCTCAAACTCAAGATTTCAGGACCCAAGGGGGTCATTACTGTCAACGGCAACACCGAGCGCTCCCTTAGAACTGAGGAACGTGCACTAGCCCTAGCGGTCGAATTCAGCTACAAAGAAGATCGGCAAGTTCCAACATCCGCCATAAAGGCATATAAGGCTAGTAAGCGAGTTCAGCTTCAGACCGGAAATTCAGATCCTTCCTCTCCCCCTCTATAGGGATTCGCCCCCCACCGCAAAATTTCAGGACCAGCAAAGTATGTGCCGAGGAGGCACAACTTCGCACTTAAGATTCCATGGGAAACGGTGGGGAAATAAAGGTGGGTGTTCGGCTACCCCAACCTACTACCACCAATACGTCTTCGAACAAGATGCAGACGCTCCTAAAAGAGCCTGCCAACAGCATAAAGCTCACCTACAATGCGGCGGCCTCTCAAGATTTTGTTAGCAAAATCTGCCCGCACTAACACCCATCAAGGTGCATCCAAGAGCAGGAGTCAACTAGCGAGGGGGCATATCGAGGACGTTAGGTCACCAATTGAAGACCCCTGGTACAACAACTCCTGTAGGACTTTATTTCTTATTTTGTTTCGCATACCTATAAATAGTTGCTTCGGCAATCCGAGTTATAAGAGTTGTTGAGGAAAGGCAAAATTGCGTGGCGCAAGTACGCCTTATTTGCCCTGTTTTCAGTGCATAACTTTTTATTTTCTCCCTCTTCTCGTGAGCCTCTTCAGTATGACTCGAGGTAACCGGCTAATAGACCGGGGGCTCGATTTCAAACACAAATCGCCTTAACTATCGTGTGTTTAGTGTCTTGGTGTTCGCTTTATATGCATCGGTTCCGAACTATGTCTTTGGTCATTAAGTTGGGTTGCCCAACTCCTGTGCTTGCCCCTTTATGTTCCGCTCATTCGGCTAAAAGGGCAAAGGGAGCACCCCTACGATTGTGCTTCCGAATAGTCCGGTCAAGCACCTCAGGGGAGAAAGTCGAAAATGGACTGTCATGGTATGCGCGATCCGACCTGTGAACCCCAAGCTAGAAGTATTATGCTTCAATCCTTGTAAACGGTTATTCTGTGTTATACGAGGAACTTGCCCTTTGCACGAACATTATGATCTTGGCTTCGTCCACGCTTCGTCCGAACATCACAACACTCCGGCGGCTAATCAAACGCTTCCCGTAGTCCTTTTCGGGCCCCACCGGTTAAGTGAAAGAAATAAAGCACTATAGTCTAATTTCCTAGTCTGCCGCACTACAACGCCTTTGGGTTCCGATAATATGGCTAAGGGACACAGTGTGTTGGCATAGACACCCTATGTAGTATTTACGTAGGGGCTGAAGCCGACGACTCGCATCTTTCAGTATTAAACAGCCACATAGGAGTTATAAAGGAACAAAGAACAATATAAGAGAAGATACTAATATCATTAAAAGTTATCACAAGTCGTCGGACACATTACATGCTCATTCAAATAATTTTTCACCCGAGCACTGCGACGCTATCACCTGGGCACTCTCCATCACTCCATCGAAGTATAGCTCGGGGCGTCGATGCTCCTTTCTAGGTGGCAGAGGGTCGGTGGCAACCTTCATCGGATTTAGCCCCAACCAGTGCACTTTGGCCTTGACAAGTGCCATCCGAACTCCTTCGATGCAGGAAGAGCACTTGACGGTGTTGAGGCGGGGCGTAGCAGCAATCAGTCTCTGCACCAGGCCGAAGTAGTTGTCTGGTAGCGGCTTTCCGGGTCATAAATGGATGAAAAGGTCCTTCATGGCTGGCTCCACCATCTGGTGCAGCTCCATCAGCTGTTTTAGCTGCTCCACCGGAAGAGGAGAACGCTCGGGGGCTCCGAACTGTGCCCAGAACATCCGAGCTTCATCTTCCTCTCCCTACGAGGCGAACAACTGATTGGCGTCCGCCACACTCTTCTAGAGATTGGTGGCTGCGTGTGAGGATCGCCACACCCGGGTCGGCAATTCGAATCTGCTATCCCCGAATACGCACTTTAGGGAGTGCGGCTTACCATCTGCTATTTCCTTGGCTTGGCGCACTTGCTCCTCATAAAACCGTTTATCCATCCGCTCCTTCTAGAGATCGGATTTCATGGTGGATAGTTCGGCCGAGCTCACCTTATTCTTTTGCTCCAAGCCCTCGCACTTTTTGCTAGCGTCCTTGAGCTCATCCTGTATCTCTGCCACACGAGCCTGGTGCTTATCGCTGGTGGCTCGTAGGACGGAGAGTCTGATGGCCGCTTCTTTGGCTGTTGCCTTCTCAATGGCCGCTTCGTCCTTGGCACGTTGAAGCTCGGACTTGAGCTTTCCATCTCTTTCGACGAAGCTGCAAAATGATAAAAAAAAATATAAAAGGAATCTGCATTGATAGTATTCGGGGGAAAGTATTCAGATTTAGTTCAGACTTACCTTGGGCCTCGTCGAACCTCTTGTTGAGGCCTTCCACGTCATCCTCGGAGCGCTTGAGCTTTTGATGTAGCTCGTCCAGCTCGGCATCATTTTTCGCCGCCGCTGATGACGAAGCCTACATTACAGACACAATTCATACATCACATCGGCACTCACTTCCCGAATTATATACAATCTGATCATATATCGATTTATTCTAGCATGCTAAACACTTAAAGTGCTTCTAGTTCGTTGTCGGATTCAGATGTGACCCCTAGGTTAGCTTGTTCACCTCACCTAGGGCTTGGGGGCTGCCATATATGCAATACAAATAAATAAAATCCTTGCATAAACATTGGGTGGCTTACTTGAAAACCTGCAAGGAGACCTTTGAAGGCCTCCTTCAGTCTGTTGTCAACGGACTGGATGCTTTGTAGTACCGCACGCATAAGGGTGCGGTGATCCTCAGGGATGGAGGCGCTCGATAGAGCCACCTCCAAGGCCGACCACCTGTTGGTCGGCGGTGTCGGGGATGATCAGAATTCCTGATCACCCACCGGGGATTGGACCGGTGCCTCCGGAGGCATAGTGCTCTCTGGAGATGTCATCGGAGGGGACTGAACGCCTACCCGTCCGGCCTCCTCGGTCTCCGGGCGGGGCGTTGTCCCCCGGTCTTCGGTGGCCAAGGTGTTAGCCCTCTCACCCCTATGTTCGCCTCCATTAGAGTAGGCTAGGAGGACACCTCCACAGCGTCCTTCGTGGCGCCTGGAGTGGTGGGGTACGAGGCATCCCCGCTTTGAGCTAGTTAGGCAGGTGGGGTCTCCCCGTTCGATATCACCTCGGTGGGGATAACGCGTAGGGGGCTGTAGGACCAATAACCTACATGTTAGCAAACTCTGAATCTACTTGTGATAGGTAGGGGGTCTTCGGATCCTAACCTGGATGGGGGGGCTTGACCCTTAGGCTCCTTCATGGAACCTCCGCAGGGTCTTCGGACGCGGAGCTCGAGTCCGAGTTGTCGTCGGATAGGACCACTCGCGTGTGTCGTGCCCTCTTCGGGGCAGGAGAAGCTACCTGCCCCGGGGCATCCGAAGACGCTGCTCTCTTCTTGGCGCGGGGGATTTGCCTCCCCCTCGCTCTAGACCTCCACCTCCTCTTCGGCCCCCTCCTGATTTGAGGAGGTGGGGTGTCTTCGGATGCAGCATCAGGCTGGTCCCTGATGCAAAGGCCAGCTTGACCTGGTTTCTTCTTCTCTTTTTTCGTGGGAGCCTCGTAAGGCTTCTCCATGAGCATCTTGGCTAACATCCTGGTACTCTTGTCTTCGGGTTGAGGAGCTGAACTGTTGATGTTGATGGCTTTCTTCTGCCATCTCTGCGAGAACAGATCGGATAAGAGGATATAGGGATTCTCAGTGTAATAAAGCCAACCAAGCTGGGGAATATCGTGTTGGGGAACGTTGCATGGGCAACAAAAATTTTCCTATGCTTCACCAAGATCAATCTAGGAGATGAGCATCTATGAGAGGAGAGATTGGATCTACGTACCCTTGTAGATTGCTAAGCGGAAGCGTTAAAGAATGCGGTTGATGTAGTGGTACGTCTCCACGATCCAAATCGCAAGCCGTCCCACGAACTCCCGATCAAGTGCCAAACGGATGGCACCTCCGCGTTCAGCACACGTGCAGCTCGATGAAGATCTCCCCCTTCTTGATCCAGCAAGAGGAAGCAGAGAGGTAGATGGGTTCGCCGGTAGCACGACGGCGTGGCGGCGGCGGTGGTGTAGCTGATCCAGCATAGCTTCACTAAGCAGCGTCGAACCAATCTACTAGAGGAGAGACTATCGGAGAGGCAAGAAGGGCTGCGCCGTGGCTTAGGGGTGCGGCTGCCCTCCTCCCTCTCACATATATACATAGGAAGAGGAGGAGGCCGGCCACCCTAGGGTTTCCGTAGGGTTTGGTGTGGCGTCCAAGGAGGTGGGGCGGCGGCCAGGGTGGCTTGGCCACCAAGTTTGGTGGCTAGCCCACCCTTTTGGCCCAGCCCAAGCCACTAGATGCATGGGCCTCGAGGTGGGAGGTGCGAACAACCCACCAGGTGCTAGCTCGCACCCTCTCACAACCCATGTGGTCCTTTGGAGTAGATGGGCCCACCCGGTGGACCCCTAGGAACACTTCCGGCACTCCGGCACACCACTTGCAGGTCACGGAACTTTTTCGGAACTCAAATACCAACTTCCCATATATGAATCTTTACCTCCGGACCAATTCGGAACTCCTCATGATGTCCAGGATCTCATCCGGGACTCTGAACAACCTTCGGTCACCAACACACATAACTCATCTATACCGAAACGTCACCGAACCTTAAGTGTGCAGACCCTGCGGGTTCGAAAACCATGTAGACATGATTGAGACACCTCTATGGTCAATAACCAATAGAGGGACCTAGATGCCCATATTGGTTCCTACATGTTCTACGAAGATCTTTATCGGTCGAACCTCTATGTCAAGGATTCAGTCAATCCCGTATGTTGTTCCCTTTGTTCTTCGGTATGTTACTTGCCCGAGATTCGATCGTCGGTATCTTTATACCTAGTTCAATCTCGTTACCGGCAAGTCTCTTTACTCGTTCCGTAATACAAGATCCCGTGACTAACATTTAGTCACATTGCTTGCAAGGCCTGTTGTGATGTTGTATTACCGAGTGGCCCCGAGATACCTCTCTGTCACACGGAGTAACAAATCCCAATATTGATCCATGCCAACTCAACAAACACCCTCGTAGATACCTGTAGAGCACCTTTATAGTCACCCAGTTACGTTGTGACATTTGGTGCACACAAGGCACTCCTCCGGTGTTAGTGAGTTGTATGATCTCATGGTTATAGGAACATATACTTTACATGCAGAAAACAGTAGCAATAAACTGACATGATCATATTCTATATTCATAGTTTGGGTCTTGTCCATCAAGTCATTCTCCTAATGATGTGATCCTGATATCAAATGACATCTCATGTCCATGGCCAGGAAACCTTAACCATCTTTGATCAACGAGCCAGCTGCTAGAGGCACACTAGGGACACAATGTTTGTCTATATGCCCACACATGTATTTAGTTTCTAGTCAACACAATTATAGCACGGACAATAAACGATTATCATGAACAAGGAAATATATAATAAACACTTAATTTATTGCCTCTAGGGCATACCAACAGTCTCCCACTTGCACTAGAGTCAATAATCTAGTTCACATCACTATGTGATTTACATTGTTATGAATCGAACACCCATGTAGTTCTGTTGTTGATCATGTTTAGCCCTTGGAAGAGGTTTAGTAAACGGGTCTGCAACATTCAGATCCGTGTGCACTTTGCAAATATTTATGTCCTTCTCCTTGACATAATCGTGGATGGAATTGAAGCGTCGCTTTATGTGTCTGGACCTCTTGCGAAACCTTGGTTCCTTGGCCAGAGCAATTGGCACCAGTGTTGTCACAGAACAGAGCCATTAGATTTAGTGCGCTGGGCACTACTCCAAGATCTGTCATGAACTGCTTCATCCAGACACCTTCCTTCGCTACCTCCGAGGCTGCGATGTACTCCTCTTTGCATGTAGAATCGGCTACCATGCTTTTCTTGGAACTGCACCATCTTATCGCTCCCTCATTGAGAATAAATACGTATCCGGTTTGCGACTTAGAGTCATCCAGATCAGTGTCAAAGCTTTCATCAATGTAACCCTTTACGACGAGCTCTTGATCACCTCCATAAACGAGAAACATGTCCTTAGTCCTTTTCAGGTACTTCAAGATATTCTTGACCGCATTCTAGTGCTCCATTCCAGGATCACTTTGAAACCTTTCGGCCGTACTTATGGCAAGGCTGACATCGGGTCTTGTGCACATCATCGCATACATGATAGAGCCTATGGCTGAGGCATAGGGGATGACACTCATCTTCTCTCTATCTTCTGCAGTCATTGGGCATTGAGTCTTACTCAACTTCACACCTTGTAACACAGGCAAGAAACCCTTCTTGGACTGATCCATTTTGAACTTCTTCAAAACTTTATCAAGGTATGTGCTTTGTGAAAGTGCTATCAAGCGTCTTGATCTATCTCTATAGATCTTAATGCCTAATATGAAAGCAGCTTCTCCTAGGTCCTTCATTGAAAAACTCTTGTTCAAATATTCCTTCATGCTTTCCAGCATTTCTATATTGTTTCCAATCAGCAATATGTCATCCACATATAATATTAGAAACGCTACAGAGCTTATTCCAACTCCGAGATGCTTGCACCAGTCCATAAATGGATCGCTGGAGTTTGCAAACTTTGTCAGCATTCTTTGGATCGACAAAACCTTCCGGTTGTATCATATACAACTCTTCCTCAAGGAAACCATTAAGGAACGCTGTTTTGACATCCATCTGCCAAATTTCATAGTCAAATATGGAGCTATTGCTAACATGATTCTGACGGACTTAAGCATCGCTACGGGTGAGAAGGTCTCATCGTAGTCAACTCCTTGAACTTGTGAAAAATCCTTTGCCACAAGTTGAGCTTTATAGACGGTGACATTGCCATCCACGTCTGTCTTCTTCTTAAAGATCCATTTATTCTGAATGGCCTTTCGCCCTTCACGTAATACTTCCAAAGTCCATACTTTATTTTCTATACATGGATCCCATACCATTTCTCGTAATCTGGGCCCATCATTGCTCCTCCATAGCTTGTAGGTTCATTTTTATCTAACAACATGACCTCCAAGACAGGGTTGTCGTACCACTCAGGAGCAGTACGTGTCCTTGTCGACCTATGAGGTTCAATAGCAACTTGATCCGAAGCTTCATGATCATCATCATTAACTTCCTTTCCAACCGTTGTTGGCTCCACAGAAACATCTTTCTGCCCTGCGGTACACTTTGGTTGAAGTGAAGGTTCAACAACCTCATCAAGTTCTACTTTCCTCCCACTCAATTCTTTCGAGAGAAACTCTTTCTCAAGAAATGTTCCATTGTTAGCGACAAACACTTTGCCTTCGGATCTGATATAAAAGGTATACCCAACTATCTCTTTTGGGTATCCTATGAAGACGCATTTCTCCGCTTTGGGTTCCAGCTTTTCAGGCTGAAGCTTTTTGACATAAGCATAACATACCCAAACTTTAAGAAACGACAACTTTGGCTTCTTGCCAAACCAAAGTTCATATGGCGTCGTCTCAACGGATTTCGATGGTGCCCTATTTAAAGTGAATGCAGCTGTCTCTAATGCATAACCCCAAAATGATAGTGGCAAATCGGCAAGAGACATCATAGAACGTACCATATCTAATAAGGTTTGCTTACGACGTTCGGACACACCATTACGATGTGGTGTTCCAGGCGGTCTCAATTGTGAAACGATTCCACACTGTCTTAAGTGACTACCAAACTCATAACTCAAATATTCTCCTCCTCAATCAGATCGCATGAATTTAATCTTCCTGTTATGATGATCCTCAACTTCACTTTGAAATTGCTTGAACTTTTTAAACGTTTCACACTTGTGTTTCATCAAGTAAATATACCCATATCTACTCAAGTCATCAGTGAAGGTGAGAAAATAACGATATCCACAGCGCGCCTCAATGTTCATTGGACCGCACACATTAGTATGTATGATTTCCATCAAATCATTTGCATGTTCCATTATTCTAGAGAACGGCATTTTAGTCATCTTGGCCATGAGGCATGCTTCACATGTGTCAAGTGATTCAAAATCAAGTGACTCCAAAAGTCCATCAGCATGGAGCTTCCTCATGCGTTTTACACCAATATGACCCAAACGGCAATGCCACAAGAAAGTGGTATTATCATTATCAACTCTACATCTTTTGGCATCAATGCTATGAACATGTGAATCATCACTATCGAGATTCAATAAGAATAAACCCCTCACATTGGGTGCATGACCATAAAAGATATTACTCATATATATAGAACAACCATTATTCTCCGATTTAAATGAGTAACCGTCTCGCAATAAACAAGATCCAGATATAATGTTCATGCTTAACGCAGGCACTAAATAAAAATTATTCAGGTTCATCACTAATCCCGATGGTAGTCGAAGAGCGAGCATGCCGATGGCAATCACATCAACCTTGGAACCATTTCCCACGCGCATCGTCACTTCATCCTTAGCCAGCCTCCGTCTATTCCGTAGGTCCTGCTTTGAGTTGCAAATGTGAGCAACCGAACCAGTATCAAATACCCAGGCCCTACAACAAGAGCTAGTAAGGTACACATCAATAACATGTATATCATATATACCTTGTTTGGTGTTGGCCGCCTTCTTGTCGGCCAGGTACTTGGGGTAGTTCTGCTTCCAGTGACCAGTTCCCTTGCAATGAAAGCACTCAGTTTCTGGCTTGGGTCCAGCCTTGGGTTTCTTCACGGGAGGAGCAACTGGTCTGCCACCCCTCTTGGAGTTACCCTTCTTGCCCTTGCCATGCTTCTTGAAACTAGTGGTTTTATTGACCATCAACACTTGATGTTCTTTTTGGATTTCAGACTCGGCGACTTTCAGCATTGCAAACAGCTCGGCGACTGACTTGTTCATCCCGTGCATGTTATAGTTCAACACGAAGCTCTTGTAGCTAGGTGGCAATGATTGAACAACTCTATCAGTGATCACCTCCGGCAGAAGGGGCATCCCTAACTTCGCCAGATGGGTCGAATACCCAGACATTCTGAGTATATGTTCACTGATAGACCCATTCTCCTCCATCTTGCAAGCATAGAACTTATCGAAGGTCTCATACCTCTCGATCCGGGCATTCTTCTTAAAGATAAACTCCAACTCTTGGAACATCTCATATGCTCCATGACGTTCAAAACATCTGCGAAGTCCCGTTTCTAAGCCATACAACATTGCACATTGAACTATTCAGTAATCTCCAGAACGTGCCTCCCAAGCGTTCTTAACGTCTTCGGACGACACGGGAGAGGGTGGGTCACCAAGCGGTGCATCAAGGGCATAAGCCTTCTAGGAAGCCGTGAGGATAATCCTCAGATTACGGGCCCAGTCAACAAAGTTACTTCCATCATCTTTCAACTTAGCTTTCTCTAGGAACGCATTAAAATTCAGGGGTGCTACTGTGCGAGCCATTGAACTACAACATAAATAAGCAAAGGTTACTAAGAATATTGTTCATGATAATGAGTTCAGTTAATCAAATTACTAAAGCTCCCACTCAAATTGACATCCCTCAGGTCATCTGAGTGATTTATGATCCACATTCACCAACTCAAGTCCGATCATCGCGTGAGTTAAGGTGGTTTAAATGGTGAACATCATCATGTTGATCATATCTACTATATGACTCATGCTCGACCTTTCGGTCTCTTGTGTTATGAGGCCATGTCTGTACATGCTAGGCTCGTCAAGTTAAACCCGAGTGTTCCGCATGTGCAACACTAGCTTACACTCGTTGTATGCGAATGTGGATTCTATCACACCCGATCATCACGTCGTGTCTCGACATGATGAACTTTCGCAACGGTGCACACTCGGGGAGAACACAATTCATCTTGAAATTTTAGTGAGGGGTCACCTTATAATGCTACCTTCGTCCTAAGCAAAACAAGGTGCATAAAAGGATTAACATCACATGCAAATCATAAGCGACATGAAATGGCCATGTACTTGTGCTTTTGATCTCCATCTCCAAAGCACCGGTATGATCTCCATCGTCACCGGCATGACACCATGATCTCCATCATTGTGTCGTCATCGGGGTTGTTGCGCCCACCATGCTCATACTACTATTGCTACCGCTTAGCGATAATGTAAAGCATCACATAGCGCTTAAAGGTTGACACGCTGGTCATAAAATAATCATAGACAACCCTATGGATCATGTCGGTTGCCGTACTCATCGACATGCAAGTCGTGATGTTCTATACAACACATGATCATCTCATACATCACATATATCTCATCATGTAATTGGCCATATCACATCACAACATACCCTGCAAAAACAAGTTAGACATCCTCTAATTGTTATTGCATGTTTTACGTGGCTGCTATGGGTATCTAGCAAGAACGATTCTTACCTACGCAAAACCACAACGGTGATAAGAAGATTGCTTTTCAGCCTTCTACAAGGACCGCCTCAATCAAATCCGGTTCAACTAAAGTGAGAGAGACAGACACCCGCCAGCCACCTTTATGTGACGAAGTCACATGTCAGTTGATGGAACACGGTCTCTCGTAAGCGTACGAGTAAAGTCGGTCCGAGCAGCTTCATCCCATAATACCGTTGAACCTAGAAAAGACTAAGGAAGGAAGCAATCTGAATATCAACGCCCACAAACTCTTTGTGTTCTACTCAAGATCTCATCTACGCATAGACCTAGCTCTGATACCACTGTTAGGAACGTTGCATGGGAAACAAAAAATTTCCTATCTAGGAGATGAGCGTCTATGAGATGAGAGATTGGATCTACGTACCCTTTTAGATCGCTAAGCGGAAGCATTAAACAACACGGTTGATGTAGTGGTACGTCTCTGCGATCCAAATCGCAAGCCGTCCCACAAACTCCCGATCAAGTGCCGAACGGATGACACCTCCGCGTTCAGCACACGTGCAGCTCGATGAAGATCTCTGCCTTCTTGATCCAGCAAGAGGAAGCAGAGAGGTAGATGGGTTTGCCGAAAGCATGACGGCGTGGCGGCGGTGGTGGTGTAGCTGATCCGACAGAGCTTCGCTAAGCAGACCAATCTACTAGAGGAGAGACTATCGGAGAGGGAGGAAGGGCTGCGCCGTGGCTTAGGGGTGAGGCTGCCCTCCTCCCTCTCACATATATATAGGGGAAGAGGAGGAGGCCGGCCTCCCTAGGGTTTCCCTAGGGTTTGGTGCGGCGGCCAAGGAGGTGGGGCAGCGGCCAGGGTGGCTTGGCCACCAAGTTTGGTGGCTAGTCCACCCTTTTGGCCCAGCCCAAGCCTCTAGCCGCATTTGCCTCGAGGTGAGAGGTGCGGACAGCCCACCAGGGGCTGGCTCGCACCCTCTCACAGCCCATGTGGCCCTTTGGAGTAGATGGGCCCACCCGATGGACCCCTAGGACTTCTGGCACTCCGTCACACCACTTGCAGGTCACGGAACTTTTCCGAAACTCAAATACCAACTTCCCATATATGAATCTTTACCTCCGAAGCACTCCGGAACTCCTCGTGACATCCAGGATCTCATCCGGGACTCCTAACAACATTCGGTCACCAACACACATAACTCATCTATATTGAAACGTCACCGAACCTTAAGTGTGCAGACCCTGCAGGTTCGAGAACCATGTAGACATGACCGAGACACCTATACGGTCAATAACCAATAGCAGGACCTGGATGCCGATATTGGTTTCTACATGTTCTACGAAGATCTTTATCGGTCGAACCTCTATGTCAAGGATTCAGTCAATCCCGTATGTTGTTCCCTTTGTTCTTCGGTATGTTACTTGCCCGAGATTCGATCATCGGTATCTTTATACCTAGTTCAATCTCGTTACCGGCAAGTCTCTTTACTCATTCCCTAATACAAGATCCCATGACTAACACTTAGTCACATTGCTTGCAAGGCTTGTTGTGATGTTGTATTACCGAGTGGGCCCCGAGATACCTCTCCGTCACACGGAGTAACAAATCCCAGTATTGATCCATGCTAACTCAACAAACACCCTTGGAGATACCTGTAGAGCACCTTTATAGTCACCCAGTTATGTTGTGACATTTGATGCACATAAGGCACTCCTCCGGTGTTAGTGAGTTGCATGATCTCATGGTTATAGGAACATATACTTGACATGCAGAAAACAGTAGCAATAAACTGACACGGTCATATGCTACGTTCATAGTTTGGGTCTTGTCCATCACATCATTCTCCTAATGATGTGATCCCGATATCAAATGATATCTCATGTCCATGGCCAGGAAACCCTAACCATCTTTGATCAATGAGCCAGCTGCTAGAGGCACACTAGGGACACAATGTTTGTCTACATGCTCACACATGTATTTAGTTTCCAATCAACACAATTATAGCATGGACAATAAACGATTATCATGAACAAGGAAATATAATAATAAACACTTTATTTATTGCCTCTAGGGCATATTTCCAGCATATCGTACCTCGGAGTCTGGCTTGGCAACGTGCAGACCCTTGTCCTCCTCCTCGGATAGCCAGCTCTTCATCGATTTGAAGAGCTCCATCCAGAACTTTTCCTGCGTAGTGCAGAAGAGATTCTGGACCGTGGGCTCGGCTTCGACTTCTCGAGCCCACAAGGGAGTGTCCCGACACTGGCATGGGAGGATGCATCATTAGAGCATCACCTGGACCACATCGGCTAGCTTGATGGCCCCCTCGACCAGGGAGCAAATGCGCTTCTGCAGATCGGTCACCTCTTTGCCCGATCCCTAGACCATGCCCTTTTCGGGCCACAAAGCTAGTCTAGTGGGGGGACCAGATCTGAATGCGGCAACGGGGAGTTGGTCCTCTTATCGTGGTTCGGTGACATAGAACCACTCCTTTTGCCATCCCTTGATCGTGTCGATGAAGGTGCCCGACAGCCACCCGACACGGGCGAGCTTGCCGATGACTGCCCCGCTGCAGTCTGCGTGCTTGCCACTGACGCACATGGGCTTGATATTGAAGACCTGCAGCCAGAGCCCGAAGTGTGGCTCGACACGCAAGAAGGCCTTGCGGATGAGCATGAATGCCGAAATGTGCATGATGGAGTTTGGCGGGAGGTCGTGGGAGTCGAGTCCATAGAAGAACATTAGCCCCCCGACGAATGGGTGGAGTGGGAAGCTCAACCCCCTATAGAAGTGGGGGGTGAACACCACCCTCTAGCCTGGCCTGGGGGTGGGGATCACTTGGCCCTCCTCCGCTACGCGGTGAGGGATGTTGGCAGGGAGGCAACTGATACGTCTCCGTCGTATCTATAGTTTTTGATTGTTTCATGCCAATATTCTACAACTTTCATATACTTTTGGCAATTTTTATACTATTTTTGGGACTAGCATATTGATCCAATGCCCAGTGCTAGTTCCTGTTAGTTGCATGTTTTTTGTTTCGCAGAAAATCCATATCAAACAAAGTCCAAACAGGATAAAAACTTATGGAGATTTTTTGGAATATATGTGAATTTTGGGAAGTGGAATCAACAGAAGGCGGTGCCCGAGGGGCCCACAAGCCTGTCAGGCGCGCCCTAAGGGCTTGTTTCTACCCCTTAGGTCGGTTGGAGATGTCCTTCGGTCGTAAGAAAGATATTTTATAAGGAAAATCCCCTCAAATTTTCAGCCCGATCGGAGTTACGGATCTCCGGATATTGAAGAAATGGTGAAAGGCCAGAATAGGGAGTGCACAAACAGAAGGAAACAGAGAGAGAGATCAAGGAAGAAGGGAAACCCTTCTCGCATCTAGGGGGATGTCAAGGAATAAGAAGGAGGAGGGGGCTCTCTCCCCCTCTCTCCTGGTGGCATCGGAACGCCGTCGGGGCCATCATTGTGACGACAATCTACTCCAACAACTCCGCCATCTTCACCAACACCTCCATCACCTTCCCCCATCTATCTATAGCGGTCCACTCTCTCGCAACCCATTGTACCCTCTACTTGAACATGGTGCTTTATGCTTCATATTATTATCCAATGATGTGTTGCCATCCTATGATGTCTGAGTAGATCTAGTTTGTCCTATTGGTTGATTGATGATCATGATTGGTTTGAGTTGCATGTTCTATTATTGGTGCTGTCCTATGGTGCTCTCCTTGTTGCACAAGCGTGAGGGATCCTCACTATAGGGTGTTGCAATGTGTTCATGATTTTCCTATGGTGGGTTGCTTGAGTGACAGAAGCATAAACCCGAGTAGGTGGGCTGCTGCATATGGGAGTAAAAAGGACTTGATACCTTATAATGCTATGGTTGGGTTTTACCTTAATGATCTTTAGTAGTTGCAAATGCTTTCTAGAGTTCCAATCATAAGTGCATATGATCCAAGTAGAGAAAGTATGTTAGCTTATGCCTCTCCCTCATATAAAATTGCAATAATGATTACCGGTCTAGTTATCGATTGCCTAGGGACAATTCCACAACTCCTACCACCACTTTTTAACACTCGTTAAACTAACTTAGTTGGCAGCCCCTATTTTTTATTTCCGTGCTCTTTATTATCTTGCAAACCTATCCTATCACACCTACAAAGTACTTCTAGTTTCATACTTGTTCTAGGTAAAGCGAACGTCAAGCGTGAGTAGAGTTGTATCGATGGTCTATAGAACTTGAGGGAATATTTGTTATACCTTTAGATCCTCATTGGGTTTGACACTCTTACTTATCGAAAGAGGCTACAACTGATCCCCTATACTTGTGGGTTATCAAGACCTTTTTCTGGCGCCGTTGCCGGGGAGCAATAGCGTGGGGTGAATATTCTCGTGTGTGCTTGTTTACTTTATCAGTAAGTAATTTTTATTTTCTTTTTTAACTTGTTTTCTATCTTTATATATGGGTAGGAAACACAAAATACCAAAAAAATAGTTGTACTTGCTGCTCCAAAACTTGAGGAACCACTAGTGTTCCGTACCACCGAAGAATATTACTTGGGTCATCTTCGATCCACTTGTGCTCGTGCTGAAAACCCAACTAGCTTAGTTGAGGGAAAATCGTTAAATGAGCATGCTCATTATGTGCGACACCGCATACCTCAAAAAGGGAAACTCTTGTGGCATCAAATTAATACTTTGTGTTGCTATGCTTGGAATCTATGTGAAGTTTATGATTTTACTTGTTGTTCTAAAGAAGCTAAAAAACACCTTCCCTACCAATGTGTGTTTAATGATAATGAAATACTATCCTCTTATGCCAAGGAGGCCTATTGCTATAATTATGTTGAACACATAGAAGAATTTGTTGCTTTTAAGGGTGCCTATGAAATTGCTTCTTTCATTGAAAAGTATGATGCTACTCTTTATGAATCTAAAATTTTTGCCATACTTAAATATTGTTATGAAAACTATGCTTCTAATGCTTATGTCAAAGAGTTTATTGAAAGAATGACCGCTACTTAGGAAGAGACTAATATTTTGCAGGAATCTATGGAAGAAGAAATTCCTGACACTGTGAGCTCATTAGATGAAAAAGATGAGGAGGAGAGCAAAGAACAAAAGGAGGAAGAGCGGATTAGCTACCCGTGCCCACCTTCTAATGAGAGTAACTTTTCAACTCATACATTTTTTAATTTCCCTTCGTGCTTACCGAAGGATGAATGCTATGTTGATTGCTATGATCCCTTTGATTCATTTGAAATATCCCTTTTTGATGAACTTGATGCTTGCTATGCTTGTGGCCATGATCCCAATATGAAAGATGCTTATGGAGATGAACTTGCTATAGTTCCTTATGTTAAGAATGAAATTGTTGCTATTGCACCCATGCATGATAGTCCTATTATCTTTTTGAATTCTCCCAACTACACTATATCGGAGAAGTTTGCACTTATTAAGGATTATATAGATGGGTTGCTTTTTACTATTATAGATGATGATTTTGATAGATATAATATGCATGTGCTTGCTGATCCTACTTGCAATTATTATGAGATAGGAACTACATCTCCACCTCTCTATGTTTCCAATTTGATAAAATTGCAAGAAACTGCTTATGCTATGTATTGGCCTTTACTTTTTGTGCATGAATTGTTCTTTTATGACATGCCCACGCATAGGAAGAGAGTTAGACTTCGTTGTTGCATGCTATATGTTACATTGTGCTCACTACTAAACTACAAATCATTGTTAATTAAAATTGGCTTTGATATATCTTGGGATCCGAGTGGATCAATTACTTGAGCACATTATGCCTAACTTAATGTCTTTAAAGAAAGCGCTGCCAGGGAGACAACCCGGAAGTTTTAGAGAGTCATTTTATTATGTTGTGTGATTTTATATAGTTTTAAAACAAAAAATAAAGAGGGGAACCTAAAACTTTTTTAAAAAGAAAAGTGAAAGTGAGAGAGACGAGCATTGTGAAAGTGGGAGCTAGCCTTGAACTTTGTTCATGCCCATGGAAACTTTGCAAATCTTGATTACAGGAACTTTTCAACAAAAATAAGTATCCCCTTGTATAAATCCATTGTATTATAAAAATAATGTGCCAAGATTTTCCTTTAGGATGATTAGATTGCTTGTTTGGAGTGTGCAGTGCAAAAATAGAAACTTTGGCTGTAGTGCGTGAATTTACATTTTTTACTGGAATGTCAAAAGTTTCTGAAATTTTGCAAAAAGTACTTCTATGCAAAAAAATTATTTTTTCCTAATTTTTCATAATTTTTGGAGTTACAGAAGTATGGTGAATGTCCAGATTACTACAGACTGTCCTGTTTAAGACAGATTCTGTTTTTGATGCATTGTTTTGCTCATTTTGATGAAACTATCGATTGTATCGGTGTTACAAGCCATGGAAAAATTATAATACAGTAGCTACAATGCAAAAATAAAATACGAATTGGTTGGCAACAGTACATGAAGTTGTGATTTGCTTTATTATACTAACGGATCTCACGGGGGTTTTGTAAAGTTTTGTGTGATTGAAGTTTTCAAGTTTTGGTGAGATCATGATGGATGAAGGAATAAGGAGTGGAAAGAGACTAAGCTTGGGGATGCCCGAGGCACCCCAAGGCAATATTCAAGGACTCCCAAGAAACTAAGCTTGGGGATGCACCAGAAGGCATCCCCTCTTTCTTCTAACAACCATCAGTAATTTTACTTGGAGCTATATTTTTATTCGTCACATGATAAGCGTAAATCTTGGAGCATCATGTGCTTTTTATTTTTATTTTAATATTGAACCATTCTGGTATGAGATAGTCCTTGGTTGATTTATAGAATGCTTCATGCACCTCACTTATATCTTTTGAGTATGTCTTTATAGAATGCTTCATGTGCTTCAGTTATATCTATTTAGAGAGTTAAGGAGTTGGTCATTCACATGGTTAGTCATAAAATCCTACATAAAACTTGTAGATCACTGAATATGATATGTTTGATTCCTTGCAATAGTTTTGCGATATGAAGATGGTAATATGAGAGTCATGCTAGTGAGTACTTGTGAATTGGAGAAATACATGTGTTGAAGTTTGTGATTCCCATAGCATGCACGTATGGTGAACCATTATATAACGAAGTCGGAGCATGATTTGTTTAATGATTGTCAACCTTTGTGTGAGGGTCGGGAGCCAGCGATGGTTAACTCCTACCAACCTCTCCCCTACGAGCATGCGTCTAATGCTTTGTTTGATAACTAATAGACTTTTGCAATAACTATGTGAGTTCTTTATGACTAATGTTGAGTCCATGGATTATATGCACTCTCACCCTTCCACCTTTTCTAGCCTCTCTAGTACCGCGCAACTTTTGTCGGTGAATTAAACCCACCTTCTCAAAACATCCACCATATATTTTCCTCAAAACAGCCACCATACCTACCTATTATGACATTTCCATAGCCATTCCGAGATATATTGCAATGCAACTTCCACCGTTCCGTTTAGTATGACATGCACCATCATTTTCATATTGCTTTGCATGATCGTAAGACAGCTTGCATGATGTTTTCATGGCTTGTCCATTTTTTGATGTCATTTGCTAGGCTAGATCGTTGCATATCCCGGTATCCTACTGGAAGCATTCATATAGAGTCATATTTTTGTTCTAGGTATCGAGTTGTAAGTAAATAAAAGTGTGATCATTTTCATTATTAGAGCATTGTCCCATGTGAGAAAAGGATGATGGAAGCTATGATTCTCTCACAAGTTGGGAGGAGTCTCCGGACTTTACAAAAAAATAAATGAGGCCAGCGAAGCCCAGATAAAAAAAGAGGCCAAAGATGCCCACCATAAAAATAAAAGAAAATAAAAAAATTGAGAGAAAGAGAGAAGGGACAATTGCTACTATCTTTTCCACACTTGTGCTTCAAAGTAGCACCATGATCTTCATGATAGAGAGTCTCCTATTTTGTCACTTTCATATAACTAGTGGAATTTTTTGCACGACCACTTAGTTTATTTTTGAGCTGCCATACACTTATAGCTCTAAGTGCATTCGTTGCATGTCAATCCCTACTCACTCACATTGATATCTATTGATGGGCATCTCCATAGCCCGTTGATATGCCTAGTTGATGTGAGACTATCTTCTCCTTTTTCCTCATCACCTCCACCATATTCTATTCCACATATAGTGCTATATCCATGGCTCACGCTCATGTATTGCGTGAGAGTTGAAAAGGTTTGAGAACATAAAAGTGTGAAAAAACTGCTTCACTTGTCATCGGGGTTGTGCATGATTTAGATACTTTGTGTGGGGAAGATGGAGCATAGCCAGACCATATGATTTTGTAGGGATAACTTTCTAAGGCGATGTTATTTTGAAAGGACACTATTGCATTGTTGGTGTGCTCGAATTATTATTGCTTTTGTGTCAATATAGACTATTGCTTTGAATCACTCGTATCTTAATATTCATGCCATGATTAGATTATATGATCAAGATTATGCTAGGTAGCATTCCACATCAAAAATTATCTTTTTTATCATTTACCTACTCGGGGACGAGCAGGAATTAAGCTTGGGGATGCTGGTACGTCTCCGTAGTATCGATAATTTTTGATTGTTTCATGTCAATATTCTACAACTTTCATATACTTTTGGCAACTTTTTATACTATTTTTGGGACTAACATATTGATCCAGTGCCCAGTGCCAGTTCCTGTTTGTTGCATGTTTTTTGTTTCGCAGAAAATCCATATCAAACAAAGTCCAAATAGGATAAAAACTTACGGAGATTTTTTTGGAATATATGTGAATTTTGGGAAGTGGAATCAACAGAAGGCGGTGCCCGAGGGGCCCACAAGCCTGCCATACGCGCCCTGAGGGCTTGTGGCTACCCCTTAGGTCGGGTGGATCTGTCCTTCGACTGCAAGAAAGATATTTTTATAAGGAAATTAACCTCAAAATTTCAGCCTGGTCGGAGTTACGGATCTCCGTATATTTAAGAAACGGTGAAAGGCCACAATCGGGGAGCATGGAAACAGAAGGAAACAAAGAGAGAGATCCAATCTCGGAGGGGCTCTCGCCCCTCCGCCGCCATGGAGGGCATGGACAAGAGGGGAAACCCTTCTCCCATCTAGGGGGAAGTTCAGGGAATAAGAAGAAGGAGGGGGGCTCTCTCCCCCTCTCTCCTGGTGGCACCAGAACGCCGCCGGGGCCATCATCGTGACGACAATCTACTCCAACAACTCCGCCATCTTCACTAACACCTCCAACACCTTCCCCATCTATCTATAGTGGTCCACTCTCCTGCAACCCTCTATACCCTCTACTTGAACATGGTGCTTTATGCTTCATATTATTATCCAATGATGTGTTGCCATCCTATGATGTCTGAGTAGATCTATTTTGTCCTATTGGTTGGTTGATGCTCATGATTGGTTTGAGTTGCATGTTTTATTATTGATGCTGTCCTATGGTGCTCTCTATGTCACGCAAGCGTGAGGGATCCTCGATGTAGGGTGTTGCAATGTGTTCATGATTTTCTTATGGTGGGTTGCTTGACTAACAGAAGCATAAACCCGAGTAGGTGGGTTATTGCATATGGGAGTAAAGAGGACTTGATACCTTATAATGCTATGGTTAGGTTTTACCTTAATGATCTTTAGTAGTTGCGGATGCTTGCTAGAGTTCTAGTCATAAGTGCATATGATCCAAGTAGAGAAAGTATGTTAACTTATGCCTCTTCCTCATATAAAATTGCAATAATGATTACCGGTCTAGTTATCGATTGCCTAGGGACAATTCAACAACTCCTACCACCACTTTTCCACACTCGTTAAACTAACTTAGTTGTTTCTTTATATTAGCAGCCCCTAGTTTTTATTTCCATGCTCTTTATTATCTTGCAAACCTATCCTATCACACCTACAAAGTACTTCTAGTTTCATACTTATTCTAGGTAAAGCGAACGTTAAGCATGCGTAGAGTTGTATCGGTGGTCGATAGAACTTGAGGGGATATTTGTTCTACCTTTAGCTCCTCGTTGGGTTCGACACTCTTACTTATCGAAAGAGGCTACAACCGATCCCCTATACTTGTGGGTTATCAGTAACCAGCCTTTTTGAGGTCAAGTATGTCCTCGTTGGTGACCGTGGAAGCTTCCCACTGGCCATTGGAACCCGCCATTGCCGAGCTCGAAGGTGGGGGCGAAGATACCTAGATCTATGCTCTAGAGGCGCAAGGGAATGGGAGGCAGAGAAGTCGAATGGAGAGCGTAAAAAAGCTTTGGGGTTTTCCTTCTCTTTTTATGGGGCCTGTCGACGTGGATTCCCCTCGTCGCGTCGTGAATCCCTCCACTTCCCGAGACACGCGAGCCATTGCATGCACGTGATTAAGTATATCCCGTAGAAAACGAGACACGATCGGTATATTGATGGATCGTGATGATTAAAATAGCCTCGAACCGCGAATCGAGTCTATGCAACTGGCCTGGCGGTCGTGTGGGTCGTAGCCTTTCGTCAGACAGATCGTCAGAGGGCCGTTGTTTATCCCCTGATATTTGGGCTTCAAAGCCAATCAACTTATAGTATTCGGATGTGCCACTATGTGGGAGACTACTTGTCATCGGAGGACAAACTATGGTTCGGCAGGAAGGAACTCACCTCGCAAGCCGAAGACTCTATTCGCGAAGCAGTCGGAGCTGAAGACCCTTGGCACTAGAGGCAAGTTCGGGGGCTACTAAGGGAGTCCTGGATTAGGGGGTCCTCGGATAGACGACCTATTGTTATGGGCCGGACTATGAGGGCTACTTACCGACACAAAAGGATTTGAAGGCCCAATCTCCAAGATGGAAGCTTCGGGAAGCATGGCTTGCGCTCCACGTCTGATGTAATAGTTAGGCAAGTTTATCTCTTCGGCATGTAACCGACCATGTGTAAACCCTAGGCATCCTCGGCATCTATATAAGCCGGAGGATTTTAGGGTATAAGGACATAACAGCTCGTCTAGTGTTCACTATACGATCTCGAGGTAGATCAACTATGTAACCCCTATCATCATCAATACAACCAAGCAAGACGTAGGGTATTACCTCCATAGGAGGGCCCAAACCTAGGTAAACTCGTGTCCCCTCGTCTCCTGTTACCATCGACTCTAGTCTCACAGTTCGGGACCCCCTACCCGAGATCCGCCAATTTTGACACCGACACATGCCAAGAACTTCATGTTGGACAAGGAAGACAACCTAATAGGTTATGTTTGCTTGCTTCCGGATAGAAGTTATATGGTTTTAGATCCTCCAACATGTAGTGCTTGCTTCCACCTATAATAGCCAAACCTTCCGCACCAAGTAGAGATACTACTTGTGCATCCAAACACCTCAACCCAGTTTTGCCATGAGAGTCCACCATACCTACCTATGGATTGAATAATATCGTTCAAGTAAGTTGTCATCGGTGCAAAAAGGCAATAAAAATTGCTCCTAAATATGTGTGATCTTTTATTGTAAGGGAAATAAGCGTTGTATGAACGTGTGATAGTGAAGAAATAAAAGCGACATACTGCATAATAAAGGTTGCTATCACAAAGGGCAATACAACGCAGCGTTCCTCTGCACTAAGAGTTTATGCATCCAAAACAAAAAGCGCATGACAACCTCTGCTTCCCTCTGTGAAGGGCCTATATGTTACTTTTACTTTCTAGTACTTACCTTTATGCAAGAGTCATGGTGGTCTTCACCACTTCCTGTATTCTGTCTCTCTTGGCAAGCATTATATTGGGGAATGATCTAGACCTATATATCCACTTGGATGTGGGTGATCATGAGTTATTATTGTTGACATTACCCTTGAGGTGAATAGTTGGGAGGCAAAACTATAAGCCCCTATCTTTCTTTGTTCGATTGAAGCTTTGATCTCGTGGGTACCGCGTGAGTAATAGCAATTGTGAAAGACTAAAATATGATTGAGTATGTGGATTTGCTATACAAGCTCTTATGTTGACTCTTTTCGATGTTATGATAAATTGTCAATTGCTTCAATAACTGAGATCATAGTTTGTTGGTTGTCAACAGAGTTCTTGGTTCATACTTAATCTTGTGATTGAATTGTTACTCTAGCATAATGAATCTTGTACAATGAGTATTGCTATTCTAAAGTTGATGATGATGCCCTCATGTCCGTATTTTATTTTATCAACACCTCTATCTCTAAACATGTGGACATATTATCGATCTCGGCTTTCACTTGAGGGCAAGTGAGGTCTAAGCTTGGGGGAGTTGATACGTCCATTTTACAGCATGCTTTTATATTGATATTTATTGCATTATGGGATGTTATTACACGTTATGGTACAATACTTATGCCTTTTCTCTTATTTTACAAGGTTTACATGAAGAAGGAGAATGTCGGTAGCTGGAATTCTGGACTGGAAAAGGAGCAAATCTGAGATACCTATTCTGCACAACTCCAACAGTCCTAAAAATTTACGCAGAATATTTTTGGAATTAATTAAAAATATTGGCACAAGACTCAACTAGAGGGGGCCACCTGCAGGCCACAAGCCTGCTAGGTGCGGCCACCCACCTGGCCGCGTCTAACAGGCTTGTGGGGCCCCTGTGGATCCTCCGACGCCCATCTTCTCCTATATGAAACGTTTTGACGTGGAAAAAAATCACAAGAGAGCTTTCGGAATGAAGCGCCGCCACCTCGAGGCAGAACTTGGACAGAACCAATCTAGAGCTCCGGCAGGGCTGTTCTGCCGGGGAAACTTCCCTCCTGGAGGGGGAAATCGAAGCCATCGTCATCACCAACGATCCTCTCATCAAGAGGGGGTCAATATCCATCAACATTTTCACCTGCACCATCTCCTCTCCAAACCCTAGTTCATTTCTTGTATCCGATCTTTGTCTCAATACCTCAGATTGGTACCGGTGGGTTGCTAATAGTGTTGATAACTCCTTGTAGTTGATGCTAGTTGGTTTACTTGGTGGAAGAACATATGTTCAAATCCTTTATGATAATTAATACTCCTCTGATCTTGAACGTGAACATGTTTTGTGAGTTGTTACATTTGTTCCTAAGAACATGGGATAAGTCTTGTTATAAGTAATAATGTGAATTTGGTATTCATTCGATATTTTGATGAGATGTATGTTCTCTCTCCTCTAGTGGTGTTATGTGAACGTCGACTACATAACACTTCACCATTGTTTGGGCCTAGGGGAATGTATTGGGAAGTAATAAGTAGATGATGGGTTGCTAGAATGGTAGAAGCTTAAACCCTAGTTTATGCGTTGCTTCGTAAGGGGCTGATTTGGATCCATATGTTTCATGCTATAGTTAGGTTTACCTTAATTCTTCTATCGTAGTTGTGGATGCTTGTGATAGGGGTTAATCATAAGTGGGAGGTTTGTCCAAGTAAGGGCAGCACCCAAGCACCGGTCCACCCACATATCAAATTATCAAAGTAACGAGCACAAATCAAATGAGCATGATGAAAACTAGCTTGACAGAAATTCCCATGTGTCCTCGGGAGCGCTTTGCTTTATATAAGAGTTTGTCCAAGCCTGTACTTTGCTACAAAAAGGATTGGGCTACCTTGATACACCTTTGTTACACTTGTTACTGTTGGGTAACGTTGCATGGGAAACAAAAGTTTTCCTACGCACACGCAAGATCTATCCATGGTGATGAGCATCTACGAGAGGGAGAGTGGATCTACATACCCTTGTAGATTGCTAAGCGGGAAGCGTTAAGAAACGCGGTTCGTGTAGTCGAACGTCTTCGTGATCCAAATCGTCGAGCATCCTGCGATCTCATCACGATCCGTCCCGTGATCCAATCATGATCCATCCCAGGAACTCATCACGATCCGTCCCGCGATCTCATCATGATCCGTCTCGCGATCTTGATCACGGTCCTTCCAATCTAGTGCCGAACGGATGGCACCTCCGCGTTCAGCACACGTACAGCTCGATGACGATCTCCGCCTTCTTGATCCAGCAAGAGGGAGCAGAGAGGTAGACGAGTTCTCCGGTAGTGCGACGGCGTTGCGGCGATGGTGGTGGAGGAATTCCAGCAGGGCTATTAGGGTTAGCTTTTTCCTCTAAAAATCGATCTAGAGGAGAAACTACGATCTAGAGGAGAGGTAGCACGTGGCTATTAGGGTTAGATTTTTCCTCTAAATCCTCTAGTATATATAGGAGGGAGGGAGGGGAGGAGGCAGCCTCAAACCGTCAAGGTTTGGTCAAAATTGGAGGTGGAGGAGTCCTACTCCAATCCTATTAGGAGTAGGATTCCTCCTTTCCACTTGGAAACTCTTTCCACCTCTCCACCTTTGGATTTTTTTTCCTTCTCAAACCACTGCAGCCACATGGGCCCTTATAGGAGGCTTCAGCCAGCCCGTCAGGGGCTGGTTTGCCTCCTCCCACGGCCCATGTAGCCTCTTGGGTCTAAATACCTCTCTTGATGGTCCCCCGATACACTACCGACACTCCCGGTACACTACCGATGAGCCCGAAACTTTTTCGGTGACCAAAATAGGACTTCCTATATATCAATCTTTACCTCCGAACCATTTCGGAGCTCCTCGTGATGTTCAGGATCTCATCTGGGACTCCGAACAAACTTCGGTTACCACCATACATAACTCTATACTACTGAAACTTCACCGAACCTTAAGTGTGCAGACCCTGCGGGTTTGAGAACTATGTAGACATGACCGAGACACCTCTACGGTCAATAAGCAATAGCAGGACATGGATACCCATATTGGTTCCTACATATTCTACGAAGATCTTTATCGGTTGAACCTCTATGTCAAGGATTCAGTTAATCCCGTATGATGTTCCCTTTGTTCTTCGGTATGTTACTTGCTCGAGATTCGATCGTCGACATCTCCATACCTAGTTCAACCTCGTTACCAACAAGTCTCTTTACTCATTTCGTAATACAAGATCCCGTGGCTAACACTTAGTCACATTGCTTGCAAGGCTTATTGTGATGTTATATTACCGAGTGGGCCCTGAGATACCTCTCCGTCACACGGAGTAACAAATCCCAGTCTTGATCCAAGCCAACCCGACAGACACCCTCGGAGATACCTATAGAGCACCTTTATAGTCACCCAGTTACGTTGCGACGTTTGATACACACAAGGCACTCCTCCGGTGTCAGTGAGTTGCATGATCTCATGGTCATAGGAACAAATATTTAACATGTAGAAAACAGTAGCAATAAACTCACATGATCATATGCTACGTTTGTAGTTTGGGTCTTGTCCATCACATCATTATCCTAATGATGTGATCCCGTTATCAAATGACATCTCATGTCCATGACTAGTAAACCATAGCCATCTTTGATCAACGAGCTAGTCTACTAGAGGCATACTAGGGACATGGTGTTGTCTATGTATCCACACATGTATCTGAGTTTCCGGTTAATACAATTATAGCATGGATAATAAATGATTATCATGAACAAGGAAATATGATAATAACCAATTTATTATTGCCTCTAGGGCATATTTCCAACAGTCTCCCACTTGCACTAGAGTCAATAATCTAGTTCACATCACCACGTGATTCGCATTGTTATGAATCTAACACCAAATGAGTTCTGGGGCTCGATCATGCTTTTGCATGTGAGAGAGGTCTTTTAGTCAACGGGTCTACGACATTCAGATCTGTGTGTACTTTGCAAATCTCTATGTCATACTGTAGACACTGCTACCACACTCCACTTGGAGCTATTCCAAATGGCTGCTCCACTTATCCGGATTGCTACTCAGAGTCATCCGGATTGGTGTTAAAGTTTGCATCAATGTAACCCTTTACGACGAACTCTTTATCACCTCCATAATCGAGAAATATTTCCTTAGTCCTCTAGTTACTAAGGATAATCCTGACCGATGTCCAGTGATCCACTCCAGGATCACTTTTGTACCCCTTGACAGACTCATGGCAAGGCACACACCAGGTGCGGTACACAACATGGCATAATATAGAGCCTATGGCTAAGGCATAGGGGACGATGTTCGTCCTTTCTCTTTCTTCTGCCATTGTCGAGTTTTGAGTCTCACTCAACTTCACACCTTACAAATCAGCCGAGAACTCTTTCTCTGACTGATCCATTTTGAACTCTTTCAAAATCTTGTCAAGGTATGTACTCATTGAAAGTCTCATCAAGCATCTTGATCTATCTCTATAGATCTTTATGCTCAACAATTAGGTAGCTTTATCTAGGTCTTCCTTTGAAAAACTCTTTTCAAACAACCGTTTATGCTTTCCAGAAATTCTACATCATTTCTGATCAACAATATGTCAACCACATATGCTTACTAGAAACTCTATAGTGCTCCCACTCACTTTATTGTAAACAAGTTTCTCATAAACTTTGTATAGACTCAAAAACGTTGATCACCTCATCAAAGTGTATATTCCAACTCCGAGATGCTTGCTTCAGTTCATAGAAGGATCACTGAAGCTTGCACACCTTTTAGCATCCTTAGGACTGACAAAACCTTCTGGTTGTATCTCATACAACCTTTCCTTAAGGAAGGAAACGATGTTTTGACATCCACCTGCCAGATTTCATAATTGAAAAAATGCAGCATCCGTGAGAAAGTCTCATCGCAGTCAACTACTTGAACTTGTCGGAAACTTCTTTGCGACAATCGAGCTCTATAAATGGTGACATTTACCATCAGTGTCTGTCATCATCTCAAAGGTCCATTTGTACTCGATGACCTGCCGTCCAACGAGCAAGTCTACCAAAGTTTATACTTGGTTTTCATACATGGATCCTTTCTCGGATTTCATGGACTCTAACCATTTGTCGGAATCCGAGCCCATCATCACTTCTCCATAGCTCGTAGGTTCAGCGTTGTCCAACAACACAACCTCCAAGACAAGTTTATCATACCGCTCAAGAGCAGTACACATCCTTGTCGACCTACGAGGTTCGATAGTAACTTGATCCGAAGCTTCATGATCATCATCATTAACCTCTTCAACTAACGTAGGCTTCACAGAAACATCTTCCTGCACTGTGCTACTCTCTAGTTGAACAAAGGTTCAACAACCTCATCAAGTTCTATCTTCCTCCCACTCAATTCTTTCGAGAGAAACTCTTTCTCGAGAAAGGACCCAGTTTTAGCAACGAACATTTTATGCTTGGATTTGAGATAGAAGGTTCACCCAACTGTTCTTAGGGTATTCTATGAATATGCATTTGTCCGCTTTGGGTTTGAGCTCATTCGGTGAAAACATTTTCCACACAAGCATCGCAGCCCCAAACATTAAGAAATGACAGCTTGGGTTTCTATCAAACCCTAATTCACACGGTGTCATCTCAACGGATTTAGATGGTGCCCTATTTAAAGTGAATGTAGTTGTCTCTAATACATAACCCCAAAATTATAGTAGCAAAACGATAAGAGACATCATAGCACGCACCATATCCAATAGAGTATATGACATTCAGACACACCATCACACTATGGTGTTCCAGGTGGCGTGAGTTGTGAAACAACTTTCACATTGTCTAAAGTTGCATGCCAAACTCGAAACTCAGATATTCACCTCCACGATCATATCGCGGACATTTTTGTCTTCTTGTCATGATGATCTTAAACTTCACTCTGAATTTGCTTGAACCTTTCAAACGATTTAGACTTGTGTTTCATTAAGTAAATATACAGTATATCTACTCAAATCATCAGTGAAGGTAAGAAAATAACGATATCCATCGCACGCTACAAGACTCATTGGATTGCATACATCAACATGTATCATTTCCAATAAATCACTTGCCCGCTCCATCCATCTGGAAAACGGGGTCCTTAGTCATCTTGCCCAAGAGGCATGGTTCGCATGTCTCAACCGATTCGAAATCGAATGAGTCCAAAGATACATAAGCATGGAGTTTCTTCATGCGCTTTATACCAATATGACATTTAGCGGCAGTGCCACAAGTATGTGGTACTATAATTATTAACTTTGTATATTTTGGCATCAATGTTATGAACATGTGTATTACTACGATCAAGATTCAACAAACCATTCTCACTGGGTGCATGACCATTGAAGGTATCATTCATGTAAACAGAATCACCATTATTCTCTAACTTAAATGAATAATTGTGTTGCAATAAACACGATCTAATCACGTTCATGCTCAATGCAAAACACCAAATAACATTTATTTAGGTTCGTCACTAATCTCGAAGGTAGAGAGAGCGTGCGATGTTGATCACATCAACCTTGGAAACATTTCCAACACGCATCGTCACCTCACCCTTAGCTAGTTCTCCGTTTATTCCGGTGCTTTTATTTCGAGTTACTAACATTTAGCAACCGAACCGGTATCCAATACCCAGGTGCTACTAGGAGTACTCGCAAGGTACACATCATTAACACGTATATCAAATATACTTCTGTCGACGTTGCCACCCTTCTTATCTACCAAGTACCTAGGGTTGTTCCGCTTCAGCGACCGCTCTCCTCATAATCGAAGCACTTAGTCTCGGGTTTGGGTTCAACTTTGGGTTGCTTCACTGGAGCATCAACTGACTTGCTATCCATGAAGTTTCCCTACTTTCTCTTGCCCTTCTCGAAACTAGTGGTTTAACTAACCATCAACACTTGACGATCCTTCTTGATTTCTACCTTCGCGGTGTCAAACAATAGCTCAGGGATCATTATTTCTATCCCTGGCATTTTATAGTTCATCACCAAGTTTTAGTAGCTTAGTGACAGTGACTTGGACAACTATATCAATCACTATCTTATCTGGAAGATCAACTCCCACTCGATTCAAGCGATTGTAGCACCCAGACAATCTAAGCACATGCTCAACGATTGAGCTATTCTCTTTCATCTTGCAGGCAAAGAATCTTGTTGGAGATCTCATATCTCACAACACGGGAACGAGCCTGAGATCCTAATTTCAGCTCTTAGAACATCTCATATGTTCCATGACGTTCAAAACGTTCCGGAGCCTCAATTCTAAGCCGTAATGCATGACGCACTAAACTATCGAGTAGTCATCAGAACGTGCCTGTCAGATGTTCACAACATCTACAAATGACACTAGAGGGGTTGGCACACCGAGCGGTGCATTAAGGACATAAGCCTTTTTGTGCAGCAATGAGGACAATCCTCAGATCACGGACCAAGTCCACAATATTGCTACCATCATCTTTCAACTCTATTTCTCTAGGAACATATAAAAATTCAAGGGAGCTACAACGTGAGCAAGTAATCTACAACATAATTTGCAAAGACACTACTGACTATGTTCATGATAATGAGTTCAATTGATCATATTACTGAAGAACTCACACTCAATTTGACATCCCTCCAGTCATTCGAGTGATACATGATCCAAATTCACCAACTCAAGTCCGATCATCACGTGAGTTGAGGTGGTTTCAATGGTGAACATCATCATGTTGATCATATCTACTATATGACTCATGTCTGACCTTTCGGTCTCTTGTGTTCCGAGGCCATGTCTATACATGCTAGGCTCGTCAAGTTTAACCCGAGTGTTCTGCATGTGCAACACTGGCTTGCACCCGTTGTATGTGAACGTAGAGTCTATCACACCCGATCATCACGTGGTGTCTCGACACGATGAAATTTCGCAATGGTGCACACTCGGGGAGAACACAATTTATCTTGAAATTAAGTGAGGGATCACCTTATAATGCTACCGTCGTCCTAAGCAAAACAAGGTGCATAAAAGGATTAACATCACATGCAAATCATAAGTGACATGATATGGCCATGAACGTGTGGTTTTGATCTCCATCTTGAAATCATCGGCATGATCTCCATCATCACCGGCATGACACCATGATCTCCATCATCTTCATCTCCATCAACATGTCACCATTGGGGTTGTCGTGCCCACCATGCTTCTACTACTATTGCTACCGTTTAGCGATAAAGTAAAGCATTACATAGCGCTTAATGATTGACACACAGGTCATACAATAATTAAAGACAACCCTATGGCTCCTGCCGGTTGCCGTACTCATCGACATGCAAGTCGTGATATTCTATACAAAACATGATCATCTCATACATCACATATATCTCATCATGTAATTGGCCATATCACATCACAACATACCTTGCAAAAACAAGTTAGACATCCTCTAATTGTTGTTGCATGTTTTACGTGGTTGCTACGGGTATCTAGCAAGAACAATTCTCACTTACGCAAAAACCACAAAGGTGATACTTAAGTTGCTTTTCAACCTTCTCAAGGACCGCCTTTGTCGAATCCGATCCAACTAAAGTAGGAGAAACAGACACCCGCCAGCCATCTTTGCGCAACGAGGTTACACGTCAGTCGATGGAACTAGTCTCTCGGAAGCGTACGAGTAAAGTTGGTCTGGGCCGCTTCATCCCACAATACCGCTGAACCAAAACACGGCCAAGGGAGGAAGCAATCTAAGCATCAACACCCACAAACTCTTTGTGTTCTACTCGAGATCTCATCTACACATAGACCTAGCTCATGATACCACTGTTGGGGAACGTTGCATGGGAAACAAAAAAATCCTATGCACACGCAAGATCTATCCATGGTGATGAGCATCTATGACAGGGAGAGTGGATCTACATACCCTTGTAGATTGCTAAGCGGGAAGCGTTAAGAAACGCGGTTGGTGTAGTCGAACGTCTTCGCGATCCAAATCACCGAGCATCCCACGATCTCATCACGATCCGTCCCGTGATCCAATCACGATCCGTCCCGCGAACTCATCACGATCCGTCTCACGATCTTGATCACGGTCCTTCCGATCTAGCGTCGAACGGACGGCACCTCCGTGTTCAACACACGTACAGCTCGATGATGATCTCCGCCTTCTTGATCTAGCAAGAGGGAGCGGAGAGCTAGACGATTTCTCTGGCAGCGCGACGTCATTGCGGCGATGGTGGTGGAGGAATTCCAACAGGGCTTCGCCTAAGCACCGCTGAAAACTGATCTAGAGGAGAAACTACGATCTAGAGGAGAGGTAGCACGTGGTTATTAGGGTTAGTTTTTTCCTCTAAATCCTCTAGTATATATAGGAGGGAGGGAGGGGAGGAGGCAGCCTCAAACCCTCAAGGTTTGGTCGAAATTGGAGGTGGAGGAGTCCTACTCCAATCCTATTAGGAGTAGGATTCCTCCTTTCCACTTGGAAACTCTTTCCACCTCTCCACCTTGGGATTTTTTTTCCTTCTCAAACCACTCCCGCCACATGGGACCTTAGAGGAGGCTTCGTCCAGCCCACCAGGGGCTGGTTTACCTCCTCCCACAGCTCATGTAGCCTCTTGGGTCGAAATACCTCTCCCGATGGTCCCCCGATACACTCCCGGCACTCCCGGTACACTACCGATGAGCCCGAAATTTTTCCGGTGACCAAAACAGGACTTCCTATATATAATTCTTTACCTCCGGACTAATCTGGAGCTCCTTGTGATGTTCGGGATCTCATCCGGGACTCCAAATAACCTTCAGTCACCATAATACATAACTCTATACTACCGAAACATCACCGAACCTTAAGTGTGTAGACCCTGCGGGTTCGAGAACTATGTAGACATGACCTAGACACCTCTACGGTCAATAACCAATAGAGGGAACTGGATGACCATATTGGTTCCTACATATTCTACGAAGATCTTTATCGGTCGAACCTCTATGTCAAGGATTCAGTTAATCCCGTATGATGTTCCCTTTGTTCTTCGGTATGTTACTTGCCCGAGATTTGATCGTCGGCATCTTCATACCTATTTCAACCTTGTTACCAGCAAGTCTCTTTACTCGATCCGTAATACAAGATCCCATGGCTAACACTTAGTCACATTGCTTGCAAGGCTTATTGTGATGTTGTATTACCGAGTGGGCCCTGAGATACCTCTCCGTCACACGGAGTAACAAATCCCAGTCTTGATCCATGCCAACCCGACAGACACCCTCAGAGATACCTGTAGAGCACCTTTATAGTCACCCAGTTATGTTGCGACGTTTGATACACACAAGGCACTCCTCCGGTGTTAGTGAGTTGCATGATCTCATGGTCAGAGGAACAAATACTTGACATGCAGAAAACAGTAGCAATAAACTCACAATATCATATTCTATGTTTGTAGTTTGGGTCTTGTCCATCACATCATTCTCCTAATGATGTGATCCCGTTATCAAATGACATCTCATGTCCATGACTAGGAAACCATAGCCATCTTTGATCAACGAGCTAGTCTATTAGAGGCATACTAGGGACATGGTGTTGTCTATGTATCCACACATGTATCTGAGTTTCCGATTAATACAATTATAGCAGGATAATAAACGATTATCATGAACAAGGAAATATGATAATAACCAATTTATTATTGCCTCTAGGGCATATTTCCAACAGTTACTTGTTACTCATTCTGAATTATCTTATGACAAAACTATCTGTTACTGATAATTTTAGTGCTTGCAGAGAATACCTTACTGGAAACCGCTTATCATTTGCTTCTGCTCCTCGTTGGGTTCGACACTCTTACTTATCGAAAGGACTACGATAGATCCCCTATACTTGTGGGTCATCAGTATGGTCAACTCATATGGAACAACTTTGAGTTTAAGGGTGTTTGGATGCACAAGTAGTATTTCTACTTGGTGCAGGAGTTTTGGCTAGTATGAGGTGGAAGCAAGCACAACATGTTAGAGGATCCATAACAATATAACTTCTATACAAATATACCCAAGCATAACTCATTATGTTGTCTTTCTTGTCCAACTTCAACTAATTCTCTCGAGTTTGAAAATAATTAATGGGTATTAACAATCATAGAAGATGTCCAAGATAGTATATTTATATGTGAAATCTCTCTTCCTTCAATATTCTTTCATGAATTGTTCAAGTGACCAATGTGGTGTTTGCTAACTTTCAACAAATTTTACCACATATACTTCTTATATGTGAAGTCATTACTCCCCATGGGATAAGCATATAAAACATATATAATTTTACATTTATTATATTCCATTCATTCAATCATTTACTCATAGGATATAAGTGAAGCACGGGAGTAAATGACAAAACTACTCCAAAACATATAAGTGAAGATCAATGAGTAGTCAAACAATTAAGTAGCTATGTGAGGACTTTCTCTATCAATAAATATTTTTCATATCTGAGTAATTTATTTAAACAACAAGCAAAATAAAAATAGCACTCCAAGAATAGGACGCATCATGTGAACGACTAAACATTTAGGCTCAACTTAGATGCTTGAGACTTCTTGAAATATTTACTTGGGGTGCCTTGTTCATCCCAAATCTTGAGATTTTGTATCTCGTTCAATCCTCTCATATCATGGTTTCACCTATTCTCAAAAACTTCATCCACACAAAACTCAAAAAGAACTCGTGAGATAGGTTAGTACACATAGGAACAAATCAACACTTCATGTAATGCCAAGACAACTTGCAAAATAATTTTCAAACATTATGTACTGTATAATATCATTTCCACAATTTATATCTAGCATGATACGCTATGGAAACTATAGGATAAGTAGATAACAAAACTATGACAGCAATCTGTCCAAACAGAACAGTCTGTAGAAATTTATGAAAACAATGTAATTATGTAACTCAAAAAATTATGAAACTTTAGGAAATGCTCTAAATTTTATGTGAAAACACTGTGTAAAAAATTCAGAAACTTTACATGTACCAGTAAAATATGAAAATTAAAACACTACAGCAAAAGTTTCTGTTTTTTACACAGCACACATCAAACATGCAATGCAATAAAAATTCTTGGAACTTTTCATTGAAAAACAAGATTATAAATAACACCTAACATAAAAACAAACAAAAAAATTATGCTCCAATAAAAACTCATATTATGTGACGACTAAAAATATAGCTCCAAGTAAGATATACCGATAGTGTTGAAGACGAAAGAGGGGATGCCTTCCGTGGCATCCCCAAGCTTAGGTGCTTGAGTATTCCTTGGATATTACCTTGGGAGTGCCTTGGTCATCCCCAAGATTATTTTATTTTCACTTATTATTCTCCTCATATCGGTGTCTCACCCAAAACTTGAAAACTTCAATCACACAAAACTTAACGAAACTTTGTGAGAAGGATTAGTGTAATAAAGATAGATCATTCACTTAGGTACTATCAAGACAAGATTCATAATTATTACCACATGATACCTACTGTATTCTATCATTCCCACAATTTATATTACTCAATATAAGCTATAGTAACACTTGAAACAAGCAAACTATGCATGCAAAACAGAATCTGCCAAAAGCAGAACAGCCTGTAAAGATCTGAATGATCACCAAACTTCCCTGACTCTAAAAATTCTGAAAAAATAGTAAAACTCGAGGAATTTGCATATAAATGTTGTGTAATAAAATCATATAATTCATATACTGGACGCAAACTTTCTGCTTTTGCACAACATCAAACAAGCAAGTATCCACACTATCCCAAAGGATTTACTTGTCACTTTATTGAAATAAAAGACGCAAAACATGATTACTACAGTATCTTAATCACGTGAACACATAAAAACAGAAGGTAAAAGTGTTGGGTTGTCTCCCAACAACGCTTTTCTTTAATGCCTTTTAGCTATGCATGATGATTTCAATGATGCTCGTATAGGAATAATAATTGAAACATGCAAAAGAGCATCATGAATCTCATGACAAGCACATTAACTCTAACCCACTTCCTATGCATAGGGATTTTGTGAGCAAACAATTTATGGGAACAAGAATCATCTAGCATAGGAAGGAAAAACAATCATAACTTCAAAACCTTGAACACATAAAGAGGAAACTTGATATTATTGCAAATCCTACAAGCATAGGTTCCTCCCTCATAATAATTTTTAGTAGCATCATGAAGGAATTACACAATATAACCGGCACATAAAGCATTATTTTCATGATGCACATGCATAGAATTTTTATTACTACCCACACAAGCAAAATTCTTCTCATGCAAAGTAGTGGGCGCAAACTCAACAAAATAACTATCACGTGACACTTGATTGACATAACCACATTGAATATTAAAATCATGATAATAGGCTTCATGGTTGTCATTTCCCTTTATAACATACATGTCATCATCATAATCATCATATATAGGAGGCATGCCATAATCATAATAGTTTTGCTCATCAAAACTTGGGGGACTAAAAATATCATATTCATCAAGCATAGCATCCCCAAGCTTGTGGCTTAGCATATCATTAGAATCATGAATATTCAGAGAATTCATACTAACAATATTGCTATCATGATCATCACTCAAAGATTTAGTGCCAAAGATTTTAATAACTTCTTCTTCTAGCACTTGAGCACAATTTTCCTTTCGATCATTTTCACGAAAGAAATTAAAAAGATGAAGCATATGAGGCAACCTCAATTCCATATTTTTTGTAGTTTTATTTTATAAAACTAAACTAGTAATAAAATAATACACTAAAACATTTAATTGCAAGATCTAAATATATACCTTCAAGCACTCACCTCCCAGGCAACGGCACCAGAAAAGAGCTTGATGTCTACTACACAACCTTCTTCTTGTAGAATCGTGTTGGGCCTCCAAGCATAGAGTTTTGTAGGACAGTGGCAATTTTCCCTCAAGTGGATGACCTAAGGTTTATCAATCCGTGGGAGGTGTAGGATGAAGATGGTCTCTCTCAAACAACCCTGCAATCAAATACAAGAAATCTCTTGTGTCCCCAACACACCCAATACAATGGCAAATTGTATAGGTGCACTAGTTCGACGAAGAGATGGTGATACAAGTGCAATATGGATGGTAGATATAGGCTTTCGTAATCTTAAAATATAAAAAAATCAAGGTATCAAGTAACAAAAGTAAGCAAAACGGTATTGCAATGCTTGAAAACAAGGCCTAGGGTTCATACTTTCACTAGTGCAAGTTCTCTCAACAATACTGGCATAGTTGAATCATATGTAAATACCTCTCGTGCGACAAAGAGTTCACTCCAAAGTCACAGATAGCGGAGAACTAACGAAGAAATTATTGTAGGGTACAAAACCACCTCAAAGTTATCTTTTCCGATCAATCTTATGAGCTATCCCTATAAGTGTCACGAACCCTAGAGTTCGTACTAAAATAACACCTTAAGATACACATCAACCAAAACCCTCATGTCACCTAGATACTCCAATGTCACCACAAGTACCCATGGGCTTGATTATACGATATGCATCACAAAATTCCAGATTCATCATGTTCAATCCAACACAAAGAACTTCAAGTGCCCCAAAGTTTCTACCGGAGATTCAAGACGAAAACATGCGCCAACCCCTATGCATAGATTCCCAAGGTCACGGAACCCGCAAGTTGATCACCAAAACATACATCAAGTGGATCAATAGAACATCCCATTGTCACCATGGATATCCCATCGCAAGACATACATCAAGTGTTCTCAAATCCTTCAAGACTCAATCTGATAAGAAAACTTGAAGGGAAAACTCAATTCATCACAAGAAGATAGAGAGGGGAAAACTCCATACGATACATCTATATCAATAAAGCTCGTGGTACATCAAGATCGTGTCATCTCAAGAACACGAGAGAGAGATCAATCACATAGCTACTGGTACATACCCTCAGCCCCGAGGGTGAACTACTCCCTACTTGTCATGGAGACCGCCGGGATGATGAAGATGGCCTCCGATGATGGTTTCCCCCTCCAACAAGGTGCCGGAACGGGCTCCCGATTGGTTTTTCGTGGCTCTGGAGGCTTCCGGTGGCAGAACTCCCGATCTAGGTTTCTTTTCAGAGGTTTCTGTATTTATAGGAATTTTCGGTGTCGGTCCCACGTCTAGAAGGTTCCCGAGGAGGTCACAAGCCAGCTAGGCATGGCCAGGGGGTGGCCGTGCCCTGGTGGCTTGTGACTCCCTTAGGACTCTTCTCCGATGTCTTTTCGCTCTAGTATTTTTTTATATTTTCCAAAAATATTCTCCGTAAATTTTTAGCCCATTCCGAGAACTTTTATTTCTGCACAAAAACAACACCACGGTAGTTCTGCTGAAAAGAACGTCAGTCCGGGTTAGTTCTAATAAAAGCATACCAAAATCATATAGAATTATTGTAAACATGGCATGAATACTTCATAAATTATAGATACATTGGAGACACATCATGTGGCTGCGATCTTTGATGCCTAGGTTTCAGGGTTGTCGTCATAATGCTCCTCTCCGAATATGCAATCTAGCCAAGACAATAGCTAGGGACAAGCTAGTGAGTACTTGGAATGTACTCGCAAACATCTGAAAATAGGTATAATATAGCAGGTGATATTCATGCACTAAAATAATTCACGATCGTTCAGTTAGTCACAAGACAAATTCCATGGTGCAAGCAAGAAGGTCATTCATGTAAAAAATTAATAAGCAATCAGGAAATGAAGGAAATAAAGTATCCCAATCGGGTGTCTGAAGCGACGCCTCGAAAGGTTATGATTTAAAATTGCCTTAGTTGGGCGTCAGTGTGACGCCACATAAAGGGCTTATAAGGAAAATAAATAACATGTGTGCCACAATCGGGCGTCTCAGCGACACCACATAGAGGGCTTATAAAGAAGGTAAGTAACAAGCAGTCCATAGTCAGGCGTCTGAGTGACACCACATAAAGGTCATATAAAGAAAGTAAATAACAATCATGCCGCAGTCGGGCATCTGTGCGACACCACATAAAGGGCTTATAAAGAAGGTAAATAACCAGCATGCCATAGTCGGGCGTCTATGTGACACCACATAAAGGGCTTATATGGAAAATAATAACATGAGTATCCAGGAGGTAGAACCATCCGGGGGATACTCCATATTCCAAATAATATAAACAGTTAGTCCACAATAATAATAAGCACAATCATCATTCATCGCACTTCACGATCAATATTCTGGTTTAAAAGTTTTCCTCCGAAGACCGACACTTGACCCATCCCAGACAGTAGTCCTTAACCGCGGACACGGCTATTCGAATAGATGTTTACACTATAGAGGTTGTACTCTTTACCCATGATTAATGGATTCCTTTAGTCCATCGGGACTAATTCCGCTTACTGCCTTTGAATTGAAAATACACCTGACCCGCACACACCAGCTGAACTTACCGGTGCCTGGAATCACCCACGACACTGTTAAGCAAAACTCTAAGTGGGGAGACCACAATCTCGATTAGCATGGGATCACACAATTTATACCGCGCGAAAAACAGGGGAACTACCACTACTAGGAAAAAGCTTATAGATAGACGCTTACTAGTAGCGCGGGTTTTTACCCCTCGCTACTCGTACTTACTAGTAGCGCAGGTTTTTACCCCACGCTACTACTAAGTTGATAGTAGTAGTGCGGGTTTTTACCCCTCGCTACTGCTAAGTGGTCTCTAGCATGCCCCCGGGACATGCCATTGTAGTAGCTCGGGTTTATAATCCTCGCTACTACTAAGTGGTCTCTATCGTGCCCCCGAGGACAGGCCATACTAGTAGCGAGGGGTATGAACCCGCGCTACTACTAAGTACAAGGTAGGTTAACATACCTAAAGTCCCCATATCCTCCCCCGAATCCCTCCTCTCTCCCGTCACTCTCCCCTCTCTCAAAATTCATTCCTCCCCTCCCCTCTTCTCACGCATTGGCTCTGCCACCTAACGGCGTCCCATCTCCTCCTAACCTCGCCACCACCGGCAATGGCCCCCGCTCTCTCCTCCACCGCCGCCCTACCCTCCTCCTCCCATCCCATCCCTACCCTCCCCTCCCCTCGAGCTATGAGAAGGTCAGGCGGCGTGATGGCGCCCGTCCGCAGATCCGCCATGGGCTTCGATCTGGATCTCCAACTTGTCACAACAGTCGCGCGCCGGGACGTACGTGCGCTCTTGCTCGGCCGACGAGCCCATGGAGCTCCTCCTCTTCATGTGCTTCTTCTCGCCCATCTCTGATTTGCTATTCCCTTCCCTTACCTTCCCTCATGGGTTTCCTTCACATCCTTGTCCCATCTTTAGCCGGCGGTGCCTTTTCTCATCCCCATCTCCGGCCGGCGGTGCACAGGACCTACTCCTCAAAGGGTCCCATCTCCGGCCAGCGATGACGATTTTTTGGTTTTTGACATTAATAGTAGTAGCACGGGTCACGGGCACGCGCTACAGATAGTTAGTAGTAGCACTTGTGGCACCCACGCTACTACTAACACATGTACTAATAGCGTGGGATGAGCCGCGCTACTACTACCAGTTAGTTGTAGCGCGATAGTAGTAGCACGAGCACCCGCGCTACTACTAGCTGTTTAACCAGTGCTACTACTAGGCTTTTTCCTAGTAGTGTACCCCCTCGATCCAAGCGGAACATCCATGCCCCCGGACCAAGTGACATGCCTACCAGGGTCCACTGGTATCTTTCACTATGGCTTCTCTGTACGGTGTGTGCTAAGAAAATGGTTGACAACTTACTGAATCGTGCCCTACCCGCGGGAGGGACAAGTGGTAGTACGAAACAAGTATGGGAGTTACTAGCACAAAACTTGATCTACGATCGACTCAGGAGGTTATGTGTTTCCTGCATGATTAGCATAACAATTATATTCCACACCATCAGATAGAATCACCACTCATCATAACTCACCATGCCTTACTGATCATTCTCGTCCAACGAAATGTCAGTACCAAGCTCGTGTCCACCAGAGACAAAGACTTCTCCGGATTCCTTCCGGTAGGCATGAGAGGCATAAGAGGATGAATACTGTCACAAGCATTTCAATTCCAACAGCAAGGAGTTCTCATCATGCACTTGTAAATGATCACATCATCACATGAAATAGTGCACACTCCAAGTTAACTAGGTGTTGTAGTTTTATTGGTCACAACAAACAACACACACCATATAGTATACCAAGGTTCAGAATGCTTGCCTTGAGGTTGCAGAAAGGTGGGGGTGCACTCCAAAAATTTCAAAGCTTAATTCTTCCTCCAGTTCCTATTTTAGGAATTATTCTAGTTAACACACAATTCAAAAATAGTACAAAAAGTTGTCTTGGAAAACTTTCAAATAAAATATGAAAATAATAGATGAAATTTGAGAGAGGTGGGAAAAATAATCAATTCAATTGGATTTTTATTTTAAAAGTTATGAGCAGTCAATGACTGGTCAAATCTAATTTTTAAAATAAAAGAAAAAAGAAAAACGGTTCAGAAGAAAATATGCTTGCGAGAAGGGGGAGACGTACATCGGGGCTTTACACTTTCACTTAAGCGCCTCGGCGGGTCTAGGGGCTCACTGAGGGTGGGCCTGTGGGTCCACCAATCACGTTTGACTGGTCCTCCCCCGTCTCCTTCCTCCTGTGGCCGAGCGGGGCGGGGCTCCGGCGATCCTCGCCAGCGGATGATGGCTCCTAGGGGCCTTTCACGGGCGGGAAAGGATCCAATGCACCAGGGCGATCCTCCCGGTGGTCGAAAGGGTCGCGGAGGCGGAGGGAGTCACCGGCGGCGAGCTCTGAGGCGGCGGCGGCTTCGGTCAGACGGGGGTCTTGGCCTACGGTGACTCTTGAGCCAAAATAAGCAGGCGGTTGGCCTCATACGGTTGAGGGGAAATCGGTGGAGTAGTGGGGAAGCAAGGGGGAGTCCGGCTGCGGCGAATTTAGCCGAGGGGCATCGGCGCCGAAGTTGCCGGAGACAGTGAAGAAGACCCTCTTGGTCTCAATTGGCTCCTTTGGTGGGTTTCTGCAGAATGGAGGAAGGTTCATGCCCGGCCGAGGGCTAGGGGTGCTCCATTCATAGCGTGACTAGGTCGGTTCGGTGGTGGCTGCGGATAAGGACGCCGGCAAGCCGTCACTGTGGCTGTAGGCGACTTTGCAACGACGGGAGCAAACAGGCAAACTAGCTACTTCTCAAGGAGGTGAGCTCGTGTGCTGGGGTGGCTCGGGCGACGCCGGCCATGGTAGGGAGGCTGCTGCAGACGCCGGTGTGCCGCCAAGGCAGCTCTAACGATGGCGCTGCAAGGTTCCAAATGGCGGCCGGAGCGTCTTTGCAGCTTTGGAGGGGTCGGGGCGTGTCCCCATGGGGTAGGCAAGGGCCAAGGGGTGGGGTCGATGAATGTGGCGGCTCGGGCGCTACGGCTGCAAAACTTGCGCTTTGCTCGCGCCCGAAGCATGCACGCCATGTGCTCGACTAAATGTCTTTACATGCTAAATGGCTTGGGTTAAGGTGTAACTTAACAGGGTCACTAATGGGAGTCCTAGGGGCTTAATGGACATGGTAATTTGGCAAGGACAATAAGTCCATAGTGCAAACCAGAAACCATGTCAATTCTACCCATGCCCACAACCTATTTGATGAAATGCCAAAGGCATCTACTGCATCTTATTGGCCACCAAAATTTCCAGGTTGTAGTCTCTTAGGATGCTAAGAGTGATGGCATAATTGGTTTGGCCAAATCAGAAACTTCCTAGTGTAATTTTTATAAAAGTTAGTTTCTGGACAAAAACTAAATGGTTTTATTTTATGAACATAAAATACCCTAATGATGCTGATCTCCTGGACTTAAGGGTTTGGTAGGCTTTATTCTAAGTAGGAAAAATTCCAAGGCCATTTGGTTAATATAAAATAGGGTTGCAGTAAAAAACTTTAAACTGGACCAGAATAGAAAATAGGATGGGATGCTCAAATTTTACAAAACACATGGTTGGGTTTTTCAGTAAAAGTGATGTAGGGGCATTACATTACTCCTACAAATTTTTGTGGGATTTATGAATGAGGTTATCAAATGGTTGTAGTGCAAATGAGGCTCTTAAAAGTATGAAAAAGCCATTTTAAAGGAAATGAAATTTTGCAACATAATATACAAATGTTTTAACTGATCATACCAAATAAAATGAAATTTTCTTGAGTAGGCACTCAAGTCCAAGAATATTTTTGAAAAGTTTCTACTTGGAGGGAAAATTCCACATTTCAGAAGAAAGGAGTGGTTCTGAGATCAACAGAAGATCCAGGAAAAATAAAAATTTAAATTACCTGGAAAAACTTTAATTAATAAAACATGATTAAATTTTTGGGGTGTTACACAAAGTGATCAGTAGCACAGTAATATGATGGTTTGATAGCAGTGGTGTAACACTAGCACAGTAACAGTGATAGTAATGGTTTTGTAGCAAGTGTAACAATGATAGCAGAAGTAGTAAATTAGCAAGAGCAATATGTGGAAAACTCATAGGCATTGTCCGATCGGTGTATTCCTTGGATGATATTCATCATATAACAATCATAACCTAGGGCGACACAGAACTAGCTCCAGTTCATCAATGTAATGTAGGCATGTATTCCGTAAATAGTCATATGTGCTTATGAAAAAGAACTTGCATGATATCTTTAGTCCTACCCTCCTGTGGCAGCAGGTTTCATAAGGAAACTAAGGGATATTAAGGCCTCCTTTTAATAAAGAACCAAAACAAAGCATTAACACACGCTGAATACATGAACTCCTCAAATTACGGTCATCACCGGAAAGTATCCCGACTATTGTCACTTCGGGATTTACAGATCATAACACATAGCAGGTGCATATGACTAGGCAAGATTGTATCAAGAACATAGATATAATGATGATAACATAAATGGTTCAGATCTGAAATCATGGCACTCGGACCCTAGTGAAAAGCATTAAACATGGCAAATTCATATCAACATCAATCTCAAAACATAGTGGATACTAGGGTTCAAGCCCTAACAAAACTAACTCAATTACATGATGAATCTCGTCCAACTCCTCACCGACCAGCAAGCCTACAAAAGAATTACTCACTCCCGGTCGGGAGCATCATGGAATTGGCGATGGAGAAGGGTTGATGATGACGAAGACTGAAGATTGCCCTCTCCGAATCCCCAAACAAGCTCCAGATCTGGCCTCCGGATGAAGAACAGGAAGTGGCGGCGGTTCCGTATCGCAAAATGCGACGAAACTTTCTCCTTGATTTTTCTCTCCAAAAATAGGAACTTATAGTGCCAGAATTAGAGTCAGTGGAGCCACAGGTGGGCACAACCCACCAGACGCGCCCTGGTGTATCATGCCAAACCATGCTCCCTCCTCCAGTGGTTTTTTGGCTCCAATTTTTTTATTTATTCTGAAATAAATCTCCAAAAAGTTTCATACGATTCCGAGAACTTTTATTTCTGCACAAAAACAACACCATGGTAGCTCTGCTGAAAACAACGTTAGTCCGGGTTAGTTTGATTCAAATCATGCAAATTAGAGTCCAAAACAAGAGCAAATGCGTTAAGAAAAGTAGATACGATGGAGACGTATTTATAGCGTCAACGACACTGGAGTGGCTACTTTGAACGAGCACATTCAGGTTGTTTAGACCTGGAAACAACCAATGACACTCAAACCACTTCGAGGCTTCCTCGGTTTAGCAGGCTACTGTCGTAAGTTTGTCACGAATTTTGGGATAATCAGTCGCCCTGTCATGGATTTGCTGAACAAACATGTAGTGTTTGTCTGGACACCCACAACGAATGTTGTATTTTAGTCTCTAAAAAAGCTCTCGTGGAGGCACCAGTCCTGGCCTTACTAGACTTTTAGAAAACCTTTATCATGGAGACAGACACAAGCGCCATTGGGATCGATGTCGTGCTTATGCAGGGTTATCACCCAATAGCGTATCTTAGCAAGGCATTGTCGCCGCATAATCTAGGTCTATCAGCTTATGAGAAAGAGTGTCTAGCCTTGTTGATGGCAGTGGACAAATGGAGACCGTACCTGCAACATTCTGAGTTCCTCATTCGAACAGACTAGCGTAACCTACTCAACCTCATGGATCAACGGCTCAACACTCAAGTTTAGCAACGCGCATTCACAAAGTTGGTTGGGCTCCAGTTTCAAATCCAGTACAAACCAGGGGTGGCGAATAGGGTAGCGGATGCGCTCTCGAGACGGGTACCAGATGCACATGAGGAATTGGCTGCTCTGCCAGTCTGCAAACTAGCATGGTTAGAAGCCCTTTACCATAGCTATAGTCAAGATCATGCAACATGGCAACTGATGACGCGCCTAGCCCTGAAACCTGCATGAGCAGATGGATTCGGGCTTAAAGATGATGTCATTCGATTCCAGGATAGTATATGGATTGGAGAGGATAACAATACCCAGATCTCGCTGATCCGAGCCCTGCATAATAGTGCTATAGGTGGTCACTCTGGCTTTCATGCAACCTACCACCATGTCAAGCGCCTGTTTTTTTGTAAAGGGATGAAAGCAATGGTACAATAGATCGTGCGAGAGTGCAAGACGTGTCAACAGGCGAAAACGGAGAGGATCCCCCCAGGAAGGCTACTACAACCTATGCCTATTCCTAAGCGGCCTTGGGCAATGGTATCTTTGGACTTCATCAAAGGGCTGCCCAAGTCAGGGGGATATGATGTGATCTTGGTCGTTGTGGACAAGTTTTCCAAGTACGCTCATTTTCTGGCGATGAAGCATCCATTCACAACTCTAACGATGGCAACTGTCTTTATGCAGCAGATTTTTCGTCTCCATGGTCTTCCTGTAGCTATCATCTTAGATCGTGACAAGATTTTCACCAGTGTGCTGTGGCAGGAGTTGTTCAACCTTTCCAAAACATAACTCTGGATGAGCTCTTCGTATCACCCCTAGACCGATGGGCAAACCGAATGGGTAAATGAATGCCTTCAAACTTATCTTTGTTGTTCGGTTCACTCCTGCCCTTCAAATTAGAACAAATGCCTTTTTCTGGCTGAGTACTGGTATAACACTTACTTCCACTTGGCTTTTTGGGAGGACGCCATTCAAAATACTGTACGACACTCTACCGCGCGAACTTGGGGTCGCACAAGTGGATTGCTCAGTGTCAGACAAACACCGAGCGGACATGAGCAAGAAGTGATGAGGGAATTGTTACATTAATAGTTGAAGAGAGCACATGAAGGTATGAAGCTCCAGGCAGAGAAACATCACATGGACAAGGAGTTTGTTGTTGCCAACATGGTTTATCTTTTCTTGCAATCCTTTATCCAGACTTCTTTGGTGCAGCGACCATATCAAAGTTGGATTTCCGCTACTACGGACCCTATAGAACTGAAGCTCGCATCGGGCCAATAGCGTATAAGCTCAAGAAGGTGTTGGGGGCGGGAGTGCATGCCGATCAGATCTTGTCACCGCCCAACGACATGCTTCACGCCATACACTTGCCTCTTCAGGTAACTGAAACTCATGTGGTGCATGTTTTTTTCAAGAAAAGGTATCACTCGTGTTCGAGTTGAGTGGCGGGGCTTGTCGTCGTCGCTCTCGACATGGGAGGACCTAGAATTGCTCCGTCGTCGCTTTCTAGATTCACCGGCTTGGGGACAAGTCGGTCGTCAAGGGAGGAGGGAAGAATGTCACGCCTGACAGTAGGCTCGGACGAGAAGAAGACACCAAGGTGATGATGGGCCCATACAACGGCAATACAGAAGGGCCAACTAGGAGGGCCACACCAAATGGTTGTGACGGGTTGGGCATCAAGTGAGTTGGCCGTGGGCTATATGTGTGTGTGCATGAGTGTGGAGTAAACCTGATCATTCTTCGGGTCGGGCTTGGAAAAACCCTAAGAAAAAATCAACAGCCCGAGCCCGGCCCGGCCCGAAGCACATGAATAGTGGCATTTTTATTTATTAAGCATATTTAGGATAGTATTATTAGTTTATTATACCTACATTTTCAATAATATATATATGTGGCTATTTCGGGCTTTTTTCGGGCCAGGTTTCTGGCGAGAAAATGAAGCCCGAGCTCTGCCCGAATGTCGGGCTTCAGGTTCAGGCTGCCGGGCCGAGTTGTCCATGAATATTAGTTTAGTGTCGAGGGTATCGATTGTAAACTGGCCTAGCTGGCTAGGCGAGTTGCTCTCTCTCGAATACTATCTCCTCCTCCTTCCCTAGCAACCCCGCTTGTTCTTCCTCCTCCTCTCCCTTGATCCGATCCAACCACTAGGGATACGCTAGACCCGATCCCTCGAGCGTAAAAGTGGTTCGTAACTTTTTTTCATGAATCTTTACAATAAGCTTACAAATTAAACGTCCTTTGCATGAAACCATTTCTAAGAGTTTATATCCTGGTAGTTTAATTCAAGTTCTTTCAAATCAAAGAGAGGTGCATGCTCAAACCCGTTTAATAAATCCAGCAAAAGCCCAAACCCGCTAAGAAAAATATCCCCAACCCTGTTCCCCTTTCCCCTCCACCTTATCCGCCACCGAACCGAGCCGGCCCAAAACCTCTCTCACCCCCATCCATGGCGCCACCGCGCTAGCCCAAACCCCCACCCACACGGGTCAACCAACCGCCGCCACCTTCGCCACCATGGCGCTCTCCGAGCTCCCCCTGCACCACTCCTTCCGCCTCTCCTCCCGCCCCCTCCTCCCGCTCCGCCTCCTCTCCCTCTCCCGCCCCGCCTCCTCCTCCGCCTCCCCCACCGCCGCCGCCGCCGCGCCCTCCTCCTCCGGCCGCAACCGCGCCCCTCTCGCGCCCAGCCGCGGCGGCGCGCCATGGATGCAGAAGTGGGGCCCCGCCGACCCCTCCGCGCCCCCGCCCGCCCCCTCCCCGGGCCACGCGCCGTCCACTTCCATCGACCGCATCGTCCACCGCCTCCGCAACCTCGGTCTCGGCACCGACGACGACGAGCCATCCTCCCCCGCCGACGCCCCGCTCGACGGCAGGGAGCGCCTCAGCGACCTGCTCGACCGCAGCTGGGCGCGCCCCGACCGCCAATTCGCCGCCTCCGGCCTCGACGAGGCCGTCCTCCCGTGGGAGAGGGACCGGGAGAGCGATGGCGAGGAGGTGGACGGGGTCAAGAGGAAGCGGGTCAGGGCGCCCTCGCTGGCGGAGCTCACCATGGACGACGCGGAGCTGCGCCGCCTGCGGGGCATGGGCATGACCCTGAAAGACCGCATCACCGTGCCCAAGGCCGGGGTCACGCAGGCCATCACGGAGAAGATCCACGACGCCTGGAGGAAGTCGGAGCTGGTCCGCCTCAAGTTCCACGAGGACCTCGCCAACGACATGAAGACTGCCCATGAGCTTGTCGAGGTACTCCGCCCCTGCATTATCAAATAATGCAGCACTAGGAATGCTCAGTCTCATTATTGGCTGTGGCAATTGGACTTGCAATCTTCTGTTTGTTCCAGTGAATTTGATGTTCAGTCTTTATTGATCAGCGGCGAACAGGAGGACTGATCATATGGAGGGCTGGGAGTGTCATGGTTGTCTACCGCGGGAGCAATTACACGAGGCCTCTCAAATCTCAACCTTTGGACGGTACCTCCTCACCGAGGAAGGGGGAAGATAGTGCATTGTTCATCCCCGATGGCCCGAGCACTGCTGAGAATGATAATCAGGGGAAGGATCTAACTGCTCAACATGATAATGCACCCATATTGGATATGCACAATACAGAGGACATGACGGAAGAAGAGCTGGAGTTCAATCAAATGCTTGATGAGCTGGGCCCTCGTTTCGTGGATTGGTGGGGAACAGGAATTTTACCTGTGGATGCTGACTTGTTGCCTCAAACAATTCCAGGTTATAAAGCGCCATTTAGAGTTCTTCCAACTGGAATGCGTACAAGCCTTACCAACTCAGAGCTGACTAATTTGCGGAAGTTAGCAAGGAACCTCCCTTGTCATTTTGCTCTAGGTATTGCTTTTTATAGTGTAAATCATTTTCTGATCGTAGCTTTTCTGTTGGCATTAGACAACTGCTTATGGCTTCCTAACCTTCATTGAAGGGAGAAACCGGAATCATCAAGGCTTGGCCGCGGCTATTGTCAAGCTTTGGGAGAAGAGTTTGGTGGTGAAAATAGCTGTCAAACGTGGAATCCAGAACACAAATAATAAGCTGATGTCAGATGAGATAAAGGTTTGGATACCATCTTATTGTTATTCCCTCTCATTGATAGGCATGACTAGGCAGAACTTATATCAACGGACCTTGGAAACTCTTGTTCTTATCAGATTGTATTTTGTCCTTTGTAGCTAAGCTGAGTCCCAACTGTTCTAAAGACTTTAAGGCATGAATAAGTGCATGCAACTAAAAGACTGTCCAAGACAAGTTTTTGGTTCAATCTCTTATGAAATTTATCTTTTAGTACCAAAGCAATTAGCAATATCAAGAGTTTCTAAAAATCACCACCAGAATTCAGCAAAGTAAACATCTAGATAGGATTAACCCATGCCCAGCACTTACTGAATCATAAAATATTAGCAGCAAAATTGTGTTAACACACAATAGGACTTGCTTCCTGGATCTTGTACCGATAAAGTACTCTTACTAATGAAGTGTTCTCATAGAGCATCATGCATCAATAAGAGCATCTTTTCTTTGGGAACTTGCACACTTCAACATTATATTCCCATGTTAGTGTTTACTTTTAAGTTCAAAAGCATGTTTCAGGAGATCATTTTCGTCCTTCTATAATTTTTGTAACTTCTACAAGCTCTCATGCATTTTCCCAATTTTGTACATCCAGAATCTAACAGGGGGTACCCTCCTCCTTCGAAATAAATATTACATTGTAATATATCGTGGAAAAGACTTCCTCCCAACATCTGTTGCTGCTGCCTTGGCTGAAAGAGAGGAGTTGACAAAAGATATCCAAAATCTAGAGGAGCAGAGAAGATCCATTTCCATTGAACACTCTCCGGAGGATGGTTTTGAAGGGCATGCGCTCGTAGGAACTCTTGCTGAATTTCAGGAGGCGCAAGCCCGTTGGGGAAGAAATGTAACTTCTAAGGAGCAACAAGAGATGAAAGAAGCGTCTTTTAGATCAGAAAAGGAAAAGCTTTTCAGAAGACTCGAACACAAGCTTTCCATTGTAAGCAATTTATATATTTTGTTCTTGGATAACAACTGTAGCTTCAGAAGGCAAAATGGGCTTCTAATTAAATTGGAATATTTCATTCTCAGTGTACATTTCATTGTATTGAAATGTTTATTTTGTATTGCTCTTGTAATTATGAAGTTGAGTTTGCTTATCTTTTATAGGTATGCTAGTGTGACATAATCTTGTTACGTTAGTATTTGTTCTTCCTTTGATTTCTTCTTTAAATATACAGGCTCAAGCAAAAATACATAGAGCAGGGAAGTTATTATCGAAGATTGAAGCTTCTATGGTCCTCGCGAACCCATCCGATGACCGAGAAATGATCACAGCCGAGGAAAGATCTGTTTTTCGTAGAATTGGTCTGAAAATGAAAGCATATTTGCCTGTTGGTAAGTTTCTTGGACAATCGCCTTGGAACATGCTTAGCCATTTCTATTGAGTAATTGGTTTATTATCTTTATTTGTACTAGGAATCCGTGGTGTCTTCGATGGTGTCATTGAAAATATGCACTTGCACTGGAAGCACAGGGAAGTTGTCAAATTGATTACAAAGCAAAAGACCTTGGCGTTTGTTGAGGAGACAGCACGACTTTTAGAGTACGAGAGTGGTGGTATACTAGTTGCGATCGAAAGAGTTCCCAAGGGTCACGCACTTATTTTTTACCGGGGAAAGAATTATAGGAGGCCTATTAACATAAGGCCTAGAAATCTCCTAACAAAGGCTAAGGCGTTGAAACGTGCAGTTGCAATGCAACGCCATGAGGTAGGTTCACCTATATTTGGTTGCCCTAAAAGAGTGAACTTCCTTATGATTTTCTTTAAACTCATGACTTGTCATGCACTCATACAGGCCCTCAGCCAGCATATAGATCAACTGGAAATCAATATGAAGCAGATGAAGCGTGATTTGGTATGTAATTTTCTATACAACAAAGTTATTCTGTGTCCATTAAGACAGTATGTTTATGTTAGGCCATACTCTCCCCTGCCCATAACTGGCTAGCTGTCTCATCAAAGTTTAGTAATTTGTTGTTTGAGTTGTAGAAAAGACACATCATTGTTATATAGATAAGATTTGCACACTGGCTTCCAAGCCAGGTTCATATTCACTTGTGCACTGCATAAGGTCTTGGAGCAACATAAATTGCATAAAATTAGTCAGTGAGGCAGATGACTATACTTACACTAGTATTATGTATCCTATCTGTCTTCCTAGTACATCTCGTTCATCGATTAATGATGCCCTGATGTGATGCAAACCAAAATAGGGCATGGAGGACTACGATGAAGAGGGCGAGGATGGATCAGATTCAGAAAGTGAAGACGATACAGCGGGCTATGATGAGGTAATCATTACGTATCATGTCTTCCTAGTACCTCTTGTTCATTGGTCAATGATGTCCTGATGTTTACGTGGAACAAATTAGGGTATGGAGGACTATGATAAAGAGGAAGAGGATGAATCAGATTCAGAAGATGAAGACAACTAGGTGGAATCGTTTGCTTCGCCACGGCGGTGAATTTTTTCTTAGATGTTCAGACAGTCTGTTTTGTCTGTTCACAATATGGACTAGATGGTCCCCAATAATAGAGCAATATAGAGTTAGTGGTGTGTGGTTTCATCTTCACATAGCAGCCTCAGCAGTACACAAGAGGATCAAGTATAACTACTGGTCGCACGGTCATGTCCTTCTCTGGGTCGCTATATCGAGAGGCCTGATCTGAAGCCTGTCTACGTTTGATGTGAAGCAACAATGCAACATCCAGAGGACTGCTCACATCAATAGGCTTATAGGCGGCTGCAAGTCGATAGATGGACCGCTCCCAGTTGTGGACTCTCATGATTAGCTTTTGTAGGATCTGTACAAACATTTGGTATAGCTCGTTGTTGAAGAACCAATTCTGTGTGGACATAGGGTTCCTTTGTTGTATTTATTACTACTACAGTACTAAAAATTGTCTTTAGTCACGTATTTCCTTCACCTTCACGTGGGATTCAGAATCAGGAAGAGAACCTGCAAGTCCAGTATCTGAATTGTGAGGGTTGAGTTGTGCTCCTAGTCAAGTAAAATACTGAATGGTGTTTTCTTGTGAATGCTTGACAGGGAACAAATGTCATTCAGAAACCTGTAGAGATTCAGTTTATGAAGCTGTGAGTTTTGAAGAATTCCTTGAGAAACAATCCCATGTTGAGCATTTTGAACTCTGTGCCTGGATGAAAGGACAAGTGCTGGGCACTGCTATTATGACTGGACATTGCAAAAGCTAGTTTCTACTCCCTCCTTCCCTAAATATGTAGTATTTTTAAAGATTTCAATACGAATTGCATATGGATGTATATACATGTATTTTAGAGTGTAGATTCGCTCATTTTGCTCCGTATATAGTCCATATTATTAGAATCTCTGAAAAATACTTATATTTTACCGTCCTGGCTCCATCAAATTTTCTACTACTACTACTTGCTAGTTGCTGCAGGTCATGAAGCACCCCTAGAGAGACTCAAGAGTTATCTGCTCCCATCAAATCCTTTTTCTTTCTGGAAAACAGAGACGACAATGGAGCGGATAATGACAAAATGAATCGCATTTGCATGGGAGAGAAGACACAAGAGGGGCAGCACAGCGCATCAGTGTCCACTGTCTTCTACTACTAATACACGGCACGTACGTTCTGGGCTTGTGGCTGCAGCAGCGGCACTAGACTACAATCGGCCGGTGCTCCTCCTACCCATCGTCGGCTTAACTTTGTGCGCAATGTGTGATGTTCCGAGAGGTGGGCAGGGACATGCCAACGCATCCGGATGACGCACGGCTGCCTCCACTACATACATATACTAAGACCGGCCCAGCCTCATCCGGATCATAGATAGTTGACCTGTTCCATCAATCTTTGTCTTCATCTTGTTGGTACACTGTCTTATTATTTATAGTAATGCGCGTCCCTCTTTCCATCTACTTTCTTCCACTTTGGAGGAGAGTCAATGCTCTTCTTAACCGGATAATTCGTCCTCCAAAATAAATAAAACATGTACGTATGTGCGAGCTGTCGTTGATAGGCGATTTTGTTATGTGCTTAACTAACTGGCCAATCATTTCCGACCGGAGTCTTGCCCGCGCATTTTATATATACTTGGCAGTTTCCCTATCCTAAAAGCCTAAAACTCATCCTCTATCTCCAAAAGTCAAACTTTTTGAGGCAAAAACGGACCGGACTGGCGGTCGGACCGAAAAACCCGGAACCGGTGCCTTTTTCTGTTTTTGAAGCTAAAAAGACCGATCTGTAATTGGACCCCAAAAAACCCATGTAGACCTGCCGGTTTTTGTTTGAACCGAAGGTATAAGACCGATGGTTCAACCGGTGCCACACACAAATATAGAAAAATAATTTGCGTCAAAGGGAATTCAAACCCATGATGCTAGATATAGGTGTGTAATTTGCACCTTTGACCCAATAACCATCTTGGCTAGCCAAGTTACTTGTCAAATTTAAGTAAAAAGTTGTATTTTACTTCTATTTAGTAAGACACTAATACACAAAAATGTATTATTTATAGTATAAAAAAACCAAACATCGAACCGGTGAACCGACGGTCTGACTGGTAAAAACCTAAACCGGCGGCCACGCCGGTTCAATCACCGGTTCGGTTTTTTAAACTATGCAATAAACATATTAGCATTCAGATCCCCTAAAACTTAATACCTTCAAAAATTTCAAACGTGAGTACACAAACTCATTTCAAACACTAATTTATAGTTAATCGCATAATTCGACAACACCATCACATTATAGTCATACGCAGCATAATTAAACAGTACATTGCTTAGTCCAGTAGCACTGCATCGAACACTGGATAGCATAAAACATACATATACCATATACTGGATAGAGATAGCTTTACTCGTCTTCGCCTAAACTAAAAACATCATCAGTGCAATGGTTCCCACAGGAAGGACTCCTCTGGGCTCGCATCTCGTTGATTCAATTTCAATGTGCTTCTCTCGTGCGTCTATGGGCGCATCATCTAGCTTATCTCTCAGTGATCCATAGTAGTAGTAGTCAAGCAATTGGTTTACATATTCATGTGCCGAAAATGTATCTTCACTACGAGCGTCTAATGTTATGATCTAGGGTTTCATATAACTAAATTACAAAAAATAAAGGGATTTGTGTTACGGCCATCATAAGTGAAAAAACCTCGTTTGGGATTCCTTGGCGAGTGAAATGTTTTTTTGAAAGAGCACCGAGGGGATCGCCGGATTGGCGGGTGCATCATCGTCGGTGGTGTATGCTTTGCACATGGATCCGACGCCGGCACGTCGCAGACTGCCCAAGTATGCTCAGAGTTTAATCCTTGGACACCAAATTTAGTCCAAAGGATAGCTTTTTGAGGGATGCAAAGTCATATTTTTAGGGAGTTGTGTGTTTAGGGGATCTCTCTCAAGTTTAGTCCTAGAGGGGCAAGTATCCGTAAAAATGAGGAGACTGCCATGCAGCCATGGCTGCCACATCACGCGCCTCGCCGCTGGCCACCCATGGCACCTCCTCACAACCCGCCCCACCGTTTTCGGTTAGTTTCTGACAAACTTGTTTCTTCGTGTTTTGTATTTCTCGACGTCCTCGACCACGACAGTGCTTCTACCCAGCATCCCCGGCCCGACGGCGCTCCTCACCATTGTCCTCGGCGACGAGCAAAGGTGCACCATGTCGGCTGACCATCGTCGATTCCGACAATTCTTCACATTTTGGACCACGACATCGTGCCGCTAGGATAAGGAAGAGGATAAGAATTCATTCAATAGAAGAAGTGCCCAAACAGTAGCCCTTGGAAAACGAATTTTGCCTACATTCTCGACCCCTTCATCGCATATGAATGTCGCATTAGATGAGCCTTTGTCAATTTTGTGCGGATCATCTATCCTAAGCACTAGCTAGCTCTTGCACATCATCTAATGTCCAGCAATCGTCGTTGGCCGCGCGGAAGGAAGAGGAAAGAAGAAATAAGTAATGGAAAAAGACTAAGAGGCTTCCATATGGGCGAGTTGGTTTTAGGGATTAAGTTTAGGGGGTCTACAAGCTGAGAAAATGTTTAATCCTAAAAAAAAAGTTGGAATTGAAAGGTTTAAGGGATTAAGTTTAGGGCATTTGCTAGAGATGCTTCTACTACTGTGTAAACTAAACAACTACCGGTACTGTAAGGATTAGTATAACTAGAAAGAGGTAATGATCCCCGAGAAGGATAATCTACACTATAGCATACATTTATCTTTTGCTAGTTACCAATCAGCTAAAAGCTAAATCGGCCACGCTAGCTCCAACTTGCTTCAAAAGCATTTCATTTTTAATAGATGAGTTCCAGTGTATGCTCGACACTTGAGGGAATGATGGCCATGGTTAACTAGGCAATCCAAAGGGATGGTCGTCACAAGCCATTAGCAACCTCTCTACATATTCTACTCCTCCAGGCATGCTTGCATCGATGCACATAGATATACTAGCATAACAGTGGACACTTGTCAGATAAATATTGCTATTTCGAGGAGATGACGGTGCTTTCAAAATTGTAAATTAATGGCTTCAACTGCAGCCCGCACGCGTGCAGTGACATCGATCAACCGATCGTCTAGCTAATTAAGTACTCAAAGAAAGAAAATATCCACAACTTTTTGCCATCTTAGCCATGCTGATTAACCGAATGATGCATGCCTGATAGAGACATGAGACTTAGATACGGGCGGGAAATATTACTTGCATTAGTCGATCAAGATTATTTTGTTCGGTGTGCTTGTCGTTAACAAGAGCTTTCACCATCCCCTCAGATAATAAAAATGGGAAACGAAGAGCTCCTTTCAGCAAGTGGAAGCTATGGCAGATGCTACATTGCTACGTCGAACGTATTCGTTTATCCTGAATATGTACGCCCTCATTAGTAGAAAACAGAGCATTGGTTCGGACCGGGCGAGCACATTAGTCCTGGTTCAATCACGAACCGGGACCAATGAGGGCAACGGTCTCGGTTCGTGAGGCTAGGGGGTCGGGCGGGCCACGTGAGGCGTTGGTCTCGGTTCGTCTGGAACCTTTGGTCCCGGTTCCAGACACGAACCGGGATCAATGTGCCTCGCTCCTGGCCCACAACCATTGGTCCCGCTTCGTGGCTGGATCCGGGACAAAAGGGGGTCCTTTACTTCCGGTTCCAGCCACGAACCGGGACCAATGAGATGCCTATATATACCCCTCGCCAGCGAGCAGAGCACTCCACACTGCTCTGTTTTTTTGGCCGGTGAGGGAAGAGCTTTGTGGTGCTCTAGCTCACCTCCTATGCACATGACGTGTTTGATGAAATGCCTAAGCCAAACTTAAGCTTTCTCCTCTCGAAGCTCCTTGTCCAAACTCCATTTTCGTCAAGATTTGTCTAGGTTTGGCGGTCCGTCCTGTCCCGTCCCCGTCCTGAAACCGCCGTCGATCGCCCGCGCGTGGTGAGCCTCTTGATCTTATCTTCTTGCTAAAAGAAAATATACTTACCCATATGATTTTCTTACTTTTATTATTGTTCACTTCTCTATTCATGATATGTTGTAATGGTTTTTAATACACTTTATTACATAACCACACAGATAAACCGGCAATGGGTGTACGATGACCGACGCACCTCCGAGTATATTAAGGGCCTGCATAATTTTCTCGAAGCGGCTGAGGCAAACAAGCAGAATGGTTTTATGCCTTGTCCATGTACTGTTTGTGAGAATACGAAGTCTTTCTCCAACTCTAAAACCCTTCACTTCCACCTGCTTCAGAAGGGTTTTATGCCACACTATAATGTTTGGATCAAGCACGAAGAAAGAGGGGTTATGATGGAAGACAACGAAGAAGAAGAGGATGACGACAACTACCCTCCCCCTGAATACGGTGATGCTGCAATGGCGGAAGTTGAAGATCAAGAGGAACCAGACGATGTACCCGATGATGATCTTCGCCGGGTCATTGTTGATGCACAGAGAGAATGCGAAAGTGAAAGGGAGAAGTTGAAGTTCGATCGCATGTTATAGAATCACAAAAAAGGGTTGTACCCAAATTGCGAAGACGACAACAAAAAGCTCAGTACCACACTGGAATTGCTGCAATGGAAGACAGACAATGGTGTATCTGACAAGGGATTTAGTTCACTACTGAAAATAATGAAGAAGAAGCTTCCAAAGGATAACGAATTGGCCGACAGCATGTACGCAGCAAAGAAGGTTGTATACCCTCTAGGATTGGAGGTGCAGAAGATACATGCATGCCCTAATGATTGCATCCTCTACCATAGTGTACGAGGAACGGAACGCATGCCCAGTATGCGGTGCATTGCGGTATAAGATCAGAAGAAATGACCCTGGTGATGTTGAGGGCCAGCGCACCGGGAAGATGGTTCCTGCCAAGGTGATGTGGTATGCTCCTATAATACCACGGTTGAAACGTCTGTTCCGAAACAAAAAGCATGCCGAGTTGATGCAATGGCACAAAAAAGACCGTAAGAAAGACTGGAAGTTGAGAGCACCCGTTGACGGGTCGCAGTGGAGAAAGATCAAGAGAAAGTGGAGCGACTTTACACGTGACTCGAGGAACATATGGTTCGGTTTAAGTGCAAATGGCGTTAATCCTTTTGGGGAGCAGAGCAGCCAACATAGCACATGGCATGTGACTCTATGTATGTATAACCTTCTTCCTTGGTTGTGCATAAAGCGGAAGTTCATTATGATGCCAGTGCTCATCCAAGGCCCTAAGCAACCCGGCAATGACATTGATGTATACCTAAGGCCATTAGTTGATGAACTTTTACAGCTATGGAATGGAAGAGGTGTACATGTGTGAGATGAGAACTAACAGGAGGAATTTGACCTACATGCGTTGCTGTTTGTAACCATCAACGATTGGCCTGCTCTTCGTGACCTTTCAGGACAGACAAACAAGGATACCACACATGCACACACTATTTAGATGACACCGACAATATATATTTGGACAAATGCAGGAAGAATGTGTAATTGGGGCATCGTCGATTTCTTCCGACCAACAATCAATGTCGAAAGAAAGGAAAGCATTTTAAAGGTGAGGCAAATCACCGAAAGAAGCCCGCCCTCCGTACTGGTGATCACATACTTGATATGGTCAATGATTTACAAGTAATATTTGGAAAGGGTCCTGGCGGACTATCTTTTCCGAATGATGCTAACAAATGCGCACCCATGTGGAAGAAGAAATCTATATTTTGGGACCTACCCTATTGGAAAGACCTAGAGGTCCGCTCTGTAATCGACGTGATGCACGTGACGAAGAATCTTTGCGTGAACCTGCTAGGCTTCTTGGGAGTGTATGGAAAGACAAAAGATACACCGGAGGCACGGGAGGAACAACAACGTGTGCATGAAAAAGACGGCATGCATCCAAAGCAGTATGAAGGTCCTGCCAGTTACGCTCTTACCAAAGAAGAGAAGGAAATATTCTTTGAATGCCTGCTCAGTACGAAGGTCCCGTCTGGCTTCTTGTCGAATATAAAGGGAATAATAAATATGGCAAAAAAAAAGTTCCAGAACCTAAAGTCTCATGACTGCCACGTGATTATGACGCAACTGCTGCCGGTTGCATTGAGGGGGCTTCTACCGGAAAACGTTCGATTAGCCATTGTGAAGCTATGTGCATTCCTCAATGCAATCTCTCAAAAGTTGATCGATCCAGAAATCCTGCCAAGGTTAAGGAGTGATTTGGTGCAATGTCTTGTTAGTTTCGAGCTGGTGTTCCCACCGTCCTTCTTCAATATCATGACGCACGTCCTAGTTCATCTAGTCGACGAGATTGTCGTTCTGGGCCCTGTATTTCTACACAATATGTTCCCCTTTGAGAGGTTCATGGGAGTCTTAAAGAAATATGTCCGTAACCGTGCTAGGCCAGAAGCAAGCATCTCCATGGGCCATCAAACAGAGGATGTCATTGGGTTTTGTGTTGAATTCATTCATGACCTTAAGAAGATTGGTCTCCCTCAATCGCGGTATGAGGGGAGACTGACTGGAAAAGGCACGCTAGGAGCGGACTCAATAATATGTAGGGACCGGCATTCTTGATCTCAAGCACACTACACAGTTCTACAGAATTCCACCTTGGTGACCCCGTATGTCGATGAACACAAGAATATTCTGCGCTCCAAACACCCGGAGCAGTGTGACGACTGGATTACATACGAACACATCAGGACTTTCGGCAGTTGGTTGCAAACACGTCTCATGGGTGACAACATTGTTTCTGATGAGCTATACTCGTTGGCCAGGGGACCATCTTCGACTATATAACTTACAAAGGGTACGAGATAAATGAGAATACATTTTACATGATCGCCCAAGATGAAAAGAGCACCAACCAAAACAGCGGTGTCCGCTTTGATGCAGCAACCAAGACGGGAAAGGACACATATTATGGTTACATAGTGGACATATGGGAACTTGACTATGGACATGATTTCAAGGTCCCTTTGTTTCAGTGCAAATGGGTCAATCTGTCAAGAGGCGGGATATAGGAAGACCCACAGTACGGAATGACAATAGTGGATCTAAACAATCTTGGGTACACAGACGAACCATTCGTCCTAGCCAATGATGTGGCGCATATTTTCTATGTGAAGGATATGTCTACCATACCGAGAAAAAGAAAAGATAAGGAAGCGAATACATCGTACGATGAGCCAAAACACCACATAGTTCTTTCAGGAAAAAGAGATATCGTGGGATTGGAGGGCAAGACAGACATGTCTAAAGATTATGAAAAGTTTCATGAAATCCCTTCCTCCAAAGTCAAGGCTGACCCAAGCACCCTGTTAAATGATGAAGATTATACATGGTTACGACGCAATAAGCAAAGGACACAAGCGAAGAAAAAGTGAAGACTTTCTCTCCACAACTATATCATTGCAGTGACATGTGAAGAAATAAAATGCCTTTTGTAACACATGAGTTTTCGTCCGAAACCCTAATACTTCGAAAGAGATTTTCCGTTTTGTACACGAAGTGCATCCAGTTTTTGTCGTAACCCTCTCAACTTTTTATGACATGCTATGTGGGTGAAATGATGATACCATGCCAACTTTCAACCTTTTCAGAGTTCATTTGAAGTGCTTTTCAATTTCAGGGTCATTTAGCTCAAAAATCAGTAAGTGCATGAAAAATACCAAATGAAGTCAGAAAGGGTTGAAAATTGATGATGTGGCTTTAAATGGTGCATTTTGAACACACTAGTCTGGAGTTCAAACCAGTTCAAAAAAATGAAATCCCTTTGTAACAGATGAGTTTTCGTCCGAAACCCTGATACTTCGAAAGAGATTGTCCATTTTGTACACGAAGTGCATCCATTTTTTGCCGTAACCCTCTCAACTTTTTAGCACATGCTATGTGGGTGAAATGATGATACCGTGCCAACTTTCAACATTTTCAGAGTTCGTTTGAAGTGCTTTTTAATTTCTTTCAAAACATCATGGGAGTGGAGTTCAAAAAAGAATCAGCTAAAAAGCCTTTATAAACCTCTAGTATTTTTGAAACAATAATTATATAAAAATTATGCGACTAAAATTATCAAAGTATTTTTTGTTCAAAACATTAATAGCAAAAATAATATAATGATAAAACACACTAGAAATAAATAAAGCAAAAAATAAATAAAGCAAGAAACAAAACAAAATAATGGAAATTATGCAACTAAAATTATCAAAGTATTTATTTGTTAAAAAGAATGAACTAAAATAACATAAGAAAAATACTGGGAAGAAATTTTAAAAAAATAAAGCAAAAACCAAAACAAAAATACTGGAAAAAAATGCCGCTTTAGAGAGGATTCAGGCCCACAGAAGGCCCACTAGACCCACAGGCAGATACAGAATGATTAGGCCCGTAAGCCTGCTTTAGAGAGGAGCTTGAACTCTCAGGCGCACCGCGCCTTATAAACAGTGTGACGCAGTCTCCACTAGCGAGGTGGGACTAAACTCCCACCGCGCCGTTCTGCAAGGCCATTGGCCCCGGTTGGTGGAACGAACCGGGACCAATGTCCACCTTTAGTCTCGGTTGGTGGCACCAACCGAGACCAATGTCCACCTTTGGGCTGCCGAAAAGAGACCTTTGGTCCCGGTTGGTGGCACGAACCGGGACCAAAGGTAGGCATTGGTCCCGGTTGGTTCCACCAACCGGGACCAATGGTGTGTGTATATATGCAGCATTTATGAAAAATTTCATTTTCATCTCACAGTTTCCCCCGACGACGCCGACCTCCTCGACGCCGCTAGGCTGCCCCGACACTGTCGTCGTCGCCCGTGCCCCTGCCCTGTCCCCGAGCCCATGCCGCCGCCGTCCGCCGCCCACACCGTCGCCGTCGCTCATGCCCCTGCCCTGCCGTCGAGCCCATGCCGACGCCGTCCACCGCCCATGCCGTCGCCATCTGCCGCCCCCCGAGCGCGCCCCTGCGCCTCGGCCGCCTCCACCGTCGCTGTCGTCGTCGACTCCCTCGTGCGCCGCCCCCGCCATCGCCCTCGCTATCCGACGCCGTCCCTGTTATCGCCCCGGCCACGCCCCTGCCTCAGCCCGCCGCCACCGCCGCCATCGCCCTTGCCGGCCGCCCCCGCTGTGAGCCGACGCCATCGCCCCTTGTATTTTTTTCATTTTTTATATGATGAATTTTTTGTTCATATATATGTATGTATGGATGTTCATATATATATCAATTTTTTTGTTCAGAGCATTTTTTGTTCATATATGTATTTTTTGTTCATATATGTATTTTTTTGTTCTTATGTGTATTAATTTTTTTGTTCAGAGCATTTTTTTGTTCATATATGCATTTTTTTGTTCATATATGTAGAGTGAAAAAAAATATATAAGAAAAAACAAAGTAAAAAATGAAGAAGGAAAAAGAAAACCGTTCACCCGACCAATTATCGAGGCCACCCAAACCCTAGAAGAAAGAGCATCGTTGTCGATCTACCCCCTCCCTGATAACTTCGACATGAGGGGGGACATCGGACATGCATGAGTGAGAGAGGCGGTCCGCTCGCCCGACCAACTATCGAGGCCACCCAAACCCTAGAATAAAGAGCGTCGTTGTCGATCTACCCCCTCCCCGATAACTTCGACATGAGAGGGGACGGCGGACATGCATGAGAGAGAGGCGGTCCGCTCACCCGACCAACTATCGAGGCCACCAAAACCCTAGAAGAAAGAGCGTCGTTGTTGATGTACCTCGTCCCTACCCGATAAACTCTCGAGGCCACCCAAACCAGGACTGAAAAAGCGTTGTCGAGGCCACCCCAAACCCTAGAAGTGTTGTCGAGGCCACCCCAAACCCTAGAAGCATTGTCGAGGCCACCCAACTTTACCAAGTTAAATGAAGAAAACTGCGGTAACATAGATTTATCAAGAATGCCCTCATTCTGGATGTGCACAAGTTGATCCAATTTTTTTCTGATCTTATCTATATATATATATTCTTCTATATGTCACGTTGTCTATCAAAGTATTGAAGAAATCCATGGCTTCATCATTAGCCGGAACTAACATGCGTATGATGCTACGAAGCTCTTCAAAGTTGTTTTGAAACGGAGTCCCGGATAGAATAATTCGCTTTTTGGTAAAAATTTCAGCAAAGACCTTCCAAATAGCGATATTTGGAAGGCTCTTGCTGAACTTCGTACCAAAAAGCTAATTAATTATCCTATCTGGGACTCCATTACAAAACAATTTTGAAGAGCATTGTACCATTATGCGCCTATTACTTCCGGCTAATGATGAAGCCTTGGTTTTCTTGAATCCTTTGACACTAGACAACGTGTCATATAGAAGGGTAGATGAGATCAGGAAAAATATGGACCATTTTCTGCACATTCAGAATGGCGCCATTTTGTTAATTAAATCCCTTAAAGGTTAACAGAATCCCTTGTTTGACATTCATGAGAGAGGCGGTCCGGACGTCAGACATTCATGAGAGAGGCGGTCCGGACGTCGGACATTCATGTTTGTATATTAATTGCCATGTTGTAATATATGCAGAAACTATGGATCCAAGAGACGAAGAACAAGAACGGTTGTTGGGGGGCATAATCCACGGTGGATGTGATATCATGTCGTTTCTCAACGACACCGATGGTCTGGAAGGAGAGGATTATGATGGCTCTGGTGATCGAACAATGGAGGAGGAAGGACATGATCATGATGGCTCCGGTGACCGAATGCCGGAGGAAGAAGGAGACCATGATGACGGCTCCAGTGACCGATCGGAGAAGGGAGCTGTTGCAAAGTCCGGTGAGGTATATATATTAATTAAGCCTATGCTCACTAGCTAATTGATGCATTAATTGTTTTGGTATGTACATATATGTGACATCCCAAGTGATGTCCCTACCTTTTATGGCATGTAACCTATTGTATGACCTTGTGACATGAGTTATGTTTGGAGTTGAACCTTATCATTCATGTGTTGGTGGCATTCATGCATCATTTCATCCATCATCATCATGCATCATTCTCATTTCATTCCTTGTGCATGTTGGTTCTTGTGCATGCTTGTGTATGTGGTGTATGGTAGTGAGTGCTTGTATGTGATGGAGCCATGTGTGTAAAACATCTTCATTCCCTCTCTCTTTTCCCTTTGCAAGTTTCCTCCCAAAATCCCCTTCTTCCTATTTAATTTTTTTATCATCAGTTTCAAGTTGGGTTTAAATCCTTTTTAAAATGTTCATGTGGTGGCCCCAATATTGCTATGAATTATGAGCATCGAGTTCTTGGTGTTTGGGTGATTTGGGTTTTCAAATTCCTTTTAAAACAGAGTTGCCCTTTATTTTAAATATCAAAATAACTTGCTCTATAAATCAACTTCATATTTTATTTAATATGAGCTCTTTATTTCCCTCACAAAACTATTTTATTTTTTTCTCAAAAACCCTTTTTCTTTTCTCTGGGCTTTTAGTTCTTGTCTCTGTTTTTTTTTAAGAATAAAACCCCTGGTTTAGTTAGTGTGTGAGAGAGAGGGCAGGTGGGCCGAGGCCCAGCCCATCGCCACAGTAGACAACGACCTGCCCCGTCTCCCCCTCCTCCGTCAGTTCGTCAGAGAGTGAGAGAGAGCGCGCGCCGCGTCGACGTCCGGTCGCCGTTAGCCGTTCGCGCACGTCGAGGCCGGCAGCTCTTTTAAGCGTGCGCGAACCCCTAGGGTTTTCCCGTCTCCTCCGCCGCCGCCGCTCCCCTCTTTCCCCTTCTCCTCTCCTCCTCCCTCGTTCGGTTCGCGAGAGCAGGTTCAGGTGGGTTCAGAGAGTTCGCCGGTGGCCTCGCCGCCCGCTCCGTCGAGCCCCGCGTCGGCCATGTCGACCAGGAGCTCGGGGAAGGTCCCCGCGTTCGATCCCCGTCGCTAGGAGCCCGGGAGAAGGACGAATTCATCGACCTCGTCAGCTTCTTCTTCGGCTCCGTCCGCCCTGTCGTCGCCGAGCTCTGCTTCCCCTCCGTTGCCGCAGCGTCTTCGAGTCTTCTTCCCCTCCGTCGAGCCCTCCTCGCCGTCGCCTTTCCCTTGGTGAGCAGGCGCTCCTCGCTGCCCTCCCCTTCTCTCTCGCGTAGCCGTTCCATCGCCGCCGTCGCATGGTCGCCGCCGGTAGGTAGAGGAGCTCTTGCCGCTCGCCACCGTGCCCCTCTTCGCGAGAAGAGATGAGGGATGGAAAGTCCGTAGTGCCCCGCTTCAATTCCGCCCATCCGCATCGCCGAGGACCCCGTGTGCTCGCTGGAATGCTCACCGCCGTTGCTCTGTCGCCGCTGCTCTGCGCGTTTCATCAGTTTCGTAAGTTAGGCATGCGTGTGTGTATTAGAGTGGGGCGACACCCTTCCTGTTAAGAACCGAGCCGTTAGCCCAGTGGTAGAGCGCGTGCGTGTGGTGCAGGAGGTCTGGGGTTCGATCCCCTTCTTCCCCCCCCCCCCTTTTTTCTTTCCTGTTTTTTTTCTTTTCTGTTTTTGTTTTTGTTTTCTTTCTTTTGCAAAACAGAGTGTGTGTGTGTGCCATTATGTATGTATGTATGTATGTATGTTTTGAGTGTGTGTGTAGTGTGGAGGTGTGTGTGTGTGTATGCACCATATGCATACACACCCATACATGTGTGTGTTGTATGACACATGAGAGTGTGTTGTGTGTGTGTGTGTATGCACCCATGTGCATATACCCATATATTTGTTGTGTGTGTAGCTAGAGAGTGGTGTGAGTGTGCTTTGTTGCACATGCTCTTGTGGTGAGAGTGAGATGTGTGTGTGTATGCACTATGTGCATATACACCCATGTATGTGCTTGTATGTTATGCTTGTAGTGTGTGTGCTTGTAAGTGCATGAGTGTGTATGTGCCATGCACATACCCATATGTGAGTATTAGGGGGTGAGTCCAACATAGTGTGGTGCTATGTGGGTGTATGTGTGTGTTTCACACACACATACATGTGTAGGTGTGTTAGTGAGTATGTGGTGTAGGGTGTGTGGGGCACCATGTAGAGTGTGCTTGGCACATGGGGTGTGCCATGTGTTATATGTGAGTGTGAGGGGTGTGTGTATGTTGTACATACACTCACCCATGTGTATTGTAGCTCCATGTGTAGGTTTTAACCTATGTGGTCAAATGAGCATGGTTTCTACTCTAGCTAGTTACATTCTTGTTTTTGATGCTATGCCATGCTATCATGTCCCTAATATGCTAAATAACCACTTCCAACATGTATCTATGGAGCACATATCATTTTGGGGCATTTTCTTTGAGTTTCATAAGTGACATAAGTCACCCATGCCTAGTATGGGTCAAATTTCGACCCCCTTTGCTCCCTTTTGTTCCATGCAAGCAATATAGGTATGGGTAATGATTTGGGGTGTTTTCAACCCCTCTATGCACCTGTGAAGTCAGATTTGACTTTGGGGCAACTTGACAAAAGTGCATTTTTATGCTGTGGTGCCCTTTTGTCTTTTTCATATGAATTAATCCATGCATGCTTTGGAGTTGTTGTCAACATGAGATTGCTAGTCAAAGTTGCTGTGTACATCCATGTATTTTTGTTATTTGTGCTAAGTATCCAGATCAGTGGGAATCATGCTGTTTATCTAGCTACTTTCTGTTTCTGCCAACCTGCTCTACAAATGGCTAAGTCTGGGAGATCTGCTGTTATTGTTTTGCCTTGAAGATCAGGGTGTAGCTAGTGTTGTGTTGGGTTCTTTGACCATGCTCAGTGTTAGGTATTTGTAGAAGATATTGGCATCTACCATCCTGTTAATTTTCATGTCATTTGGAGCTTCCTAGCATATTTAACCAGTGTTGTGTACTTGCTACTTTATTAACCCAGATTCCAGAAAACTGGAATTTTCACAAGTCCCTAAAAATCTGTTTCATCATGCCTACTTGTCAGCTTCATGCATAGTGATGTGTTGCTCTTTTGCTGATTGTATAGTTGGATGAATTGATGTGGGTGTTGAGTAGAGCCTGTTCATGTCTTGTTTGTGGCTGTAGAGTTCCTGTAGCAATAGTTGTGAGCTTTTCAAATTGCTATGTTGCTGTTTTGTGGCAGATTGAGTGCTATTTTGTTTTGGGTGTTGGGGGAGCTATACCCCATGGAATTGAGTGATTCTTGAGTCTATTGTGATTGGTTTTTCATCACCTATCTAGTGGTTACCTTGGAATGCCAAGAATTAGCCCAGGTATTTGATGGTCTTGAGTTTTGTCTCCGTACCTTGTCGTGAGCGTATTTCGAGAACCGTAGCTCCGTTTCTCGCGATCTTTATATGCATTTCCATCGATTTTTCATGATGTTTCCATATTTGCCATGTTAATGCATGTCTAAATAACTTAACATGTGATTCTGTCCAGATTCATTAATCCACCACCTTTGCATGTAAACTTGACTAGAATTGGATTGCCATGTTAAATTCTTCACTAAAATGATCATGCATCATCTTGATTGTGCATTGCACCTTGGTTGGTTATTCATTTGATGTTTCTCTTGGGTAGATGCGAGTATCGAATCTGAGTTCGAGGAACCTGGAGAGTACCACTACGAGGATCCCGCTACTTGTTCCGCTGAAGAACCAACAGGCAAGATGATCGTACCCGGATCCCAATACTATCTTTGCTTTCTAGTTTCTCGTTCTTATCGTTACAATTGCGCTACCTACCACATGATATCAGCCCCCATGTTGCCATGACAGCCTCTAACCTCCACCTCCCAGCAAACCGTTGATTGGCTAAGTTACCGCTGCTCAGCCCCTCTTATAGCGTTCTTAGTTGCAGGTTGTTCCATGTGATAACATGGATTGGATACCACCATAAATTCTGTTATTTAATTTAATGCACATATATATATGGTATTGGTGAAAGCCTTGGCCTTTTGCTAAGCGATTTGTTCCACTCGTGCCGCCGTTAGTTCCTTGTTACCGGTATTATGTTTTCCATATTTTGCGCTCCTAACACGCTTGGGGTTGTTATGGGGACCCCCTTGTTCATTCGGTGAAGATTAAAACTTGTCTGGCAGGACCCAACATTGGTACTACATTTGCTTAACAACTTAATTAATTGCATAGGGTCTTGCAAACCCGTGGATAATTTAATCAACCCCGGGCCAGTGCTCCTCATGAGTGTTGGTCCAACCTAGAGCACTGTGCGGGGCCAACCCAGGGCAACTTGGGAGATTTCTATCAGGCCTCCGTACACTAGCTTATCCGTCGTGTCCTGAGACTGAGATACGCGGCTCTTATCGGGTTCGTCGACATGTCGGGAGGTCTTGCTGGATTTGTTTTACCTTTATCGAATGTCTTGCGTGAGGAGTCTGACTTTCTTCGGGTTTACTCGAGGTGTTGGCTTCCTTTGGAATTGTCTATGATGATCGCGAGAACCGCATTCGAGACTGTTCCCGCGGATTGCGGTTATTTGTGATGGACTAGTTGGAGCACCCCTGCAGGGTTAAATCTTTCAGAAAGCCGTGCCCACGGTTATGTGGCATCTTGGATATTTGTTTAACACCCGGTTATAGAAAACTTGAAGTAAACTCTAATTAAAATACACCAACTGTGTGAGTAACCGTGATCGTCTCTGCTCGTGAACATGAACCGAGAGAGAACACGGTGGGGTTATGACTGACGTAAGCAGGTGTTCAGGGTCTCTTAGAGATCATGTAGAAATCGACCGATTGTCATAGACCACTCACTTTACATTCTAGCTACGTAAGTTAGCCACCATAAATGCTTAGAGCTGCTGCAGACTTAAACATCACCATTCCATCCTAAAGCTTATATAGTGTTGGCACCCGGGTTACTTGATTGCTGAGTCCGCTGTGGCTCATAGTTTACTACAACAATTCAAGTGCAGGTTCATATGAGTTTGTGCAGGATGATCTTACTCAGCTCCAGTGGGAGTATGATGAGGAGAGAGGCAGGATGTATGTGACGTATCCGGATGAGTAGAGGACCTGGTCGTGATCTTTGGGATAGCTTGATAGTATCATTTACAACTTCTTTTATCGTTTGATTTCGTCCGTAGTCGGACCCTATGTTCAACTTGATGCTATGAATTGGGTGACATTGTAAGTTAGTATGTGGCGAGTGTAAGCCAACTTGTATACTCTTCTCATTCAGTATTGTATGTTGTAATGATACTATTCTTGCTAACGGCAAGATGCGCCTCTATCCCTTGCGAGGCCCTCGTGCCTTAAACGGATAGGCGCGCATCTTGGGCGTGACAATATATTAATTAACTCTTCTTTCTTCTTTTATAGCCCTCCGGATCGAGCCAAACTTCGGTAACGAGACGAGGCCCGAAGAAGAGGTTGCGCAAGGATGAAAAGTTCATGATCACGGCACTCGTGAACGATGGCCATCCGATTGAACCCAAGCGGACCAAGAAGGCATTTTCTGCTTAGTGCGGAGCTATTGTTAGGGACAACATCCCGATCAGTATCAAGCAATGGAATAAGCCTAAGGACGGCGCCCCTGATGGTGATTATGTCATCGATAGACAGAAAGATGATCTTTGGACCGCGCTGAAGGCAAATTTCACCCTACCGCCAGAGGAGGATCCGAATAAGCCAGTTATAGAGCCACTGGTCAAGGCGTGTGCTCTTAAGAAGATGGCAGATCTATTCAGGAGATGGAAGAATGAGTTGAGATCAAAGTTTGTCGACAAAGGGAAGACTCCAGAATTCATCGGCCGATTTGAGAAGATAAGAGATTACTGAACCGCATTTGTGGACTACAAGACATCGGACAAGAGTAAGAAAATGTCAGAGACAAACAAGGTCAATGCTGCAAAGAAGCAGTATCACCATCACACGGGGTCAGGTGGCTACCTCAAAGCCCGGCCATTGTGGGACAAAGCTGAGAATGACCTGATTGCTAAAGGAGTCATACCACAGACATCGAACTGGCCAGACCGTTCAAGGACTTGGTTCTTCGGGGTTGGGGGAACTTTGGACCCTGAAACAGGGAAGTGCCATTGGACGGACGAGCAACTTGCAATACCCATGAACAAGCTTTAGAAGTATATCACCGCAGCGCAGGAAGGGACGTTCATTCCTGACAGAGAGAAGGACGAGCTGACTAAGGCCCTAGGGAATGCTGAGCACCCTGGACAAACACGAGGCACACCAGGCTCCCTTTCGTGGAAGGTTGGGTTTCCCGACGCAAGCGGTTATAGAAGCCGGGAGAGAAAGAGGAAAGCGGAGCTGAGCAAAATTCAAAAGCTCAATGCAAGACTACAAAAGCTAGAGGAAGCTGAGAGCCAGCGAGCTGCCGGCCAACCATCTGAACGGCACGAAGCTACCCCAGAAGCTACCCTGCCATCTCAGCGGAGAAGCAGCGTCGCTTCCACAGAGCCCGTTCAGCCTGACTTCACATCTCCTAGCTACCCCGTGGATACTATCACGGAGGCTCAACATTGTGAGCTTATGACGAAATGACGGAACCTCACTTTCAAGGCGGATGTCAGCTCTATTGCACCTCCTCAACCCAACGGAACTTTTCACTGTCGTCCGATTCCACATGGCTATGATGTTGTGATGGTGGATGAAGTAATGACGGAATTTCAGGAGCTCGAGCTTGACCACTGTACAGGTGAAGGAGAGAATAAGCTGGTTCGTGCCCTGAGGAGTACATGTCTATGGTAGAAGGAGTACATCAAGCTTCCAAACTGGACGCCTCCGCCTCCTCCTTCTCCTCAGGCGAATCAGGGCACTCCGCCTCCTCCTCCTCCTCCTCCGGCGAGTGATCAGGGCACACCGCCTCCTTCTCCGGCTCCTCCGACGCGTGGGGGCACTTCGCCTCCTCCTTTGCCTACTCCGGCACGTCGGAGCAGTACGCCTCCTCCTCAGCCTCGTCGGCAACGGCGGAAGACAGACACCGCCGCTTTGGCTCCTCCGGCGCCTAGTAGGCAACGACGGAAGGGAGCCGCCGCTCCGGCGGCTAGCAGTACAAACATAGGCAGGAGGGGATACAGATACGGTCCATCTCTCAAGCCTCCGGAAAAGTTACCATATGAGAGGACCGAGTCTGAAAACGAGGAGATATGTCAGGCCAAATTGAGGGGCCATTTTGCAAAGAAAACTCCACCTCCGAAGGAGAAGATAGATTCGGTGAAAGCGATGCGCACTATGATGCCCTGAAGCGACCACCACCGCCTCCGCCGGATTCCAACTTTGACCGCTGTATTAAAAACACATATCAAGATGCGCGGTGGTCGGGAAGTACTTCCAGGGATGCAAGGTTAGCAAAACGAAGAAGTGGGAAAAAATCCCCAGCTCGGCGAACATGCGAACCAATCGTGCCCCCTGTTCAAGGTGTCTAGCGATATCGTCGCTAATCATCCGAGAATGGTGCCCGGTACCAAACCTGGTGATTACCTGAGCGATGATGTATAGTTTAAGGCGTTGGAGGTGGACGAATTCCGTTACCGGCACGGGCGGCTTCTCGTCAAACCTGATTATCCTCCTCTAACAACGATGATGCGAAAATTCCATGAATGGTACATGAAAACCTGCCGCGAGTCTGGGAAGGATTCTTTGATACTGTCGGTTAAAGAGGAGCACGACCTCGTTGGAATGGAACTGTTGAATGTTGAATTTGAGGAGATATTCCAATTATACAATCAAAGGCCCTCGACAAAACAATCGTGACTTGGTACTGTCTGTAAGTACTACTTCTGTAATTAAGTCTCTCTATGTATATAGCTCAGCTCTTTCATTGCATGTATATATAATTATCCTCACTATATTATGCAGATTGAAGATCGTCGAATGCAGAAAAACACAAATCTATGACATTGGGTTCATTAATCCAAATGTCATACATGAGTATAATTTTCAAAAGCATGCCACACAAACCGAGGAGAACTTGCTACAATCGTTGCTTAAAAATCAAAACAAAGGGACAATATTCTTTCCTTACAACTTTAAGTGAGTGTTACGGTCTTGTGCATATTCGGTTTCCCTTATTACTCGAGGTTTATAGTAATGTAATTGATGAGTTCTGCATGTGTGCGCAGTTTCCACTTTATTCTGCTAGAGATTCAGCTTGAGCAGGGAGTAGTAACCGTCTTAGAGTTGAAACGAAAAGATCTTCAGGATTATGCGGACATGACTAAAATTCTCCAGAAGTAAGTTCAATCGATCATTATCGCATCATATCGACAACTTTGTTCATTTCCTGATATCAAGTAATTATTTTCTTTGTCTAGCAGAGTTTGGAAAGAGTTCACAGCAATTGTTCCGACACTGCCCGAGGAGCTGCGATTTACACACCCGAAAATACGTACTACTAGCTAGTTCCGCGCATCTCCCATTGATTCTAGTTTCATCAATACCATTTATCATGTTTGATTATCAGTTTGATTGAACTCTATTTCTCGTAAAGTGTTTGTGGCAGGAAACCGGGAATGATTTTTATGGATACTACGTTTGCGAGTTCATCTACAACGCGACGACCCCTAAGCGGGGCTACTCTGAAAAACAATTTCAAATGCGTAAGCAATAATATTCACAATTTTATTTTATTACCATATATATGTATTGGATCCCTTCTTTAAATTAGATGTGGCAGATGCGGGATTATCTCCTACCACATGATCGCATACGAGCGATTCAAGAAGAATTGGCGGGATTCTTTCTTGACCACGTCATAAATAAAGCCGGAGAATATCATCTGGAAGTTGACATTAGATGTTAGGGATTGTAAGAGATCTTATATTGTATATATGTAGCTAGTAGCGTCGGATATATATATATATATATATATATATATATATATATATATATATATATATATATATATGAAAACTTATTATACGACCAATCTCTCACAGAAAGAGAGGTCGATCACTTCTATCTCTATATGTTCATGACGATCTTCTGTACTTAATGGTTCCTTCATTTGCTTACTAGCTAGCGTGTCGAGTTCTCTCTATAGTAGCTAGCGTCGATCAAGCACGGAGCAAAAGAGGACACTTCTCTCTATTAATTAGCTAGCTAAAACAATATAAAACCCCTAAATTAACCGTCCAAAAACCCCTAAACCCCCCTCCCTTTCAAAAAAAACAGCAACTGCTAGATGCTCACGCGTGGATACCTTTTGGTCCCGGTTGGTGTTACCAACCGGGACTAAAGGTCCTCCTGCCTGGGCTCCCCGCAAAGGTCACGTGGAGCCCCTTCTGTCCCGGTTTGTAAGAGAACCGGGACTAAAGGTTTTGGGCTTTAGTCCCGGTTCCAGAACCGGGACAAATGAGCCTTACGAACCAGGACAAATGGACCTTTTTCTACTAGTGCCGTCTCCGGTCGTAAACTTTGAAGTGGCTAGATAGCAAGTAACACGGGACGAAAGCCTATTTGGAGAGATAGAAAGTAACATCTGAGCTCGGTGTGACTCAATTCGCAAATCATGAATGAAGATATGATCCTGGCAAATGGCGATGCCCCATATATGTACCAGGGTAAGCAAGGATTCAAAATTTCAACAAAATCTGAAATTTTAATTGGCATTAAAAAAATTGTATCACTCAAAATTGGGTCAAGTCGAATCTAATTTCAACCGAAATTATATCAGGCCAAATTTCACCGAGATTCAGTAATTTTTATAGATAAAAACCCAAAAGAAACTTTGAAATTTGGGGATATTTCTATGATGATTGAAGATTTGTTTATTTTTAGCAAAAGAGGGGCTACCCTCTCCGATTTCATTTAGAGAAAGTATTGAAGTTTTTATGTTATCAAAATTTAAAACCTTGAAACAAATGCTCCGGACGCTAAAACTTCCCTGAAAATACGTGTGTGGTTGAACTGGAGGTTACTCTTTGGCACTTGCACGGTTGGGACAGTTTGGCTTCACCAAACAAGGAGAAGGAGGACGACAAGAGGAAGGAGGAAATCATTCAAGATGGCAAGAAAGAAAAGAACATGTGTAGGTAATACTAACACTTAGTTTTTATTTTTTACCAATGTATTTTCTCCGTTCCATAATATAAGACGTTTTTACAAGCTATGTTGTCACGGTTGATCCACACATCACACTCGTACTCCCAAGTCTCCAACCACATGCAAAACTTGCTTGAAAAACATTTGAGGCTTCACCGACAGGCGTGCATGCACCATGCATCCTGCTGAACGATCACGTGTGTGCAACACTTGAAAGAAACACAAGTACACAAACAATGGGCATGTGCACCGTGCACGCTTGATTCACACAACAAGTGTAGCTGAATTTATTTTCCAGCCGTACAACTAGTAGCTCCGCAGCATAACTCATTTTCATTTTTCTGAATCGTGTCCTCGTGATAGGCACATGAGCGGGTCGACGATCTTGCCTGCCATGGACACTTCGATTCCATTCTCTATTGGACTGGCCGAACAAAACAAATTGGGCCGTAAGGAAAGAAAAACACAGAATCAGTGTACTTCTTTTTGAGCGACACCTGCCTGCCTTTTAGCACGTCTATGGCCGAAAGGCAGCACATGCATAAATACCATGCACCATATATATTCTCTACTGGCAAAAACACCCAGCTGCCTAGCTACATCCATGATCGCATCATATCTCTCTTTTTGCATTATATATGAGATGAGATCCGGTGTAACAGCATTGACTTTCCACAGGAATTTGGTAGTGCGTCTGCCGAAAAACACAAATATTTCCCACGCGCAAAATACTGAAGATTTTTGGATTTTCAGCAGTGCTTTATAGTTGCATAATTAATTTGTATGAACGTTGGTATTCGCTCTGCATGATTGATTGACAAACTGACAAATTGATGTACATATATGCTGATGCCGGTGTGCTTGACAGGATCAATGACAGAATGAATGGGCTATAGGAGCATGCACGACGAGGTATCAACAAATTAATTGTTGGAGAGGTACCAACAAATCACCAAAGCCTCCCATTTGCGCCACCAAAATTTTCAAATGTTCTCCGCGTAAGGGACGCTGCTTCTTGCAAGTGCCCTATTTTGTGGGCCCTCGAAAGGTCAACGGGCACAAGTCCTCCTCGCATCACTTGTCTTGCTACTTGCATCATCATGTTGCAATGCCAAGGCAGAGATATATGATGCCGTGGAATCAACTTCCTAACATTTTGTCTTTTAGGAGGGTTTATTTATTTATTTTTCTTGCCGCCGCGCAAGTAATTGATATTCCCTGCACAACCCCCCAAAAAAAATATCCCTGCACCAGAAATTAACAAGGTACTCGTGCTCAAAAACACACTCTCCGGTACAAGCTAGGCTGGGACCAGCACAAGCAGTAGTAGAAAGAGAGAATTGGGGACTTGTCTTGCGTAGCAGAACACATGGCCGAGAGCCTGCGTGGCCTGGACTAGGACCCCGGTGACGGTGAGTGCACCGCCCAAATTAAAGGACGAGAAGCAGCACGATACCCTTCCAAACACCTGTTCCGTTGGAGGTATCTTGTTGATGAAAGTTGAGAAAGCTGACCGCATATTACGACTGCCAGAGCCAGAGCCAGCCAGAGCCAACAAAGGTTGAAAGAGCTACGGTTCAAAAAAAGAAAAAGGTTGAAAGAGGTCAGTGCTGCTGCTAGGAGTGTGTAGGGAGTAGGAAAGAAAGGCTTGGCTTCGGCCTTCGGGTCATGGGACTAGGAGTAGGAGTAGATCACCGCCGGTAGACCAGTAACTTACTCCCTCCTCCCTCTGAGAGTGGCTGCCTGCATGCTGCAGCCACCGCGTACGGGGTGCAAGAATGAATAGGGGTTGGGCGTCCACGTGAATGAACGAAACGACTGTGTGGTGTGGTGTAGTGTCGTGTGGCGTCCTGGGAAAAGAAAACACGAGGTGATGGGTCGGTGCGCAGGCGTAGCATCGTTTCGGGGGCTCATCTCGTCGGAGAAATCCAGATTCTTCCGCGCGGACTCCTTTGCTTTTTTGGGCTCCGCCGCGTCCGCGTGCAGCCAGCAAGCGTCACAAGATGATCCGCGTGCATCTACTCTACTCCATCTACCATCTGTGATCCGGCCGTCTATGGGATGGGATGGCCAGCCAGCCTGCTCGCGGAGGAATGCACATGCACCGAATCCAAAGCTTCCTGCACGCCCTCATCCCACCTCCTTTGGATCGCCCGCCGTCGCCGTCGCCGTCGGAAAAGCGACCACTCATCGCCTAGTACTAGTCCTATAGGATTGCAGGTTGTAGCAGTAGTACTAGTATTTTTTTTACTGTTACCGTGTTGATGTTTACAGGCTCTTTTGTGTCAATTCGTGCTTTTCATCCACGCTCCTCACCGAACATTTTTTTTGTCCAAATTGACGATTTAGCTAAAAAAAATGTCACTCAACATTTTGTCATCAACGGACAAAAAGTCGATCCAGGAGGGTGACCCCTTTTCGTACAAGGAACCACATGCAAAAAGTCTACCAACAGTCGGTGATAGCATTCTTCATATACAAGCACTGGAATATAAACATTTTACCGGGCGTCATGGAGAAACGGCATGCTCTTTCTTATTTCATTGAATCATGTGTTCTTGATAGGAAAATGTCGGAAATTGATGCGGAACTACTGCGTGTACTTGTTCGCAACACCTAATGACCAACAAATTGAATGCAAGACGCCCTAGATATGTCCTCAAAAACCGGGTGAGCAACTTTCGTCAACGTAAATCAACTCCACCCCCTTTTGAAATACGATGGTTCCTCTCATTATGTGCATTTCACACGAACTTATGGATTAGGCAAGCCATGCGTATCCGCGTAGCATGGTTTGGAGCTGCCTCCAACTAAACATTGATCAAAGGAAGGTGTCAATGATGCACCGCAAAGGAGTTGATAGTTCGCCCATGAGAGAACGACCCGCTAAACCTCCTTGGTGAAGGGGCGATCTGTACACAAAATGAGAGGCGGTCTCCAGGCCCTCGTGCAAGATTGACCATAGATTCATCCACTCATCAGGAGGATTCTATTATGCAAGATGGGCACAAATAAGAGCCTGCATTTGGGGTCAAAACGGTGCCTTCCATAGTAAAGCTGGCGAGGAAGTTGTGTGGGATCCATGAACACAATATATTTAAGATTTAACTTTGGCTGGAGGTTAATTTGATTATTTATGAACTATATGATATCGAACCGAAACTTTGTTTTAGATGCAATGTTTAGTATTACCAAGACTTGTACGTGTACATTTTTTTCTTGCATCAAATTAGGGAGCTTTATTACTTAACAAAAATCTAATTACAATCAGCCATCGGGTCTTGAACAAGGAAGTATGGGCTCTCACACAACCAACAATCAGAAAGATCAAGTGTACAAACTAGCTTAGCACATGAGTCTTCCCCGGCGAATGCGGAACCGACAAAGAAGCAAACTATGATGCTTCTGCCTATCTCATCAAGGATATGCGCAACAAATGGAGTGATCGTTACTGTGTGGCTGGTTAAAACTGACGTGCCAAAAAAGTAAATTTGCCATGGCACAAAAGTAATTTTTCTATGTCTTTATAGGACTCCCATTATGTTATATGATACAAAGTAAATTTGCCATGTATGCCAAAGTAAATTTGCTATTGTACAAAAGGTAATTTACTTTACATATAAAATCGATATTATTTTCCTTCCGCTACCAGGGAGAACAGTTTTCCATATTATTTTTCTTGATACAAAATACATGTTTTCATTGCATAATAAATTCTTGACCTAAGATGAATAAAGAAACGTGTGGGTCTTGTATTTCTAGCTAGATAATCTAGACTTCACCCGCAAAAAAAAAAAGATAATCTAGACTTGACTAGACTAGAGACTATAGATGCATGGATTAGTATTTTTGAAGACTTGTACTTGTTCAATCTTTTTCTTACGAACGTGGGAGTCTATGCATGCGTTTCTAGATGGATGGATTCACGTTTTTTTCTACCTTGTATTTCTACCAGATGGTGAAGTGACGAGTGCTTTTCAAAGACATGTACGAGCAGTCGAACAGGAGCGAGGGAAACGTACAGTATAGCAGGAAGAAAATAAAGTTTGCCCGGAGAGACGTATACGAATCCATCCACCGGCGGCGAGCGAGGGTCGTCGGAGGATTTGGACCTCTCACTCACCTCGGCGGTGGAGGACCGAGGATGTGATACGGTCGGGTCCGATCCACGCGCGAGTGGAGTGGACCTTTTGGTCTGGTCAAACGCAAACGGCATCCATCGCCGTCACCGACCGAGTGGACCGACCGACCGACGGCGAGAACCCAGCCAAGAGCCAACCAGCCCGGCAAGGAGGTCGCACCGGCGCACCGCACCGCACGACGGACGACGGTGCGTTGCCTTTGCTTGCACCGCAAACAAGATGAGGGCCGTCGCGGTCGGGATGGCGGGAAAACGAGAGGCAAACGAGGGAGATCGAATACGAGCCCGACCCGGCCGGGTAAAGCGGCGACCTCCCTTCCAACTTGGGCTCGACCGGGGGAACCGAACCCAACAAAATTTCGCCGGACCCGACACGACGCCACCGACCCAAGTGGAGCAGCCAAGTGGCCCGCCCCGAATCAGCAGCGGTGCCGGGCGAGCACGCACGCGCGGCGTAGGTTCGCCGATTCCAACGCCGCACCGCACCGCAGGCACGCCTTGGCCGTGCGTGCGCGCTCTCGCCGGCCGGCAATTACCAGACGCATGCCGGTTAAACAACTCCGGCCGTCCGCCCGCCCGCCGGGACACGCGACACCGGCCACCGCACGCCCGACCTGGACGGAATGTTCCCGATTATTTTAACCCTGTTTCATATACTACTATAGTACCGGTAGTATCTTTTTTTTTTGTTGGTATCCCGAGGTCACGAGCACAGAAGCTGCCTGCGGCTCAAAGGCGACGCGACGGCACACGCGTGGCCCGGGCGCAATCATGGGCCAAGCCCTAACAAAACAAAACACAACAGAGGGTTGTGTTTCTGTTTTAGCTTAAGATCCCCAGCGTGTACTGCTGGCATGTCCACCGTTGTCACGACGCTGTCCCCAAAGCAACGCAAAGCAAAGCTCTCTCTAATCCCACGGCCCCCTCCGTCCCTTCAGTATATATATATATATATACGCGGACGCGACGCGACCCAACCCAGCAGCGGCAAGCCGTGGCGATCTACACTACACAGTACACACACACCCATCCATCATCGGCATCTCCCCCAGCAAAAAAAACCCCAAACCGTAGAGAGCACCACCGGAAGGAAAACGCCGGGAAAAGCAAGATCGGCCGCGCGCCAAAACAAAAAATCAAACTCCCGCTGCGCGCAAATCCCATCCGAGATAAGGATTTTGGTGCGCTCCCCCGTATCAGGAGTGGTCAGGGCTGTGAGCGGGAGCCGTGCGTATTATTTAGCAAAGGACAAAACAAGGGCGATTGCTGCGGCTAATCAGGATCCTGGCCCTGCCCCTGCCGCGTTAGCTTCATGACCACCCTCGCTAATCGGATTATTACCGCTGGAATCCTGCGCCGAGGAGGACCGCCCGCCACTTCCCGCCGCCGCCCATTGCGGATCTGGCGCGGCGCGCCAATGACCTCTTCTTGCTCCTCATCCTCCTCCTCCGGCGGCGGCGGCGGATCGGGGTGGGAAGTGGAGGAGGGCGATGCCGCGAGGACGAGGACGAGGCTGGTGGTGATCGTGGGGGCCACGGGCACCGGGAAGACGAAGCTGTCCATCGACGCCGCGCGGGCGCTGGGCGGCGAGGTCGTCAACGCCGACAAGATCCAGCTCTACGCCGGCCTCGACGTCACCACCAACAAGGTGCCCCTCGCCGACCGCCGCGGAGTCGCGCACCACCTGCTCGGCGCCGTCCCGCCCGAGGCCGGCGCGCTCCCGCCCTCCTCCTTCCGCTCCCTCGGCGCCGCCGCGGTCGCCTCGATCGCGGCCCGGGGGCTGCTGCCCGTCGTCGCCGGCGGCTCCAACTCCCTCATCCACGCGCTCCTCGCCGACCTCCCCGACGACGACGCAGTCCCCGAGGACCCCTTCTCCCTGGACGCGGACCGCTGCTACCGCCCCGCGCTCCGGTTCCCGTGCTGCCTCCTCTGGGTGGACGTGGAGGAGGCGCTCCTCGCCGAGTACCTGGACCGGCGCGTGGACGACATGGTGGGCGCCGGCATGGTGGAGGAGCTCCGGGAGTACTTCGCCGCCACCACCGCCGCGGAGCGCGCCGCGCACGCCGCCGGGCTGGGCAAGGCCATCGGCGTGCCCGAGCTGGGCGACTACCTCGCCGGGCGCAGGAGCTTCCGTTCCGCCGTCGACGACATCAAGGCCAACACCCGGCGCCTCGCCGTCGCGCAGGTGTCCAAGATCCGGCGCATGGCCGACGCCTGGGGCTGGCCCGTGCGGCGCCTCGACGCCTCCGCCACCATCCGCGCGCGGCTCGCCGGCGCTGGCCCGGCCGCCGAGTCGGCGTCCTGGGAGCGCGACGTCCGCGGCCCCGGCCTCGCCGCCATCCGCGCCTTCCTGGCCGACCAGGCCTCCCACGGTCACGGCGATGACGCCACCGCCGCCGGCAAGGGCGTGGACGAGCCGCCGACGCCGATGCCGCTGGTGATGCGGCTGCCACGGATGCAATGCTGCGACATGGTGGTGTGAGCCAATGCCGCTGCCGCTGGTGCATTTCTTGGCGAGAGAGATGGACGGAAGGGAGGCTTTTGGGGTGGAGGGTTTTGGAGGAAGGCCGCCGATTTTGCAGAGGGTCCCGGCGGCGCCCGGTGGGGCCACGCGCACCGAGATCGACAGCAGAGAGAGAGAGAGAGAAGAGAAGAGAGGAGAGAGAGATAGGCTAGTGTAAAAAGTGATAGCAAGAGAATGGGTTGTGTGTAAGTTATTACTACTGATTACTCAAGTGAATTCTTTTTTTTTTGAACCTATATTATTATTTTCTTCTTGCTGTGTTGTGTTGGAGTATATTTTGGTTCGTCCGTTTCCTAACTGCGCCAGCCACTGTATTTATGCATGTAGTCGTCATGTCATTGTACGTACGTACTCCTTCACTAATCCACTCCACTCCGTTCAAAATTTGAAATATATGGGATGGGACTATACACTAGACTAGACACGGGTACAGTCTAGAACCTCCCAAAGGCGCAGCTAACCCGCACCGGATCAATCATCACCTGCTCCATCATCTCCCATCTCATTTACTACTGTACTGGTGACGCAATGCTGTGTGTATGATGTGGCGATGCACTTTGAGAATGGCAAGGAAAAAAGAGCGTGGCCGGGTGGCAGTGCCATGGTGGACTCTTGACGTGTCCCGTTCAATACTGGCCGGCAGTTGGGATGATTGGGCGGCCATGCTTACCGTGTGACTGACTGACTGCTGATTAGGAGGGGAGGATTGCGTTGGCCGTGTGGGTAGGTGCGTATCACCGCTCGGTCTTCTTGCTGTTGCCAGCTAGGAAAACACACAAGCCACAGCCATACCCCAGCCAGCCAGCCAGCCAGCCAGCCCAGTCTTCTCGCGCGCGCGCGCGTCACTGGTGACTGACTGACTGACTGCCTCTGGAAGCCAGCTGATTTAATAAGTTTGTGTGATTTGGGCCAAAGTGTATATCAACAACCCGGCCCGCTATGGGTTTCTGGAGAGCGGTTTTAATAAGTTTCTTTTTTATGATTTCATTTTTTGGGAAACGACTAGAATCAGCCGGTCGGTCACGGCTAGAGTTCCACCGAACGCGCAGTCGTTAGATACGAATTTGATCGGACGACGCACATCCTCTAATTAGCCGGCTAGGACCTTCATCACTGGACGCGTGCCTTTGCCAGCTTCACAATTTTTCTGCAACTTCATTTTATTGAAGACTCCTTCCGCAACAACATCCTTATTGCAAAAAAAGTTAAGGCACATCTTTTTGGAAAATGATAAGAACCATCTGAAAAATTCTGCCCTTCACGTCCACTGCGTGGACAGCCAACTACGTGTCGGACCAGTTCCACACACCGTTAGTCTTGGGATTTTGCAACATTGCACATGCTTCAAAAACATGGAAAATATTGCAGTGACAACACAACAGCGCGACGATGCGGGAATTTTTTTTTGCAACATAATCCTTGTTGCAAAATATGTATGCAACACAACCTGTAAACTAAGATCTTTTGCAACATGACATTTGTTGGAGAAAAAATGTAACACAACCTATGTTGCAAAAATGGAAAAAGTGAAGGACGACAGTCTTAGGATTTTGCAACATTGCACATGCTTCAGAAACATGGGAAATATTGCAATGACAACACAACAGCACGACGATGCGGGGAAAAAATTTCTGCAACATAATCTCCGTTGCAAAAATTGTATGCAACACAATCTGTAAACAAAGATCTTTTACAGCATGACCTTTGTTGCAGAAAATGTAACACAACCTATGTTGCAAAAAAATGGAAAAAGTGAAGGACGACGATGGCATTAGATTCTGCAATATCTCGTTTCATTGTTATTTTCCCTTTTTACCTTTCAGTACACAATCTACATTTTTGTATATATCCGGAACATGTTTTTGATGCACGTTGTAATTTTCCAAAAACATGTTTTGACTATTTTTACGAATACATGTTAAACCTTTTTCAAATACACGTTGACCATTTTTTTATTGATAATTTTTTTAGTTAGGCCAGCATTTTTTTTATATTTTGGAAAAGTCACAAACATATTTTGAAACGAATGAACATTTCTTTGAAACTATACAAATATATTTTATGTTGTATTCTTAAAGAATGGACAATATTTTTTGAAACGCTTGAACATTTTCTAAATATCAGGAACATTTTTAAGGGTACTTCTTTTAAATGCGACTATTAATGGAATCGATGGTTTAATGTGAAACATGTTTTGTTTCGAAGTTTTGAGGATGAACGGTGTAGTCAGCGACAAGCGGGGCCTACTTGTAAAAAGATGGAGGCTGCCTTTTGGCGAATCCGAGTTTACCAACCATGAAAGGCATATCGAACATGATCTGTGTACTTGATGGAGTATGCACATACGACGACTCCATTAGGATGCTCTTCAACATACGCGGTAGGTATGGCTCACGCGGCCCGTTAAAAGATTCTTCGTGCGCTAGTAGGTGCGGAAATTTCGGTGCGCTAAAAGATTCTTTGCGCGTGCGAAAAACCGGCAACGCGCGCGGCAATTTTGACCTGTGGCGCCACTGCGTCCTATGAAACCCCGCGCACCGTCTCTGTCTCTGTCTTCGCCTCCGCCACCACCACACCATTCTTCCTTGCCTCCACCGACTCTTTCTTTGCCCCCGCCGCCTTCTCCTCCGCCACCATCATGCCGCCGCGCCACCGGGGCAGCTCCAGCTACCACGACATCCGTGCCCGCCTCTCCGGCGTGTATTACGTGGAGATACGCTCTGATGAGACACGCCTCGGGCTCGGGACGTTTGAGACCTCCCAAGGGGCTGCCCGCACGTACGATGCGGCGGCGTGGCGGCTTGGGAGGCCACGTTCTAAGATGAACTTTCCAGAAATCTGGACACACGCGGAGGCGCATGTCGACGCGCCTCCCCGTCGGCTAATCACCGAGGACCGCTGCATCCAGCAGAGGCGGGCGTCGAGACGGATTAGCAGGCCATGACGGCGTGTCGCAAGCGCTTCCCCAGGACGTCGTCGATAAACACATGTTTTGGACGCAGAAGAGGGCGGAGCGCCTCACGGATCGGGCGGACAGGCGTGAGCGGAAGGCACCGGTGAAAGCCTAGTGCAACCTGGGGGAGGCGTTGACTAGGGGCGCAAATGATCCTCGGTGGGATGACGTCTTTCTATCGTCAGACCACACCTCCGAGGAGAGCGAGGAGGAGTAGCTTTTCTGTCGTCGACACGTTTACTTTATCTAGTTTATCTACTATTGTTTTCATTCGTATCGTATGGACTACATGTGGTGTTGGCTTGAACTATGCTATGAATTAAAATCTATTTATTGTGTGCGTTTAATCTTCTTGATTTTTTTTTGAAGTGAGATATGTTGTTTGTGTTGAAAGCGCGCGCTGTAAATTTAACACGTCTGCTAAAGCTACCGCAACGCGTCATATTTAACTCGTCTGTTGGAGCAAACGTACCCCGCGCTAAAAAAAAGGTATTCTCATGCTGCATATTTTTTTTAACGCGTCGTCCTAAAGCGCGTCTGTTGAAGATGCTCCTAGTTTGTGCATATTTTGAGGTATGGTTTGGTTTGATAATAAAAATTAAATATGTCGGCTTAGTTTGGTCACTAGAAGTAAAAGAAAAAAAAACGAGTCAAAATTCAGGTTTCTCTGTTTTGGCTTTGGTCTGATGTTCGACTCGACGGTAGTTACGCTTAATGGTGGTTGAGGATATTGTGACTCATTTATGGGACTACTGGCGATGTTTAGGGACCGGCAACCAATGTCAAGGCCTATGATCGTAATCCCATCGTATCCTGGCGATTCGCCGGGAATTCCCTATTCGACGCATCTGCGTCCAATTGGCGGAGCTTCGGAGAGGCGACCGACGTAAAGATCTTGGTGGGCCGCGGCCCATTTAGCGTCTAGCGCAGTTATTGCTGGCGGGTGGTTTTCTCCCGATTTTAGGAACCTTCTAGAAGGTTCTTTGTAACTGTTTTTCTTTTTCCTGATGTTTTTTGTGTCAGGTTTTCTTTCAGTTTTTTTCTTTTTATTTCCCCCTTTCTGTTTCTTTGATTTTCTTTTCGTTTTCGTTTTAATATTTTTTATTCCTTTCTTCTTCTTTTTTAATTTTCTGTTTCTTATTTTAAAAGTTCGGAAATTGAAAAAGTCAGAATTCAAAATTGTTCGAAATTTGAAAATATCTTCATAGTATTAAAAAAGGGCAGTGATCTGCGCCGGTGGCCCGGCACAACGATTGGGCCGGTCACGCCCAGGTCCTTCGATCTAGCGAACCTTGGCCATCAGATCTGAGCGGGCTCCTGTTTTTCTTCGTCCCTCCTGCGTCTTCCACCTCCTGCCACCGCACGCCAATCGTAAAGAACTGCCGCCGCACGACCACGAACCCTCGCTGACCCCGCCCCTCCCCCGCCATGGATGAGCTCTCCGCGGGCCTCGAAGCTCGACTCCGCTTGTCATGGAGCAGTTGAGAGAGGGTATGCAACTCGCCTTGTCGTCGGTTGTAGCAAAATGAAACACCGGTTGTAGCAAAAATCGTGACGCCATGTGCGATGTAGCAAAATGCGACACCGATGGTAGCAAAATGCGATGCCGGTTGTAGCAAATTTCTATGCCGGTTGAAGCATGTAGAAATTTACGCCTTCGGCCATGGACGCAACTTCGCCGGCCATGCCCGTCGCAACTCCGCTCGCTATGGAGCAGTTGAGAGAGGGGATGCAGCTCGCCGTGTCATCTGTTGTAGAAAAATGAAACACCGGTTGTATCAAAAACCATGACGCAATGTGCGATGTAGCAAAATGCGACACCGATGGTAGAAAAAAATGGCGCGTGTTGTAGCAAATTTCGATGCCGTTTGTAGCATGTAGCAAATTACATCATCGGACATGGACGCAACTTTGCCGGCCATGCCCATTGCAGCTCCACTTGCCATGGAGCGGTTGAGAGAGGGGAGACCGAGGGGAGGACACTGGTTCCGTGGTAGGCTTCGGGGGTGCTCGCCGGAGAAGAAGATGGGGGCTCGTTGAAGGAGATCGCCGGGGTAGGATTTCCTATGGCAGCCGGGAGGTTGGGAAAAAAGGAAGAAGAAAGACCTGGGGATGAGGAAAGAGATAACATGGTGGCCCTCCCGATTTGATTCGCTGTAGCCGTGAGCGAGTGGAGGAGACCGGCCGAAGCGTTTACCTAAAAAAATGTTCATGTTTACATTTTTTCACAAATTTGGAAAAAAAATTCATGTTTTAAAAAATGTTCCCAAATTTAGAAAAATGTTTTCATTTACAAAATGTTCACATTTTAACAAAATATTTGTGTTTTCAAAAAAAGTTCGTATATTTTAAACAATGTTCACGTTTTTCAACATAGTGTTCATGATTTGAAAAAATGTTCATCTTTCTGAAAAATGTTCGCGATGTCAAAACAATATTTCTATATTGGAAAATGATAAAAAATTCGAAATAATGTTCGTAAATTTAAAAATGTTCACGTTCCGACAAAATATTTGTGTTTCCAAAAAATATACGTATTCCAAAAAATGATCGCCTTTTTCAACATAGTGTTCGTTCTTTCGAAACAATGTTTCCTATTTTTACAAATATTCAAAAGTTCGAAAAAATGTTCGCAGAAATAAAAGAAAATTCATTTTTTAAAAGGTTTGCATATTTGAAAAAATGATCATGATTTCAAAAAATATTAAGTTTGTGAAATGAAATCGAAATTTAAAAAAGTTTCGTTTTTACAATATGTAGTAGCTACAGCAGCTCTACACCATCATTTTACTCAGCTACGGATGTCCGTACGAGTAGATAATTCTTAAAGTTGCGCGCTACGTGTAACCCATAAAAGTTTATTTAGCCTTTTGGCTACAGTCGCGCGCAGAACCGCTGGCTGAGGGTTCGATTCCAAGTATGGTGGCAGGTTTTCCTTTTTTGTACTGTATTTTCGATCCCGCGCTACAGTACACTCACTATTGGGCCGGCCCATGTCAGACTCACGCATGTGCGTTTGCTCGATAGTGTGTCACAGAACGCGATACATATGAGTTCCTCGTTTGCCGTGCAGCGCCACCCAAACCATATCAAGTTCCATGGCGCTACCACCAAATTCTTTAGGTGTGCAAACCAAGGCCCATGGAAGAAGGCAAGGTCCCCCGCTGATCTCCTCCCCCCTTCTAAAAAATCCTCGACATCTTTCTTTTTGTAATCTTAGTCGTCCAAACCGACAGGGGACACCTTGTAGGATCGAAAATAGATCTAGATGGGGTGCTTAGACTACTTGACTAAATAAAAACCTAACCTCTTCCCAAGTTAATTGGTTGGCAGATTTTAGCGATGATTGCAAATCAACTTCACCCTCCACATGCATGTCTACGAGTATTGTAGCGGAAAGTAAAGACAAGCATATGTAAAGAGGATATGGGTAAGAAGATCAAACACAATTGGAGACACGAAGATTTTTCCCGTGGTTCCGATAGGTGGTGCTATCATACATCCACGTTTATCGAGACTATAACCCACAGAGGGTAACGGTCGTGAGAGTCGACGCAGGGCTCCACCCACAAGGGGTCCACGAAGTTGTAACCTTGTCTATTCCATGATGGCCTACGTCCACGAAGGACTACCCTTACTCGTGGTAGATCTTCACGAAGTAGGCAATCTCTTTGCCCTTACAAACTTCTTGGTTCAACTCCATAATCATGAAGAAGAAGGCTCCCAAGCGACACCTAACCAATCTAGGAGGCACCATCCTCCAAAAGGTAATAAATGTGATAGTATGATGAACTTCTTTCTCTTGTGCTTCAAAAGATAGTCTCCTCAACACTCAATCACTCTCACAGATTTGACATGGGTAGAAGAGATTGATTGGATGGAAAGCAACTTGGGGAGGATAGAAATCAAGATCCATATGGTTAGAGTGGATGATCTTGATCTCAACACAAGGGTAGGTAGCTCGCTCTCAGAAAATTGGATATGGCAAGTGGGTGTGTGTTTCGGTTGCTTCTCTTGCGAGTGAGAGATGGTGGAGGGGTATATATAGACATCTCCAAAAATCCAACCGTTACAACATCATTTCCCAACTTGATGTAACCGGAGTAAAAACTTGGTTGCACCAACTAGTGCAAAATGTGGCAACTTTGGCCTTTTCTGTGAGACCGATATATAAATCTTGGTGGTATCGATATGCGTGACCTAGGCAATTACCAAGTCTTGGTGTCATTGGTTCCTTAAACTTGATGGGACCGATTTTAAGAAATTGGTTAACAGAAAGTTGCTCACTGTTTTCGGTTGCACCGAATGGAATGTTGGTAGTACCGAGATGCTAGGGTTTGGCTAGGCTTCTATCTAGGGTAAAACTCAGTGGATCCAAATGGGAAATATTGGTGTTATCGAATTTTGATTTTTGATATAGGACGAAACATTTTGTGGAAAAATGGGTGAGTATTTTTGGTGGCTAATCTCTAAGCACTTGAGCAACCAGATCATAATAATTCCTCATCCCCTTTTAATATTATTGGCTTTCCTATGGACTCAAAAGTGATTTCTCACAAAATATAAAATGTGGAGTCCTCAATCTTGAAGCATGTCAAATTCTATTCCTTCCTTTCCTTGGGGAGGTTCTTCACATAGTCCTTTAGCCAACCCATCATTGAACTTTTTCCTGAGATACACTTGGTGGAAACATTAATCCAATGAAATATATGTTGTTATTAATTACCAAAACCACCTAGGGAGAAGTTGTGATTTCAATCTCCTACTTTTTGGTAACTGATGGCAACATATAGATCAAAGCTTCGATAAAAGATATAATCAATGAATAACATCCCCCCCCCTAAATTTGTGCATTATTTTAAATTTGCGTTTGAATTCAAATGCACAATCGGTTAGGATCATGGGTCACTCTTCCATGTCACATACAACTTGGTGGTGCGCAAGAATTAATATGAGTGAATTACATAAGCACATCTCATCAAACATTAAGTGAATGATCATCATATAGACATCTCAAGGATAACAAAGTTGTAACATCGCACAACAGTATATGATCAAACACCGACAAAGTTTCCAGACGAACGATAAACCAAATGTTTTAAATTGCAGAGAGGAACCAAAATGCAACACTCTCTCTCTCTCTCTCTCAAAGCCCTATGATCTATGACCTCTCCCCCTTTGACAACAAGTTACCAAAAAGTTCAAAGCTATAGAGCTAATCGTCGCTCTAGGCATGGTCTCCTCCATGAGACGATGAAGCTGCTCCTGTAGATGTCGAAGGAGTCGAGAGAAGAGCATCCGCAAACACTTTGGTTGAAGTCCTCTGAGGTGGTGGAGTAGGCACTAGAGGTGCAGGAGGAACTGATGGGTTGTGGAAGGTGTTGATGAAGTAGGCTTCGTCTCTGGAGCTGGCATAGTAGGAGTCCTGTCTTGGGTCTTGAACTGAGTGCTTGTCCTGAGAGGTGGACTGTCATCATCATCATCATTAGTGGAATGAGGACTAGGCACTGCATCCACTTCCTTCTTGAGCTCATCAACATTCTCCGTCAGCTCATCCACCTTGTTATTCAATGTAGTGAACCTATCTTCCATAATCCTCTCAAGGCTTTCTTGATTGAGCAAGATGTCCTTGATGCCCTTGTGCATTCCTTGGATGGTGCTAATGAGAATATTCATTTTCTCACTCTTAGTCCTTGGTACCTGGGCACTAGTGTCTCTATCTGCCTTTGGCTCTGTGTGTGCACTAGATGAAGTGAGATGACTGGGATCCATCACCACAACACTATCCTCAAAGTCTGGCTGAAGTGGCATGTGAGGACAAACAAGTGCATATACATTCTTCTCCAGCTTGGAGTAGATGAACATCTGAATGTAAGGAGCATATCCTCAAGATCATTTTTGGTCAGCAGCTGTCCTGTTGACTGTCTCTGCTATCAACTCCATCACTCTGAATCTGGTGTGGTTGTCTATGTGATGCAACATATTTATGGAATACCCCCTAATCATCTTGTTATCTTTAGACTTAGGCATCAAAGTATACCTTAAGATAGTGTTGGTGGTGGGTAGTCCAACTTGCAGATGATAGACAGAGCCAAACTTATGTGAATACACATGAGTGGCATGAATAACTTTATACATATTTTCCATTGAGTTGTGACTCATGGCCTCAGCATAGACATCCAAGTCTCCTTCTTAAACGTGTGGGGTTCCTAAGATGGTAGCCCACTCCTCCACTGTAGACTGGTATCTAACTCCCTTAATCATCCATATGATATGACCATCTGGATATAAACGAGTAGTGGAGTAGAACTGCAGGATCATCTCATCATTCTAGGTAGTGAACTCTCTCCCAACAAAGTTCTCTATATCAATGCATATGAAGTTGTCTTGTACACTGGGAAAGTAGTCCTCATTCTCCTTGATATAGGCCGAGTCAACATACCTCATATCACTGACAGCTGGGCACTTGTCGAAATGGACAGTCTCATAGAAATCCTGATGTTCCTTGGTGTAGAATATGTCATCTATAGCAGTCTTTCTCCTGGAGCATAGGGATCACTAGCTCTCCACTTCCTCAATCTTGAATCCCTTCCCTTCTTCATGTCCTCAGCAATGGGATGAGCATCATTATGCTCTGGCATGTATGGCCTTAGTTTCTTCAAAACAAGCATGTTCTCTTCCTCATCATCTCTGGAAGTAGAACCCTTGTTCTTTGCAGCAAGGGGAATATCTCTCGTGGTCCTCTTTGGTTTGGGTGCTGCGGGCTTCTTGGGTGCAGACTGTTTGCTCTTGGATGGAGCTTGCTTGGGCATAGCATCTGCAAGCAGTCTCTTCTTCTTGAAAGGAGGATCTTGGGAAGCTGACTCTTCCCCCGCTTCCTCTTCCTCAACTCCTGCTGGGTCTTCAAACATGGAAGTGGGACTGCCAATGACACATACAATCCTCTTCCTAGATATCTTCTTCTCACCTGCCTTCTAAGGCATAAAGCTCTTTGAAAGCTCAACAAATAGTGATGTGTTTACTTTGGCACTCTGAGCTGCTCTCATAGTCTCAGAGCTTGCATACTCTTTCCTGACTGGTCTCTTAGCTAAAGTGGCCTCTATAGCAGATTTCTTGGCAGCCCTGTCTTTCTTTTCTTGCTGCTTTTTGGCTAGCACTTCCTGTGGCACAAAGTCTGAGTCCTCCTCATCAGAATTCAACTTTCTCCTTGGCCCTGGTGGCAGCCTTGGGCAACCCATGATAACTTGGGGTGCCTGGATCTTCTGAAGAAGAAGAACTAGCATCTGGGCTTGTGCCTGAATTCATGTCAACTTCCCTCTCGCCAAAGTCATTCTCGCTATCATCAGACCCTAATATGCTGACCCTCTGAATAGAGTATAGAAGAGCAGAGGGGTTGAGCATCACAAAAATTCATCAAATTTGAACTCAGAATCTTAAGTTTAATTTTCTGCAAAAAGGATTTTGGTTCCACTGAATCGAAAATTTTGGAGCCACCGAGACATACAACCTCCTTAAAAGAAACTTGGCAGCCTCTTTGGTTTCACCGAAAATGGCCACTCGGTTTCACTGAGACTGTTCTCTTTTGCCCTAAAAGCAAAATCGGTAGTACCAATTTTTCTAACTCGGTGACACCGAGATTCGATTTGCGGACGTTAAACCTAAAAATTCTTCGTTCTCTAATCTAATGAAGTTTCTCGAGGAGGGAACTTTTACAGACCGTGGGAAGATGAGGAAAGTGATATTTTGCAGAAGAATTGGACGAATAGTGCAAAGAATTGAGGCGTTACCCTAACTTAGCGACGGCCTCCTACGGCGACGATGGCGGGGTGATTGCTGTCAACGATGAGGATCTTCTGTGGTGCAGATGCACGGGAGAGAGGGAGAAGTCCAAAGACGTTGGGGCGGCAACTAGGGTTTTGTGGGGACCATGAGTTTGAAGAATTAATTTTAAAATCAGTTCTGATGGGTATATATATCGCTTAGCTATCGGTGAAAACGGTTCTAAAATATTGGCGCTACCCGAGTTTCTCTAATGTCAGTTGACGGGGAAACTCGGTGAAGCCGAGATTATAGAATCAGTGCTACCGAGGTTCTGAAAACCAGATCAACCCTAGGCTTTGGTGAAACTGAGTTTTTCAGGTTGGTTACACCGAGTTGCATTGGGGAGGTTTTGGAAGTCGGCTCTTAACAGAACAGAACTCCGAGTGCTCCTCACACATAGAGTTCGACAAGTACTTGCTCAAATTTTTGTGATGAAGCATGAATAAAATTTGAGAAGAGAAAGCGTAGATAGCTAGAGTGAGGTACTTAGGCATTCTTGTATATCCAGTTGACCAAAGATAAATAAAAGCCAAGTAACAACAATTGGATAACCTCGAATGAGAAAAGATATGCATACCAACATGCTCACACAATAAAATGTCAATTGAAATATGCCAAACATGCAAAACCACTCTAGTATCTACCAAGCACTTTGGCAATGACGGAGTCATCTATATATGAGTATATTGACTTAGGAGCCAAGTAAGAATACTTGATGATAGGTCATAATCATCATTTAAGAACAAATGGGTTTACCACTTCTACATAAAGCATTTAATGTGTTAACATTTTTAAGAGATGCTTTAACTCCAGTCTTAGAGTAAAGCTCCCCCTTGATGTGACATCCCCCTTAAGAGGGACAAACTAACCTTGGGTTTTGTCATAGAAAACTTCATGTGGGTGATCTAGTGGTGGATTCTCATAGTTGATGAAGATCATCTTGAGTTGGAAGCAATCCTTGTTGTTTCTTACTCTTCTCTACTACATGGGCTAGTCCCACACAAGAGACAAGTACAAGCATATCAATGGACATGGAGTGCAATGCATACATGATGATGCCCATGGATTCATTAATTACCTTGTCCCTTTCTTACCTATGAGGGAATGTGTGACTCCTTGAACTATTGCATAAGGTTGATGTTGATTAAAAATTCTCCTTTCCAAAAATGAATGTGAGTGAATTTTTTTGGTGGAGTCACCCCTCAAGAACTTCTCTAGTTCTTCTTCTTTGGGATCCACATCAACTTGATGGGGATCCTTAGAGTTGAAGTAGAACTATATGATGTAGAGCTAGTAGAGGCCTTGGTAACCCACTTGACCATGGCTTGGGACTCATCTTCATATGTGTCAATCTCTCCTTGGAGCTTGTCCTTGCCCTTGAGCTTGTGGTCTTGTGGTGGAAGGTCATCTTGAGCTTTTGTTCCCTTGGGAAGAGTATGCTCATACTTCTTATTTTGGGGAACAAACTTCAGCTTGGTGTATTGACCTTCTTCCCATTCAACTCCATTGGCATTGAAGTAACAATGCTATGATTCTTTCAGTATCCTCCATGCTTGTGTACAATTTCCTCAAATTTCTTACACCCGACAAGCCTTTTGTAGACACCTTTTTATATAATCCTTTATAATAGATCATTTTCTTGCTCAAGTGTAACTTGGCTAAGAGAATCATTAGTGGAATCAATAGAACTACTAGAAGCAATATCATTGGATTTATCATTTTTATCGCCACTAGTTGAAGAACCTTTCTTGCCTTTGTTACTAGTTTGTTCAGTCTTAACTTGTGGAATGAATGTATGCAAGAGTAGTTGTTTGGCTAGATAAGAGGAAGTCTTCTTTCGAAGATCTTCATTGTTAGCTTTAAGAAATTCATGTTCTTGCTCCAAATCGAGCTTCTCGAAGTGTACCTTCTCACGAGTTCTTACAAGCCCTCTATGATCTTCTAGAGTAGATTCATGGGCTAACTTAGGATTTTTCAATTCTTTAGTTATTCGCTCTATTTCCTTCTTATCATCATCACATGACTTACCTTGACTAACGTGATTACTATCAAGTTCATTTTGACTAATATCACTAGTTTTGTCAAATAGCAAGTCATCATCTCCAAGTAAGTCATCCTCATCACTATTAAAGTCAATGTATTCGGGGTGTGATACCTTGGGGCCTTTATCCGTGAAGAAACTTCCACTCCCTTCATTTGGTGAATCAAATATGTCATAGGAGTTGGAGAAAATGAGTGCAAGTCTGACAACACCTTCATCTTGACTATAGTCGGAGTCGAAGTGATAGCTTCTCTCGGTGTGGTTGCCGGATTCGGAGCTGGAAACCCATTCACCAACATGAGCTTGATCTCTTCTTATTGTGTAGCTCTTTATCTACTTGTTCTTATTCTCCGAGTCTTTACTTCTTTGGGAGGCTCTTCCTTCATAACGATCATCTCTACTCCTTCTCACTCTTCGAGGTGACTCGTCTCTTGAGCTCTTTCTTCTAGGTGACTCTTCACTTCTTTTGTGTGTGGGGGGCATGCACTCATTGGAGTAGTGTCTGGGCCTTCCACAATTGTAAAAATTTCGGTCATGACTAGATGAACGCTTCTCTTCATATCTTGAGTTGGAGCTTCTTTCTTTGCCTCTACTATTGTAGAAGTTGTTGAATTTCTTGACCATGAGGCTTATCTCTTCATTGGTTACAAGGTTGTCACTTGATGTAGCGGGAGTGTCACTTGAAGCTTTGTAAGCACCGCTTGACTTGTTGTGAAGTTCTTCCTTGTCTTTGAGTGACATTTCATGAGCAACAATCCTTCCAATGACTTATGTGGGCTTGAGATCTTTATAGTTTGGCATCATTTGGATTAATGTACACACGATGTCGTACTTCCTATCCAAGGCTCTAAGTATATTCTTCATGATGAATTTTTTCGGTCATATCTTCGCTTCCTAAGCTGACAATCTCATTTGTGATGAGAGCAAGCTTAGAGTACATTTTTGCGACTCCTTCACCATCTTTCATCTTGAAATTATCAAGTTGACTTTGAAGCACATCCAACTTAGATTCCCTAACGGATTTTGTACCTTCGTCCATATCAACCAAAGTATCCCAAATTTCATTTGCATTCTCAAGACGGCTAATCTTGTTAAATTCTTCGGGACATAGATAGTTAAATAGAATGTCAAATGCTTGAGCATTGTATTGCAACATCTTCAATTCTTCCATGATCGCTTCATGATCCGGTTTCTTTCCATCACCAAAGAATTCACCTTTCAAGACAACATGAACAACAACCCATACGACGGGGTTATGACCAAGAATATGTATTTTCATTTTATGCATCCAACTAGCAAAGTTTGTACCATCAAAATATGGACCCTACGGTGATAATTTCCCTCACTAGAAGTCATACTACTCTCCTAGGTTGTGAGACCAATGCAATGGAGACCAAAAATGTGATACCACTTGTAGGGTCTAAAGTACATCTAGAGGGGGGGTGATTAGACTACTTGACTAAATGAAAACCTAACCATTTCCCTAGTTAATTGGTTGGCAGATTTTAGTGATGGTTGCAAATCAAGTTCACCCTACACATGCATGTGTTGGGGAACGTTGCATGGGAAACAAAAAATTTCCTACGCACACAAAGATCTATCCATGGTGATGAGCATCTACGAGAGGGAGAGTGGATCTACATACCCTTGTAGATCGCTAAGCGGGAAGCGTTAAGAAACGCGGTTGGTGTAGTCAAACGTCTTCGCGATCCAAATCGCCGTGCGTCCCGCGATCCAATCACGATCCTTCCCGCGATCCAATCACGATCCGTCCCGCGATCCGATCACGATCCGTCCCACGAACTTGATCACGATCCTTTCGATCTAGCACCGAACGGACGGCACCTCCGCGTTCAGCACACGTACAGCTTGATGACGATCTCCACCATCTTGATCCAGCAAGAAGGGGTGGAGAGGAAGAAGAGTTCTCCGGCAGCCTGACAGCGCTCCGGCGATGGTGGTGGAGCAATTCCGGCAGGGCTTTGCCTAAGCACTGCAGAAAACCGATCTAGAGGAGAAACTATGCACTGGAGGAACGAGTAGCACGTGGCTGAAAATCTAGTGCAAAACCCCTCAATACTACCAGTATATATAGGAGGAGAGGAGGAGAGGAGGAAGCTTGGCCTCCAAGCCTCCTAGGCTTCGGCCGAACTAGGAGAGGAGGAGTCCACCTCCTCCACTCCTAATAGGATTAGGATTCATCCTTTTTTCTCCTTTTTGCCTTTTTCCACCTTTTTCCTTTTGGGTTTTCTTCTCCAACCACATGGGCCTTGTGTGGGAGTTTCCACCAGCCCACTAAGGGATGATATTCACTCTCCCACAGCCCATGAAGCCTCTTGGGTCGAAATACCCCTCCCGGAGGTCTCCCGGTACACTACCGGCACTCCCGGTACACTACCGATAAGCCCGGAACTTTTCCGGCGACCAAAACAGGACTTCCTATATATGAATCTTTACCTCCGGACCATTCCGGGGCTCCTCGTGACGTCCAGATCTCATCCGGGACTCCGAACAAACTTCGGTCACCACCATACATAACTCTATACTACCGAAACGTCACCAAACCTTAAGTGTGCAGACCTTGCGGGTTCGAGAACTATGTAGACATGACCGAGACACCTCTACGGTCAATAACCAATGGCGGGACCTGGATGTCCACATTGGTTCCTACATATTCTACGAAGATCTTTATCGGTCGAACCTCTATGTCAAGGATTCAGTTAATCTCGTATGATGTTCCCTTTGTTCTTCGGTATGTTACTTGCCCGAGATTCGATCGTCGGTATCTCCATACCTAGTTCAACCTCGTTACTGGCAAGTCTCTTTACTCGTTCCGTAATACAAGATCCCGTGACCAACACTTAGTCACATTGCTTGCAAGGCTTATTGTGATGTTGTATTACCGAGTGGGCCCTGAGATACCTCTCCGTCACACGGAGCAACAAATCCCAGTCTTGATCCATGCCAACTCAACAGACACCCTCGGAGACACCTGTAGAGCACCTTTATAGTCACCCAGTTACGTTGCGACATTTAATACACACAAGGTACTCCTTCGATATCTGTGAGTTGCATGATCTCATGGTCATAGGAACATATACTTGACATGTAGAAAACAGTAGCAATAAACTGACACGATCATAAGCTACGTTTGTAGTTTGGGTCTTGTCCATCACATCATTCTCCTAATGATGTGACCCCGTTATCAAATGACATCTCATGTCCATGGCTAGGAAACCTTAACCATCTTTTGATCAGCGAGCTAGTCTATTAGAGGCATACTAGGGACATGGTTTTGTCTATGTATCCACACATGCATCTAAGTCTTCGATCAATACAATTATAGCATGGATAATAAACGATTATCATGAACAAAGAAATACAATAATAAACACTTTATTTATTGCCTCTAGGGCATATTTCCAACAGTCCCCCACTTGCACTAGAGTCAATAATCTAGTTCACATCACTATGTGATTTACATTGTGATGAATCGAACACCCATGCAGTTCTGGTGTTGATCATGTTTAGCCCTTGGAAGAGGTTTAGTCAACGGGTCTGCAACATTCAGATCCGTGTGCACTTTGCAAATATTTATGTCTTTCTCCAAGATGTAATCGCGGATGGAGTTGAAGCGTCGCTTTATGTGTCTGGTCCTCTTGTGAAACCTTGGTTCCTTGGCCAGAGCAATGGAACCAGTGTTGTCACAGAACAAGTTCATTGGATTCAGTGCACTGGGCACTACTCCAGGATCTGTCACGAACTGCTTCATCCAGACACCTTCCTTCGCCGCCTCCGAGGTTGCGATGTATTCCGCTTCGCACGTAGAATCAGCTACCATGCTTTGCTTGGAACTGCACCAGCTTACCGCTCCCCCATTAAGAATAAATACGTATCCGGTTTGCGACTTAGAGTCGTTCGGATCAGTGTCAAAGCTTGCATCGACGTAACCCTTTACGACGAGCTCTTCATCACCTCCATAAACGAGAAACATTTCCTTAGTCCTTTTCAGGTACTTAAGGATATTCTTGACCGCTTGCCAGTGCTCCATTCCAGGATCACTTTGAAACCTTTCGGCCATACTTATGGCAAGGCTGACATCGGGTCTTGTGCACAGCATTGCATACATGATAGAGCCTATGGCTGAAGCATAGGGGATGACACTCATCTTTTCTCTATCTTCTGCAATTACTGGGCATTGAGTCTTACTCAACTTCACACCTTGTAATACAGGCAAGAACCCCTTCTAGGAGTGTTCCATTTTGAACTTCTTCAAAACTTTATCAAGGTATGTGCTATGTGAAAGTGCTATTAAGCGTCTCGATCTATCTCTATAGATCTTAATGCCTAATATGAAAGCAGCTTCTCCTAGGTCCTTCATTGAAAAACTTTTGTTCAAATATTCCTTCACGCTTTCCAGCATTTCTATATTGTTTCCAATCAGCAATATGTCATCCACATATAATACTAGAAATGCTATAGATCTCCCACTCACTTTCTTGTAAATACAAGCTTCTCCGTAAACTTGTATAAACTCAAACGCTTTGATCACCTCATCAAAGCGCTTATTTCAACTCCGAGATGCTTGCACCAGTCCATAAATGGATCGCTGGAGTATGCAAACTTTGTCAGCATTCTCTGGATCGACAAAACCTTCGGGCTGCATCATATACAACTCTTCCTCAAGGAAACCGTTGAGGAACGCTGTTTTTACATCCATCTGCCAAATTTCATAATCGAAATAGGCAGCTATTGCTAACATGATTCTGACAGACTTAAGCATCGCTACGGGTGAGAAAGTCTCATCGTAGTCAACTCCTTGAACTTGTGAAAAACCCTTTGCCACAAGTCGAGCTTTATAGACGGTGACATTACCGTCCGCGTCTGTTTTCTTCTTAAAGATCCATTTGTTCTGAATGGCCTTTCGCCCTTCAGGTAATACTTCCAAAGTCCATACTTTGTTTTCATACATGGATCCCATCTCGGATTTCATGGCCTCTAACCATTTCTTGGAATCTGGGCCCATCACTGCTCCTCCATAGCTCGTAGGTTCATTGTTGTCCAACAACATGACCTCCAAGACAGGGTTGCCGTACCACTCAGGGGTAGTATGCGGCCTTGTCGACCTATGAGGTTCAATAGCTGCTTGATCCAAAGCTTCATGATCATCATCATCAACTTCCTCTTCTACCGTTGTAGGTTCCACAGAAACATCTTTCTGTGCTGCGCTACTTTCTGGTTGAAGTAAAGGTTCAATAACCTCATCAAGCTCTATTTTCCTCCCACTCAATTCTTTCGAGAGAAACTCTTTCTCAAGAAATGTTCCATTTTTAGCGACAAACACTTTGCCTTCGGATCTGAGATAGAATGTATACCCGACTGTCTCTTTCGGGTATCCTATGAAGACGCATTTCTCCACTTTGGGTTCCAGCTTTTCAGGCTGAAGCTTTTTGACATAAGCATCACATCCCCAAACTTTAAGAAACGATAACTTTGGCTTCTTGCCAAACCATAGTTCATATGGCGTAGTCTCAACGGATTTTGATGGTTTCCTATTTAAAGTGAATGCAGCTGTCTCTAATGCATAACCCCAAAACGATAGTGGCAAATCAGCAAGAGACATCATAGAACGCACCATATCTAATAAGGTTCGATTACGACGTTCGGACACACCATTACGCTGTGGTGTTTCGGGCGGTGTCAACTGTGAAACAATTCCACACTGTCTTAAGTGACTGCCAAACTCATAACTCAGATATTCACCTCCTTGATCAGATCGCAGGAACTTAATCTTCTTGTTACGATGATTCTCAACTTCACTCTAAAATTGCTTGAACTTTTCAAACCTTTCCGACTTGTGTTTCATTAAGTAAATATACCCATATCTACTTAAGTCATCGGTGAAGGTGAGAAAATAACGATATCCACCACGCGCTATAACATTCATTGGACCGCACACATCAGTGTGTATGATTTCCAATAAGTCACTCGCCCGTTCCATTATTCCAGAGAACGGCGTTTTAGTCATCTTGCCCATGAGGCATGGTTCACATGTGTCAAGTGATTCAAAATCAAGTGACTCCAAAATTCCATCAGCATGGAGCTTCCTCATTCGTTTTACACCAATATGACCTAAACGGCAGTGCCACAAGAAAGTGGTACTATCATTATCAATTCTACATCTTTTGGCATCAATGTTATGAACATGTGTGTCATCACTATCAAGATTCAATATGAATAAACCCCTAACATTGGGTGCATGACCATAAAAGATATTACTCATATAAATAGAACAACCTTTATTCTCTGATTTAAATGAGTAACTGTCTCGCAATAAACAAGATCCAGATATAATGTTCATGCTTAACGCAGGCACTAAATAACAATTATTCAGGTTCATCACTAATCCCGATGGTAATCGAAGAGAGAGCGTGCCGACGGCGATCACATCAACCTTGGAATCATTTCCCACGCGCATCGTCACTTCGTCCTTTGCCAGCCTTCGTTTATTCCGTAGTTCCTGCTTTGAGTTGCAAATGTGAGCAACGAACCGGTATCAAATACCCAGGCACTACTACGAGAGCTAGTAAGGTACACATCAATAACATGTATATCATATATACCTTGTTTGTCGTTGGCCGCCTTCTTGTCAGCCAGGTACTTGGGGCAGTTCCGCTTCCAGTGACCAGTTCCTTTGCAATGAAAGCACTCAGTTTCTGGCTTGGGTCCATGTTTGGGCTTCTTTGCAGAAGTAGCAACTGCTTTGCCATCCTTCTTGGTTTTACCCTTCTTGCCCTTGCCCTTGACTTTGCCATTTTTCTTGAAACTAGTGGTTTTATTGACCATCAACACCTGATGTTCTTTCTGGATTTCAGACTCAACGACTTTTAGCATCGCAAACAGCTCGGCGACTGACTTGTTCATCCCGTAGATGTTATAGTTCATCACAAAACTCTTGTAACTAGGTGGCAGTGATTGAAGAACTCTGTCAGTGATCGCCTCTAGCGGAAGGGCAATTCCCAACTCTGCTAGACGAGTTGAATACCCAGACATTCTGAGTATATGTTCACTGATAGACCCGTTCTCCTCCATCTTGCAAGCATAGAACTTATCGGAGGTTTCATACCTCTCGATCCGGGCGTTCTTTTGAAAGATAAACTTCAACTCCTGGAACATCTCATATGCTCCATGACGTTCAAAACGTCTTTGAAGTCCCGGTTCTAAGCCATACAATATTGCACACTCAACTATTGGGTAATCTCCAATACGTGCCTCCCAAGCGTTCTTAACGTCTTCGGAGGTCATGTCTTCTGGTTGGTCACCAAGCGATGCATCAAGGACATATGATTTCTGGGAAGCCGTGAGGATAATCCTCAGATTACGGGCCCAGTCAACAAAGTTACTTCCATCATCTTTTAGTTTAGATTTCTCTAGGAACGCATTAAAATTCGAGTGCTACTGTGCGAGCCATTGATCTACAACATAAATATGCAAAGTTCACTTAGACTATTGTTCAAGATAATGAGTTTAGTTAATCAAATTACTAAAGCTCCCACTCAAATTGACATCCCTCAGGTCATCTGAGTGTCACATGATCCAAATCCACCAACTTAAGTCCGATCATCACGTGAGTTGAGGTGGCTTCAATGGTGAACATCATTATGTTGATCATATCCACTATATGGCTCATGTTCGACCTTTCGGTCTCTTGTGTTCCGAGGCCATGTCTGTACATGCTAGGCTCGTCAAGTTTAACCCGAGTGTTCTGTGCGTGCAACACTGGCTTGCACCCGTTGTATGTGAACGTAGAGTCTATCACACCCGATCATCACGTGGTGTCTCAACATGACAAACTTTCGCAATGGTGCACACTCGGGGAGAACACAATTTTATCTTGAAATTTAAGTGAGGGATCACCTTATAATGCTACTGTCGTACTAAGCATAACAAGGTGCATAAAAGGATTAGCATCACATGCAATTCATAAGTGACATGATATGGCCATGAACTTGTGCTTTAGATCTCCATCTTGAAAGCACTGGCATGATCTTCATCGTCATCGGCACGACACCATGATCTCCATCATCTTGATCTCCATCAACGTGTCGCCATCAAGGTTGTCACGCCCTGCATGCTTCTACTACTATTGCTACCGTTTAGCGATAAAGTAAAGCATTACATAATGCTTAATGATTGACACGCAGGTCATACAATAATTAAAGACAACCCTATGGCTCCTGCCGGTTGCCGTACTCATTGACATGCAAGTCATGAAATTCTATACATCACATGATCATCTCATACATCACATATATCACATCATTTAATTGGACATATCACATCACAACATACCCTGCAAAAACAAGTTAGACATCCTCTAATTGTTGTTGCATGTTTTACGTGGCTGCTACGGGTTTCTAGCAAGAACGATTCTCACGTACGCATAAACCACAACGGTGATACATAATTTGCTTTTCAACCTTCTCAAGGACCGCCTTTGTCGAATTCGATCCAACTAAAGTGAGAGAAACTGCCACCCGCAAGCCATCTAGGCAACAAGTTGCGTCGAGGGAACCGGTCTCTCGTAAGCGTACGAGTAATGTTGGTCCGGGCTGCTTCATCTCACAATACCGCTGAACCAAAATCCGACCAAGGGAGGAAGCAATCTAAGCATCAACGCCCACAAACCTTTTGTGTTCTACTCGAGATCTCATCTACACATAGACCTAGCTCTGATACCACTGTTGGGGAACGTTGCATGGGGAATAAAATTTTTCCTACGCACACAAAGATCTATCCATGGTGATGAGCATCTACGAGAGGGAGAGTGGATCTACATACCCTTGTAGATCGCTAAGCGGGAAGTGTTAAGAAATGCGGTTGGTGTAGTCGAACGTCTTCGCGATCCAAATCGCCGTGCGTCCCGCGATCCAATCACGATCCGTCCCGCGATCCAATCACGATCCGTCCCACGATCCGATCACGATCTATCCCACGAACTTGATCACGATCCATCTCACGAACTTGATCACGATCCTTCCGATCTAGCACCGAACGGACGGCACCTCCGCGTTCAGCACACGTACAGCTTGATGACGATCTCCACCGTCTTGATCCAGCAAGAAGGGGTGGAGAGGAAGAAGAGTTCTCTGGCAGCCTGACGGTGCTTCGATGATGGTGGTGGAGCAATTCCGGCAGGGCTTCGCCTAAGCACTGCAGAAAACTGATCTAGAGGAGAAACTATGCACTGGAGGAACGGGTAGCACGTGGCTGAAAATCTAGTGCACAAACCCTCAATACCACCAGTATATATAGGAAGAGAGGAGGAGAGGAGGAAGCTTGGCCTCCAAGCCTCCTAGGCTTCGGCCGAACTAGGAGAGGAGGAGTCCACCTCCTCCACTCCTAGTAGGACTAGGACTCCTCCTTATTTTGGCCTTTTTGCCTTTTTCCACCTTTTTCTCTTTGGGATTTTCTTCCCAGCTGCATGGGCCTTGTGTGGGACTTTTCACCAGCCCATTAAGGGCTGGTATTCACTCTCTCACAGCCCATGTAGCCTCTTGGGTCGAAATACCCCTCCCGATGGTCTCTCGGTACACTACCGGCACTCCCGGTACACTACCGATGAGCCCGAAACTTTTCCGGCGACCAAAATAGGACTTCCTATATATCAATATTTACCTTCGGACCATTCCGGAGCTCCTCGTGACATCCGGGATCTCATCCAGGACTCCGAACAACTTTTGGACACCATCATGCATAACTCTATACTACCGAAACGTCACCAAACCTTAAGTGTGCAGACCCTGCGGGTTCGAGAACTATGTAGACATGACCGAGACACCTCTACGGTCAATAACCAATAAAGGGACTTGGATGTCCATATTGGTTCCTACATATTCTACGAAGATCTTTATCGGTCGAACCTCTATGTCAAGGATTCAGTTAATCCCGTATGATGTTCCCTTTATTCTTCGGCATGTTACTTGCCCGAGATTCGATCGTCGGTATCTCCATACCTAGTTCAACATTGTTGCCGGCAAGTCTCTTTACTCATTCCATAATACAAGATCCCGTGACTAACACTTAGTCACATTGCTTGCAAGGCTTATTGTGATGTTGTATTACCGAGTGGGCCCTGAGATACCTCTCCGTCATACGGAGTAACAAATCTCAGTCTTGATCCATGCCAACCCAACAGACACCCTCGGAGATACCTGTAGAGCACCTTTATAGTCACCCAGTTACGTTGCGACGTTTGATACACACAAGGTACTCCTCCGATATTTGTGAGTTGCATGATCTCATGGTCATAGGACCATATACTTGACATGCAGAAAACAGTAGCAATAAACTGACACGATCATAAGCTACGTTTGTAGTTTGGGTCTTGTCCATCACATCATTCTCCTAATGATGTGATCCCGTTATCAAATTACATCTCATGTCCATGGCTAGGAAACCTTAACCATCTTTCAATCGACGAGCTAGTTCACTAGAGGAATACTAGGGACATTGTGTTTGTCTATGTATCCACACATGTATCCATGTTTCCAATTAATACAATTATAGGATGGATAATAAACGATTATCATGAACAAAGAAATACAATAATAAACACTTTATTTATTGCCTCTAGGGCATATTTCTAACAGCATGTCCATGATTATTGGAGCGAAAAGTAAAGACAAGCATATGTAAAGAGGATAGGGATAAGAAGATCAAACACAATTGGAGTCACGAAGATTTTTCCCGTGGTTCCGATAGGTGGTGCTATCATACATCCATGTTTATGGAGACTTCAACCCACGGAGGGCAAAGGTCACGAGAGTCCACGGAGGGCTCCACTCACAAGGGGTCCACGAAGTTGCAAGCTTGTCTATTGCATGATGGCCAACGTCCATGGAGGACTGACCTTACTTGGGGGTAGATCTTCACGAAGTAGGCGATCTCCTTACCCTTACAAACTTCTTGCTTCAACTCCACAATCACGAAAAAGGAGGCTCCCAAGACACCTAACCAATCTACGAGGCACCACACCTCCAAAAGGTAATAGATGTGGTAGTATGATGAACTCCTTCCTCTTGTGCTTCAAAAGATAGTCTCCTCAACACTCAATCACTCTCTCACAGATTTGGCATGGGTAGAAGAGATTGATTGGTTGGAAAGCAACTCAAGGAGGCTAGAAATCAAGATCCATATGGTTGGTGTGGATGATATTGATCTCAACACCGTTGGGAGACGTAGTAGTAAATCAAAAAAAAATTCCTACGATCACAAAGGTCTATCTATGGAGAAACCAGCAATGAGTGGGGAGAGATTGCATCTTCATACCTTTGAAGATCGCTAAGAGGAAGCGTTACAAGAACGCGGTTGGTGGAGTCGTACTCGCAGCGATTCAGATCGCGGTGGATTCCGATCTAAGCGCCGAACAACGGCGCCTCCGCGTTCAACACACATACAGCCCGGTGACGTCTCCCACACCTTGATCCATCAAGGAGGAGGTAGAGGTTGGGGAAGAGCTCCAACAGAAGCACGGCGGCGTGGTGGTCGTGGAGCAGCAAGGTATTCCGGCAGGGCTTCGCCTAAGCACTGCGGAGGAGGAAGAAGAGAGGTAGGGCTGCGCCATGGGAGAGAGATCAAATCTTGTCTCAAAACAGCCAAAACATCAAGTATATATAGGAGGAGAGAGAGGGACGGCTGCCTTGTCCCCTCCTCCAAGGAGGAGAGGTTCGGCCGAGCTAGGGGAGGAGTCCACCTCCCACAAGGTAGGTGGATCTCCTCCTTTCAAACTCCTTTTTGCCTTATCTCTTTATCCCTATGTGCATGGGCCTTTAGAAAAGGTCTTTCCCAGCCCAATAAGGGCTGGCACACTTTATCTAACAGCCCATAAGGTCCTTTGGTCGTCACACCCCTCCCGGGGGTCCTCCGGCACCCTCCCGGCACTCCCTGTACACTACCGATGAGCCCGAAAACTTTCCGGTGACCAAAACAGGACTTCCTATATATCAATCTTTACCTCCGGACCATTACGGAGATCCTCGTGATGTCCGGGATCTCATACGGGACTCCTAACAACCTTCGGTAATCATGTATACCATTTCCCTATAACCCTAGCATCATCGAACCTTAAGTGTGTAGACCCTATGGGTTCGGGAGACACGTAGACATGACCGAGACACCTCTCCAGTCAATAACCAACAGCGGGATCTAGATACCCATGTTGGCTCCCACATGCTCCACGATGATTTCATCGGATGAACCATAATGTCGGGGATTCAATCAATCCCGTATACAATTCCCTTTGTCTACCGGTATGATACTTGCCCGAGATTCGATCGTCGGTATCTCTATACCTTGTTAAATCTCGTTACCGGCAAGTCTCTTTACTCATTCCGTAACACATCATCCCATGGCTAACTCCTTAGTCACACTGAGCTCATTATGATGATGTCTTACCGAGTGGGCCAGAGATACCTCTCCGTCATACGGAGTGACAAATCCCAGTCTCGATTCGTGCCAACCCAACAGACACTTTCGGAGATACCCGTAGTGCACCTTTATAGCCACCCGGTTACATTGTGTTGTTTGGCACACCCAAAGCATTCCTATGGTATCCGGGAGTTGCACAATCTCATGGTCTAAGGAAATGATACTTGACATTGGAAAAGCTTTAGCAGATGAACTACACGATCTTGTGCTATGCTTAGGATTGGGTCTTGTCCATCACATCATTCTCCCAATGATGTGATCCTGTTATCAACGACATCCAATGTCCATGGTCATGAAACCGTGACCATCTATTGGTCAACGAGCTAGTTAACTAGAGGCTCACTAGGGACACGTTGTGGTCTATGTATTCACACATGCATTCTGGTTTCCGGTTAATACAATTATAGCATGAACAATAGACAATTATCATGAACAAGGAAATACAATAATAACCATTTTATTATTGCCTCTAGGGCATATTTCCAACAGTCTCCCACTTGCACTAGAGTCAATAATCTAGTTACATTGTGATGAATCGAACACCCATAGCATTCTGGTGGTGATCATGTTTTGCTCGTGAGAGAGGTTTAGTCAATGGATCTGCGACATTCAGATCCGTATATACTTTACAAATATCTATATCTCCCTCCTGAATGTAATCACGGATGGAGTTGAAGCGGCGCTTGATGTGTCTTGTCTTCTTGTGAAACCTGGGCTCCTTCGCAAGGGCAATAGCTCCCGTGTTGTCACAGAATAGAGTCATCGGCCCCGACGCATTGGGAATAACTCCTAGGTCGGTGATGAACTCCTTCATCCAGACTCCTTCCTTTGCTGCTTCCGAAGCAGCTATGTACTCTGCTTCACATGTAGATGCCGCCACGACGCTTTGCTTGCTGCTGCACGAGCTGACTGCCCCTCCGTTTAAAATATACACGTATCTGGTTTGTGACTTGGAGTCGTCTGGATCTGTGTTGAAGCTAGCATCAACGTAACCCTTTACGACAAGCTCTTCGGCACCTCCATATATGAGAAACATCTCCTTGGTCCTTTTCAGGTACTTCAGGATATTCTTGACCACTGTCCAGTGTTCCGCTCTGGGATCACTTTGGTACCTCCCTACCAAACTTATGGCAAGGTTCACATCAGGTCTGGTACACATCATGGCATACATAATAGAGCCTATGGCTGAAGCATAGGGGATGACACTCATCTATTCTATATCCTTTGCCGTGGTCGGGCATTGAGTCATACTCAATCTTACACCTTGTAACATAGGCAAGAACCCCTTCTTGGGCTGATCCATATTGAACTTCTTCGATATCTTGTCAAGGTATGTGCTTTGTGAAAGACCTATGAGGCGTCTCGATCTATCTCTATAGATCTTGATGCCTAAGATATAAGCAGCTTCTCCAAGGTCCTTCATTGAAAAACATTTATTCAAGTAGGCCTTTACACTTTCCAAAAGTTCTATATCATTTCCCATTATCAGTATGTCATCCACATATAATATGAGAAATGCTATAGAGCTCCCACTCACTTTCTTGTAAATACAAGGTTCTCCATAAACCTGTACAAACCCAAACGCTTTAATCACCTCATTAAAGCGAATATTCCAACTCCGAGATGCTTGCACCAGCCCATAGATGGAGCGCTGGAGCTTGCATACTTTGTTAGCATCTTTAGGATCGACAAAACCTTCCGGCTGCATCATATACAGTTCTTCCTTGAGGAAGCCATTAAGGAATGCCATTTTGACGTCCATTTGCCAGATCTCATAATCATAAAATCCGGCAATTGCTAACATGATTCGGACAGACTTCAGCATCGCTACGGGTGAGAAAGTCTCATCGTAGTCAACTCCTTGAACTTGTCGATAACCCTTAGCGACAAGCCGAGCCTTATAGACGGTCACATTACCATCCGCGTCAGTCTTTTTCTTACAGATCTATTTATTTTCAATGGCTCGCTTATCATTAGGCAAGTCCACCAAAGTCCATACTTTGTTCTCATACATGGATCCTATCTCGGATTTCATGGCCTCAAGCCATTTGTTGGAATCCGGGCCCGCCATCGCTTCTTCATAGTTCGAAGGTTCACCGTTGTCCAACAACATGATCTCCAGGACAGGGTTGCCATACCACTCTGGTGCGGAACGTGTCCTGGTGGACCTTTGATGTTCAATAGTAACTTGATCTGAAGTTTCATGATCATCATCATTAACTTCCTCTCCAGCCGGTGTAGGCTCCACAGAAACAACTTCATGTGCTGGACTACTCTCCGGTTCGAGGGGAGGTACAATTACCTCATCAAGTTCTATTTTTCTCCCACTTACTTCTTTCGAGAGAAACACTTTCTCGAGAAAGGATTCATTCTTGGCAACAAAGACTTTGCCTTCGGATCTGAGGTAGAAGGTATACCCAATAGTCTCTTTGGGATATCCTATGAAGACGCACTTTTCCGCTTTGGGTTCGAGCTTCTCAGGTTGAAGTTTCTTCACGTAAGCATCACATCCCCAAACTTTTAGAAACGACAGCTTAGGTTTCTTTACAAACCATAATTCATACAATGTCGTCTCAACGGATTTTGACGGTGCCCTATTTAAAGTGAATGCGGTAGTCTCTAATGCATATCCCCAAAATGGTAGCGGTAAGTCGGTAAGAGACATCATAGATCGCACCATATCCAATAGAGTGCGATTACGACGTTCAGACACACCATTTCGCTGAGGTGTGCCAGGCGACGTGAGTTGTGAAACAATTCCACATTTCCTTAGGTGCGTGCCAAACTCGTGACTTGAATATTCTCCGCCACGATCAGATCATAGGCACTTTATTTTCTTGTCACTTTGATTCTCCACCTCACTCTGAAATTCCTTGAACCTTTCAAAGGTTTCAGACTTATGTTTCATTAAGTAGACATACGCATATCTGCTCAAGTCATCAATGAGGGTGAGAATATAACGGTAGCCACCGCGAGCCTCGACGCTCATTGGACCGCATACATCGGTATGTATTATTTCCAACAAGTCAGTTGCTCCCTCCATTGTTACGGAGAACGGAGTCTTGGTCATCTTTCCCATGAGGCATGGTTCGCACGTGTCAAATGATTCGAAATCAAGAGACTCCAAAAGTCCATCAGCATGGAGCTTCTTCATGCGTTTGACACCAATATGACCAAGGCGGCAGTGCCACATGTAAGTGGGACTATCGTTATCAACCTTACACCTTTTGGTACTCACACTATGGACATGTGTAACATCACGTTCGAGATTCATCATAAATAAACCATTGACCAGTGGGGCATGACCATAAAACATTTCTCTCATATAAATAGAACAACCATTATTCTCAGATTTAAATGAGTAGCCATCTCGCATCAAACGAGATCCAGATACAATGTTCATGCTCAAAGCTGGTACTAAATAACAATTATTGAGGTTTAACACTAATCCCGAAGGTAGATGTAGAGGTAGCGTGCTGACGGCGATCACATCGACCTTGGAACCATTCCCGACGCCATCGTCACCTCGTCCATTGCCAGCCTCCGCTTATTCCGCAGCTCCTGCTTGGAGTTACAAATGTGAGCAACTGCACTGGTATCAAATACCCACGAGCTACCACGAGCGCTGGTTAGGTACACATCAATAACAAGTATATCACATATACCTTTAACGTTGCCGGCCTTCTTATCCGCTAAGTACTTGGGGCAGTTCCGCTTCCAATGACCGGTACCCTTGCAATAAAAGCACTCAATCTCAGGCTTGGGTCCACGCTTGTTCTTCCTGGCAACTTGCTTACCGGGCGCGGCAACAGCTTTTCCATCCTTCTTGAAGTTCTTCTTACCCTTGCCTTTCTTGAAACTAGTGGTCTTATTTACCATCAACACTTGATGCTCCTTTTTGATCTCGACCTCCGCTGATTTCAGCATCGAGTACAACTCAGGAATGGACTTCTCCATACCATGCATGTTGTAGTTCATCACAAAGCTCTTGTAGCTAGGTGGAAGCGACTGGAGGATTCTATCAATGACCGAGTCATCCGGGAGATTAACTCCTAGCTGAGTCAAGCGGTTGTGCAACCCAGACATTTTGAGTATGTGCTCACTGACGGAACTATTTTCCTCCATCTTACAACTGAAGAACTTGTCGGACACATCATATCTCTCGACCCGGGCATGAGCTTGGAAAACTAGTTTCAGCTCTTGGAACATCTCATATGCTCCGTGTTGCTCAGAACGCTTTTGTAGCCCCGGTTCTAAACTGTAAAGCATGTCGCACTGAACAAGGGAGTAATCATCGCAGCGTGACTACCAAGCGTTCATAACGTCTTGATCTGCTAGAAAAATGGGTGCGTCACCTAGCGGTGCATCAAGAACATACAATCTTTTGGAAGCCATGAGGATGATCCTCAAATCACGGACCCAGTCCGCATAGTTGCTTCCATCATCTTTCAGCTTGGTTTTCTCTAGGAACGCGTTGAAGTTGAGGGTGACATTAACGTTGGCCATTGGATCTACAATATAGATTGTAACGGCAATTTTAGACTAAGTTCATGATAATTAAGTTCACATAATCAAATTATTTAATGAACTCCCACTTAGATAGACATCTCTCTAGTCATCCAAGTGACATATGATCCACGTCAACTAGCCCCTGTCCGATCATCGCGTGAGATGGACTAGTCATCCATGGTGAACATCTCCATGTTGGTCGTATCTTCTATACGACTCATGTTCGACCTTTCGGTCTTCCGTGTTCCGAGGCCATGTCTGTACATGCTAGGCTTGTCAAGTCAACCTAAGTGTTTCCCGTGTGTAAATCTGGCTTACACCCGTTGTATGCGAATGCTAGAACCTATCACACCCGATCATCACATGGTGGTTCGGAACAACGATCCTTAGCAACGGTGCACAGTTAGGGTGAACACATTTCTTGAAATTTTATTGAGAGATCATCTTATTTACTACCGTCATTCTAAGCAATAAGATGTAAACATGATAAACATCACATGGAATCAATATAATGACATGATATGGCCACTATCATCTTGCTCCTTTGATCTCCATCTTCTTGGCACCATGATCATCACCGTCACCGGCACGACACCATGATCTCCATCATCGTGTCTTCATGAAGTTGTCTCGCCAACTATTACTTCTACTACTATGGCTAACGTTTAGCAATAAAGAAAAGTAATTACATGGCGATCTTGATTGACACGCAGGTCATACAATAAAATAAGACAACTCCTATGGCTCCTGCCGGTTGTCATACTCATCGACATGCAAGTCGTGAATCCTATTACAAGAACATGATCAATCTCATACATCACAATGCATCACATCACATCCTTTGTCCATATCACATCACAAGGCATATGCTGCAAAAACAAGTTAGACGTCCTCTAATTTGTAGTTGCAAGTTTTTACGTGGCTGCTATAAGTTTCTAGCAAGAACGTTTCTTACCTACGCCAAAACCACAACGTGATATGATAATTGCTATTTACCCTTCATAAGGACCCTTTTCATCGAATCCAATCCGACTAAGGCGGGAGAGACAGACACCCGCTAGCCACCTTATGCAACAAGTGCTTGTCAGGCGGTGGAACCGGTCTCACATAAGCGTACGTGTAAAGTTGGTCCGGGCCGCTTCATCCCACAATACCGCCGAATGAAGATAAGACTAGTAGTGGTAAGCAAATTAACAAGATCGATGCCCACAACAACTTTGTGTTCTACTCGTGCATAGATTCTACGCATAGACCTAGCTCATGATGCCACTGTTGGGAGACGTAGTAGTAAATCAAAAAAATTCCTATGATCACCAAGATCTATCTACAGAGAAACCAACAAAGAGTGGGGAGAGATTGCATCTTCATACCTTTGAAGATCGCTAAGCGGAAGCGTTACAAGAACGTAGTTGGTGGAGTCGTACTCGCAGCGATTCAGATCGCGGTGGATTCCGATCTAAGCGCCAAAAAATGGCGCCTCCGCGTTCAACACACGTACAGCCCGGTGACGTCTCCGCGCCTTGATCCAGCAAGGAGGAGGGAGTGGTTGGGGAAGAGCTCCAACAGCAGCACGCTGGCGTGGTGGTAGTAGAGCAGCAAGGTATTCCGCAGGGCTTCGCCTAAGCACTGCGGAGGAGGAAGAAGAGAGGTAGGGCTGCGCCGTGGGAGAGAGATCAAATCTTGTCTCAAAACAGCCAAAACCTCAAGTATATATAGGAGGAGGGAGAAGGAGGACTGCCTTGGCCCCTCCTCCAAGGAGGAGAGGTTAGGCCGAGCTAGGGGAGGAGTCCACCTCCCACAAGGGAGGTGGATCTCCTCCTTTCAAACTCCTTTTTGCCTTATCTCTTTATCCCTATGCGCATGGGCCTTTAGAAAAGGTCTTGTCCAGCCCAATAAGGGCTGGCACACTTTATCTAACAGCTCATAAGGTCCTTTGGTCGTCACACCCCTCCCGGGGGTCCTCCGGCACCCTCCCAGCACTCCAGGTACACTACCGATGAGCCCGAAAACTTTTCGGTGACGAAAACAGGACTTCCTATATATCAATCTTTACCTCCGGACCATTCTGGAGCTCCACGTGACGTCCGGGATCTCATCCGGGACTCCAAACAACCTTCGGTAATCACGTATACCATTTCCCTATAACCCTAGCGTCATCGAACCTTAAGTGTGTAGACCCTACGGGTTCGGGAGACACGTAGACATGACCGAGACACCTCTCTAGTCAATAACCAACAGCGGGATCTGGATACCCATGTTGTCTCCCACATGCTCCACGATGATCTCATCAGATGAACCATGATGTCGGGGATTCAATCAATCCCGTATACAATTCCCTTTGTCTACCGGTATGATACTTGCCCGAGATTCGATCGTCGGTATCTCTATACCTTGTTCAATCTCATTACCGGCAAGTCTCTTTACTCGTTCGTAACACATCATCCCGTGGCTAACTCCTTAGTCACACTGAGCTCATTATGATGATGTCTTACCCAGTGGGCCCAGAGATACCTCTCCGTCATACGGAGTGACAAATCCCAGTCTCGATTCGTGCCAACCCAACAGACACTTTCGGAGATACCCGTAGTGCACCTTTATAGCCACCCAGTTACGTTGTGATGTTTGGCACACCCAAAGCATTCCTATGGTATCCGGGAGTTACACAATCTCATGGTCTAAGGAAATGATACTTGAGATTGGAAAAGCTTTAGCAGACGAACTACACGATCTTGTGCTATGCTTAGGATTGGGTCTTGTCCATCACATCATTCTCCTAATGATGTGATCCCGTTATCAACGACATCCAATGTCCATGGTCATGAAACTGTGACCATCTATTGATCAATGAGCTAGTCAACTAGAGGCTCACTAGGGACACGTTGTGGTCTATGTATTCACACATGCATTCTAGTTTCTGGTTAATACAATTATAGCATGAACAATAGACAATTATCATGAACAAGGAAATACAATAATAACCATTTTATTATTGCCTCTAGGGCATATTTCCAACAAACACAAGGGTAGGTAGCGCTCTCTCAGAAAATTGGATATGGCAGAGTGCTTCTCTTGCGAATAAGAGATGGTGGAGGGGTATATATAGGCATATCAAAAAATCCAACCATTACCACATTATAGCCCAAAAGTCGGTTGCACCGACTAGTGCAAAATGTGGCAACTTTGGCCTTTTCGGTGAGACTGATATATAAATCTCGATGGTACCGATATGGGTGACCTAGGCAGTTACCAAGTCTCGGTGTCACCGATTCCTTAAACTCGACGGGATCCATTTGAAGAAATTGGTTAATAGAAAGTTGCTCAGTGTTTTCAGTTGCACCGAATGGAATGTTGGTAGTACCGAGATGCTAGGGTTTGGCTGGGCTTTTGTTTAGGATAAAACTTGATGGATCCGCATGGGAAATATTGGTGTCACCGAGTTTTGATTTTTGGCATAGGACAAAATATTTTATGGGAAAATGGGTGAGTATTTTTTGTGGCTAATCTTTAAGCACTTGAGTAACCAGATCATCATAATTCCTCACCCCCTTTTAATAGTATTGGCTTTCCTATGGAATCAAAAGTGATTTCTCAAAAAATATAACGTGTAGTGTACTAAATCTTGAAGCATGTCCAATTTTATTCCTTCCTTTCCGTGGGGAGGTTCTCCACATAGTCCTTTAGTTGTGAGATACAATTGGTGGAAACATTAGTCCAATGAAATATATGTTGTTATTAATTACCAAAACCACCTAGGGAGAAGTTGTGCTTTCACACTCCATGAGGTGGATCGGCTGTGTTTAGTCCTTGCTTTTTAACCAGTCATTGTCCAGTTCACCATTGATTCTTCTCGAGTTCGCCTTTGCAATTCATTTTGATTAGTCCTTGATCTTCATTCTTTTTCTTTATTTTTTTCTTTGGTCTTTAATTCCAAGCATTAGGTTTTACGTCCATGCATACTACATGGAATCATTGCTCTTTAATTTTCCTATTTCTTTTTTGTTCACTTTTTGATCATATTTTGTTAGTTTGTAGTTATGTCTTTGCCTCCTGCCTTTATTCTTTCGCCTGTAGTTTTATTTTTCCCTATTTGCGGTTTCATTCTCTTTATGTATGTATGTTTTTATGAACTATCTATTTCTATATCTTTTCTTTAGTCACTTTCATGTATGTATTCACAATTTGTCGCCTAGCTATGCTCAGTAACTAATGGTTGTAAGCACTATCTCCTTATTCTTGCATTTTTTTACTTTAATCTTTATTTTCCTTTTTCCCTCTCTCCGATTTTGGTGTGTGTGTTCCCCCGCTTCTCAGTTGAATCTGGGACAAAAGGGACGTGGGAGAGGGTACAGAGGGGGCACAACCTCTTTTGTATCTCCTTTTTCTTTTAGTGCTTGTTTTTGGTCAAGGCGGGGGTATATACGGGTGGAAGTGGGCCCATCAGATGGATTTTACTAGGGGTCCAGCAAATGAGCAGGCCGACGTCAAATCATACAAACTTTTGAGACAACACAACTAACTGAAATCAACACATGTGTGAACACGACATTGGAAAGAAAAAATCGACCTAGGCCCAAGAAATACATACATGAAAACACAACACATCACATCCTTATGAAATAAAGATAAAAACACAACACATCATATCTTATGAAAGAAAGAGATAGACTATGGACATAGACTAACGAAAAAAGAAAGAATAAGACCGAGGGACTGAATATTAACTGAAGAATGACATACAAGATAAGAGTGAAGACTGAAAGAATGAGCTAAATGACATACCAATTGAAGAGAATGAATGGTGAAAATGAAGCATTTTAGTCATTTCTTGTTCTGTTTTTCTTTCCGCTTTTTCAAACCAGATGAGGTTTTTAGTCTTGTTTTTATGTTTTTGTGAGTATATTTAGTTTATATAGTATGTTCAGTTATCTAAGTTCTGACATTTTTCTTCAAACCTTTAATTATAATATTTTTTGATCCTTTGTTTTCCTTCCGTTATATTCAAACACTTTTTGTATTATTCAGTTTGATGTTGTTCACTTTTTTTGCATTATCTCTTAGTTTTATCTTTTCAGTCATTATTCAGTGTTCTATCGTCATTATATAGTGCAAAAAGAATTGACTATCTTAGTTTTTTCATTATTCGGTGTCATTGCTTTCAGAAAGTTCAGTAATTTGAATGTTAGTTGTCATTTTCAGTTTGGTCTTCATTCTTCTGTTTTTCTTTCCTGCTGTGATTAGTCCTTGCTTTTAATCAGTCATTGTTCAATTCACCGGCGATTCTTCTCTAGTTCGTCTTTGCAATTCATTTTGACGAGTCCTTTGTCTTCATTTTTTCCGGTATTGAATTCCAAGCATTAGGTTTTACGTCCATGCTTACTACATTTTTTTGGAAAAGGAGGCTTGCCAACGGCCTTTGCATCTGATCGATGCATGCAGCCATATTATTAAACAAGGTCTCGAAATAAACTATTATGCGACCGCCATCGAAACCGGTTGAAAATAGCCCGTGGTACCATCTCCCATTGGTTGCACCCAGTAACCAGTGGCTCCCTGGAGACCGTAGGAGTGAGTAAGGACCACATACAGATCCATGCCATAGCTCTGAAGATGACCTGCAAGAAGTTTAAAATATGTGGTCCGTTAAAAATCATATCATTCCTACAGTTCCATATAGCCCACATAAGTACACATATTCCAATTCGAATACGCGCCATAGTGATACTCTCCACCCCTGCTAACCACATCCCAAATAACGATTCAATGCTAACTGGAGGGACGGTGTTAAAGGCTATATGAATTGTGCGCCAAAGTAATTTTGCAAGAGGACAATCTATGAAGAGATGTTGAATATTTTCATCGTGATTACAAAAACAACACCGTGAACTGCCTACCCATCTTCGCTTTAACAAAATATCTTTAGTGAGTATCACCTGCTTGTGAACAAACCACATAAAGATTTTGATATGTAAGGGTACCTTAACCTTCCAGATATGAATCGATCTCGGGATTGGGCCAGAGTTAATAAGGTCCATATAAAAGGATTTGACCATAAACACACTGTTACGAGTCAACTTCTAGTGTATGGAGTCCGGTTGGTCGGATAATTGAACAACCATCAATGTCCAAAGCAAATGAATCTAGGTATTCCATCTATCTCCTATCAAAGATCTCCTAAACTAAATATTCAAGGGTGTCGATTGTAATATTGTTCCTACATAAACCTCCTTACACAGCACAATATTATAAAGTCTTGGATACTGCGTGGCTAATGGCGTCTCCCCTAGCCACGTATCCTCCCAAAATCTTATTGTCATCCCATTACCAAGAAGGAATTTGGTCCTATGAAAGAACAGGTCTTTTGTTCTCATAAGCCCCTTCCAAAATGGTGAATCATTAGGCCTTGCGGTTACTTGTGCAAGAGTTTTAGAGTGCAAGTATTTTTGTGTAATATCTGTGCCCACATACCGTCATGTTCTACTGATAACCTATAGAGCTATTTACTCATTAGGCATTTGCTCTTAATTTCCAGGTTCTCAATACCGAGCCCTCCCTGATCCTTAGGTCGGCATAATACATCCCATCATGCTTGGCGATATTTCTTCTTGGCCTCATCTGACTGCCAGAAGAATCAAGATCGAAAGAAATCTGGCCTCTTACATACCCCTTTGGACACCTCAAAGAAGCATAGAAGGAACATCGACATACTAGTAAGTACTGAGTTAATGAGCACCAGCCTTCCGCTGTACGACATTAACTTGCCCTTCCAACAGCTAAGTTTCTTTTCAATTCGATCTTCGATGCATTTCCACTCTTTATTGGAAAGTTTGCGATGATGAATTGGTATACCCAAATAACTAAAGAGCAAAGAACCTAATTCACATCCAAATAATTTTCTATATGTGTCTTGCTCCTCTTTGGCCCGGCCAAAGCAGAATAATTCACTCTTATTAAAATTAATTTTTAGCCCTGACAATTGTTCGAAGAGGCATAAAACTAATTTAATGTTTGAGCTTTTGCAATGTCGTGCTCCATGAAAAGAACAGTGTCGTCCGCATATTGTAGAATGGATACTCCTCCATCTACCATGCCATTTTCCTTGTCCCTACCAATAAGAACGGTCAACATATCTATCACTATGTTAAATAGAAGGGGTGACATCGAATCCCCTTGTCTCAATCCTTTATGAGTCTGAAAATAGTGACCGATATCATTGTTAACCTTAATTCCGATACTACCTTTTTGGACTAGAGAACCCACTTGGTCCCGCCAGGTCTCATTGAAACCTTTCATCCACATTGCTTACTACATGGACTCATTACTCTTTAGTTTTCCTATTTCTTGTTTGTTCACTTTTCAACCATATTTTGTTAATCTTTAGTTATGTCATTGCCTCCTGCCTTTATTCTTCCATCCGTAGTTTTGTTTTTCCCTATTTGCAATTTCATTCTTTTTTACTTCTGCAGTCTTCGGCCTATGTATGTTATCAATCTTCAGTCGAAGCAATCATTTATTTATATATAAGAATTTTCATTTGCTTTCTTTATAGTTCTTAGTTTGTTTTCTAGTTAGCCATCAGTCGTTTTGGTTTCATCGGTCTACCTTAGTTCCTTTTTCTACAGTGCTTATTTCCCACTAAGTATTGCATGTCCAGATGATATGAACTTCTAGTGCCGTATTCTTTTCATGTTAGCCATGCCCATAAGTGCATCAACTGAACATGGTGATTTAATCTATATGCTATCTAAGCCATTTCTGGGTGTCGAAGTTCCTTTCTGTTACATTTTGTCTCGCCTATTGCTTGGTACTAATTTCTCTTTCATTTTTCATGGTGCTTGAGGCTAATTTTCGCTCAGAAACTCCCCTTTTGACCATGGATGTCTTCTGTTACTCAAAGCATATATGTTATATCCTTCCTGAAAGCAAACTACCATTCATGGGTTCCTTTTTTAGGTCAAGAGTACGTTGATTGAAAAACAAGAATATGCCAATGGTTGGTGGCAGATAGTACATTTTGTTGGTTAGAGTTAGCTGTGATCCTTTGATGACTCGACGTTCCTGCTGGATTTTGCTATGAGGCCTTTGGCCCAAAGCCCATCCAATATCTGAAATTCTCATGGCCCATGTGTGTTGGCTGTTTTGATTGGTGTGGTTGGGACTAAAGTTTAGTCCCATACCACTAGTGGAGAGAGAGCAACACCTCTTTATAAGGTGAGCTCTTCTAGCACTTGTAAGAGAGTGAGAAGAGAAGATGCCCTCGCGCACTCCTCCTCCTCGGTTGCCTCGCCACGCCATGCCATGTCATGCCTCGTGATGACGGGTTGCGAGATTGAGCCGAGCTGAGCTCATACCTACGTGCTTATTTTTGCTGGTCAGGAACAGAGAGTCCTTAACAGACGCGCCACGATCTGAGACATCGGATCGTGGGTGTAACCAACTCGGACGTGGGTCTATCCCTCGTCTCTCCACCGCCGCACATATATGTATGCGAGGTCCCTGCCAACCCTAGCTGTCGTCACAACATATGGTTTCACACCGTTCCAGATCATTACGCCGCCATCCAAGTCTTCTCCATCCCTTCTTCCGGTGTGCACCGTGAGAAGGGACAGCAGGCCTCCAGAACCCCGCCTCTTGTGATCCTGTATGGGAGAGGGGCGATCAGGTTTTTGGGGAGCGCACACGTGTGACTGCTGGTAGCGACGGTTTTTCGAACGACGACTTGTTCCCCGACCTTGGCAACCTCTTCCTCAATGACATGGGCGACAATGTCAACACTGGCGGTTCTACTCCTGCTGCACCGTATGCAATCTTGTCCTCCCTGTTTGAGATCATACTAGAATTCTTATGTCCAGCTTGTGCCGTAGATTCGATCTACTCGTTTACGTTGCTAGTCTGCATGATTAGTTTAATCTATGCTCTTGTTGTCATGATTTATTCTTCTTATTCGGATTAAATATTGTAGTAATTTTCTCATATACTCAACAATCCAAAAACCTGATTATAGGCAATTTACTCCAAGTGGTTTTGCTACGCATCTGAAGCCGTTCACCTTTAAGGGGGTGCATTTTAAAAGGTGGCGCATGAGAGCAGTCTACTGGTTTCAGGCCATGTACTGCTATGACGCCACCAAGGTGTTGGAAATATGCCCTAGAGGCAATAATAAAATGGTTATTATTATATTTCCTTGATCATGATAATTGTCCATTGTTCATGCTACAATTGTATTAACCGGAAACCGTAATACATGTGTGAATACATAGACCACACCATGTCCCTAGTGAGCCTCTAGTTGACTACCTCGTTGATCAATAGATGGCCATGGTTTCCTGGCCATGGACATTGGATGTCGTTGATAACAGGATCACATCATTAGGAGAATGATGTGATGGACAAGACCCAATCCTAAGCATAGCACAAGATCGTGTAGTTCGTCTGCTAGAGCTTTTCTAATGTCAAGTATCATTTCCTTAGACCATGAGATTGTGCAACTCCCGGATACTGTAGGAATGCTTTGGGTGTATCAAATGTCACAACGTAACTGGGTGACTATAAAGGTGCACTACAGGTGTCTTCGAAAGTGTGTGTTGGGTTGGCACGAATCAAAACTGGGATTTGTCACTCCGTGTGATGGAGAGGTATCTCTGGGCCCACTCGGTAATACATCATCATAATGAGCTCAATGTGACTAAGGAGTTAGTCACTAGATCATGTGTTACAGAACGAGTTAAGAGACTTGTCAGTAACAAGATTGAATAAGGTATAGGGAGACCGACGATCGAATCTTGGGCAAGTAACATACCGATGGACAAATGGAATTGTATACGGGATTAATTAAATTCCCGACATCGTGGTTCAGCCGATGAGATCATCATGGAACATGTGGGAGCCAATATGGGTATACAGATCCCGCTATTGGTTATTGGCCAGAGAGGTGTCTCGGTCAGGACTGCATGGTTCCCGAACCCGTAGGGTCTACACACTTAAGGTTCGGTGATGCTAGAGTTGTAATGGGAATTGTATGTGGTTACGGAAAGTTGTTTGGAGTCCCGAATGAGATTCCGGACATCACAAGGAGTTCCGGAATGGTCCAGAGGTGAAGATTTATATATGGGAGGTCCATTTAAGTCACCGGAAAGGTTTCGGGGTTTGTTGGTATTGTATCGGGACCACCAAAGGGTTCCGGGGGTCCACCGAGAGGGTACACCTGCCCTGGAGGACCTAATGGGCTGAAGTTGGGTGGGAACCAGCCCCTTAGTGGGCTGGTGCACCCCTAAGGGCCCAAGGCGCCTAGGGTTGGAAACCCTAGGGGGTGGGGGCACCTCCCACCTAACTTCGGGGGCAAGTCCCCCCCCCTTGTCCGCCCCCCTCTAGATGCATCTAGGGGGTCGGCCCCCTCTTCCCTCCCCCTATAAATAGTGGGGGTGGGTGGGAGGGCAGACGTACCCTTCCCCCTGGTGCATCCCTCCCCCTCCTACAGCTCCTCCTCCTCCGTAGCGCTTAGCGAAGCCTTGCCGGAGAACCACGAGCTCCACCGCCACCACACCATCGTGATGCCGGAGCTCTCCCTCAACTTCTCCTCCCCCTTGCTAGATCAAGAAGGAGGAGACGTCCTCGGGCTGTACGTGTGTTGAACGCGGAGGCGCCGTCCGTTCGGCGCTTGGATCGGATCTTCCGTGATTTGAATCGCCGCGAGTACGACTCCATCAACCGCGTTCTTTGTAACGCTTCCGCTTAGCGATCTTCAAGGGTATGAAGATGCACTCCCTCTCCCTCGTTGCTAGCATCTCCTAGATTGATCTTGGTGACACGTAGGATTTTTTTTGAATTAGTACTAGGTTACCCAACAGTGGCGTCATGAGCTAGGTCTATGCGTAGATTGTATGCACGAGTACAACACAAGTAGTTGTGGGCGATGATTTGGTCAATTTGCTTGCTGTTACTAGTCCTATCTTGATTCATCGGTATTGTGGGATGAAGCATCCCGCACCGACTTTACACGTACGCTTATGTGAGACTGGTTCCACCGTCTGACATGCACTTGTTGCACAAGGTGGCTAGCGGGTGTCTATCTCTCCCACTTTAGTTGGATCGGATTCGATGAAAAGGGTCCTTATGAAGGGTAAATAGCAATTGGAATATCACCATTGTGGCTTTTGCGTAGGTAAGAAACGTTCTTGCTAGAAATCCATAGCAGCCACGTAAAACTTGCAACAACAATTAGAGGACGTCTAACTTGTTCTTGCAGGGTATGCTATGTGATGTGATATGGCCAAAAGGATGTGATGAAATATATGTGATGTATGAGTTTGATCATGTTCTTGTAATAGGAATCACGCCATGTAATTACTTTACTTTATTGCTAACCGTTAGCCATAGTAGTAGAAGTAATAGTTGGCGAGGCAACTTCATGAAGACACGATGATGGAGATCATGGTGTCGTGTCAGTGATGTTGGTGATCATGCCGCACCCCGAAGATGGATATCAAAGGCGTAAGGTGATATTGGCCATATCATGTCACTTTATGATTTGCATGTGATGTTTATCATGTTCTTACATCTTATTTGCTTAGAATGACGGTAGCATAAATAAGATGATCCCTCACTAAAATTTCAAGAAATGTGTCCCCCTAAGTGTGCACCATTGTGAAGGATCATTGTTTCAAAGCACCACGTGATGATCGGGTGTGATAGATTCTAACATTCGCATACAACGGGTGTAAGCCAGATTTACACACGCGAAACACTTAGGTTGACTTGACGAGCCTAGCATGTACAGACATGGCCTCAGAACACGAGAGGCCGAAAGGTCAAACATGAGTCGTATAGTAGATGCGATCAACATGAAGATGTTCACCATTGATGACTAGTCCGTCTCACGTGATGATCGGACACGGCCTAGTCAATGTGGATCATGTATCACTTAGATGACTAGAGGGATGTCTATCTGAGTGGGAGTTCATTAAATAATTTGATTACATGAACTTAATTATCATGAACTTAGTCTAAAATTGTCTTTACAATCTATCTTGTAGATCCAATGGCCCACGCTAATGTTGCCCTCAACTTCAACGCGTTCCTAGAGAAAACCAAGCTGAAAGATGATGGAAGCAACTATACAGGTTGGGTCCGTAACTTGAGGATCATTCTCATAGCTTCCAAGAAATTATATGTACTTGATGCACCGCTAGGTGACGCACCCGTTTTCCCAGCGACTCAAGACGTTATGAATGCCTGGCAGTCGCGTAGTGACGATTACTCCCTGGTTCAGTGCGGCATGCTTTACAGCTTAGAACAGGGGCTCCAAAAGCGTTTTGAGAAACACGAAGCATATGAGATGTTCCAAGAGCCGAGAATGGTTTTCCAAGCTCATGCCCAGGTCGAGAGATATGAAGTCTCCGACCAGATCTTAAGTTGTAAGATGGAGGAAAATAGTTCTATCAACGAGCACATACTCAAAATGTCCGGGTTGCACAACCTCTTATCTCAGTTGGGAGTTAATCTTCCAGATGACTCGGTTATTGATAGAATCCTCCAGTCGCTTCCACCTAGCTACAAGAGCTTTGTGATGAATTACAATATGCAAAGGATGGAGAAGTCCATTCTTGAGTTATATTCGATGCTGCAATCAGTGGAGTTGAAATCAAAAAGGAACATTAAGTGTTGATGGTGAATAAGACCACTAGTTTCAAGAAAGGCAAGGGTGGGAAGAACTTCAAGAAGGACGGCAAAGCAGTTGCCACACCTGGTAAATCAGTTGCCAGGAAGAAGCCCAAGAATGGACCCAATCCTAAGACTGGGTGCTTTTATTGCAAGGGAACCGGTCACTGGAAGCGGAACTACCCCAAGTACTTAGCGGATAAGAAGGCCGGTAACGTCAAAGGTATATATGATATACATGTTATTGATGTGTACCTTACCATCACTCGTAGTAGCTCCTGGGTATTTGATACCGGTGTGGTTGCTCACATTTGTAACTCAAAACAAGAGCTGTGGAATAAGCGGAGACTGGCAAAGGACGAGGTGACGATGCACGTCGGGAATGGTACCAAGGTTGATGTGATCGTCGTCGGCACGCTACCTCTACATCTACCTTGTAGATTAGTTTTAAACCTCAATAATTGTTATTTAGTACCAGCTTTGAGCATGAACATTGTATCTAGATCTCGTTGGATGTGAGATGCTACTCATTTGAATCCGAGAATAATGGTTGTTCTATTTATACGAGAGATATGTTTTATGGTCATACCCCGCTGGTCAATGGTTTATTTTTATTGAATCTCGAACGTGATGTTACACATATTGATAGTGTGAATACCAAACGATGTAAGGCTGATAATGATAGTCCCACATACTTGTGCCACTGCCGCCTTGGTCATATTGGTGTCAAACGCATGAAGAAACTCCATGTAGATGGACTTTTCGAGTCTCTTGATTATGAATCATTTGACACGTGCGAACCATGCCTCATGGGTAAGTTGACTAAGACTCCGTTCTCCGGAACAATGGAGCGAGCAACCAACTTGTTGTAAATAATGCATACCGATGTATGTGGACCGATGAGCGTTGAGGCTCACAGTGGCTATCGTTATGTCTCACCCTCACTGATGACATAAGAAGATATGGGTATGTCTATTTAATGAAACACAAGTCTGAGACCTTTGAAAAGTTCAAGGAATTTCAAAGTGAGGTAGATAATCAACGTGACAAGAAAATAAAGTTCTTACGATCTGATCGTGGAGGAGAATATTTGAGTCACGAGTTTGGCACGCACTTAAGGAAATGTAGAATTGTTTCACAACTCACGCCGCCTAGCACACCTCAGCGTAATGGTGTGTCCGAGTGTCGTAATCGCACTCTATTGGATATGGTGCGATCTATGATGTCTCTTACTGATTTACCACTATCATTTGGAGATATGCATTAGAGACTGCCGCATTCACTTTAAATAAGGGACCGTCTAAATCCGTTGAGACGACACCGTATGAATTATGGTTTGGGAAGAAGCCTAAACTGTCGTTTCTGAAAGTTTGGGGATGTGATGCTTATGTCAAGAAACTTCAACCTGAAAAGCTCGAACCCAAATCGGAAAAGTGCGTCTTCATAGGATACCCTAAGGAAACTATTGGGTATACCTTCTACCTTAGATCCAAAGGCAAGATCTTTGTCGCCAAGAATGGATCCTTTCTAGAGAAAGAGTTTCTCTCAAAAGAAGTAAGTGGGAGGAAAGTAGAACTTGATGAGGTAACTGTACCCCCTCTCGAACCAGAAAGTAGCGCGGTGTAGGAGAATTTTCCTGTGGTGCCTGCACCAACTAGAGAGGGAGTTAATGATGATGATCATGAAACTTCTGATCAAGTTACTACTGAGCTTCATAGGTCCACGAGGACACGTTCCGCACCAGAGTGGTACGGCAACCCTGTCGTGAAAATCATGTTGTTAGACAACGGTGAACCCTCAAACTATGAAGAAGCCATGGTGGGCCCAGATTCCAACAAATGGCTTGAAGCCATGAAATCCGAGATAGGATCCACATATGAGAACAAACTATGGACTTTGGTGGACTTGCTCGATGATCGGCAAGCCATAGAAAATAAGTGGATCTTTAAGAAGAAGACTGACGCGCATGGTAATGTGAACGTCTATAAGGCTCGGCTTGTCTCTAAGGGTTATCGACAAGTTCAAGGAGTTGACTACGCTGAGACCTTCTCACCCGTAGCGATGCTGAAGTCCGTCCGAATCATGTTAGCAGTTGCCGCATTTTATGATTATGAGATCTGGCAAATGGATGCCAAAACGGTTTCCTTAAGGAAGAATTGTATATGATGTAGTTGGAAGGTTTTGTCGATCCTAAGAATGCTGACAAGGTATGCAAGCTCCAACGCTCCATCTATGGGCTGGTACAAGCATCTCGGAGTTGGAACATTCTCTTTGATGAGGTGATCAAAGCGTTTGGGTTTATACAAACTTATGGAGAATCGTGTATTTACAAGAAAGTGAGTGGGAGCTCTGTAGCATTTCTCATTTTATATCTGGATGACATATTGTTGATGGGAAATGATATAGAACTTTTGGAAAGCATAAAGGCCTACTTGAATAAGTGTTTTTCAATGAAGGACATTGGAGAAGCTGCTTACATATTAGGCATCAAGATCTATAGACAGATCGAGACACCTCATTAGTCTTTCACAAAGCACATACCTTGACAAGATATTGAAGAAGTTCAATATGGATCAGTCCAACAAGGGGTTCTTGCCTGTATTACAAGGTGTGAGACTGAGCACGACTCAATGCCCGACCTCGGCAAAAGATAGAGAAAAGATGAGTGTCATCCCCTATGCCTCAGCCATAGGCTCTATTATGTATGCCATGCTATGTACCAGACCTGATGTGAACCTTGCCAAAAGTTTGGTAGGGAGGTACCAAAGTGATCCCAGAATGGAACACTAGACAACGGTCAAGAATATCCTGAAGTACCTTAAAAGGACTAATGATATGTTTCTCGTTTATGGAGGTGCCGAAGAGCTTGTCGTAAAGGGTTACGTTGATGCTAGCTTCGACACAGATCCGGATGACTCCAAGTCACAAACCGGATACGTGTATATTTTGAATGGTGGGGCAGTCAGCTGGTGCAGTTGCAAGCAAAGCATCGTGGCGACATCTACATGTGAAGCAGAGTACATAGCTGCTTCGAAAGCAGCGCAAGAACGAGTCTAGATGAAGGAGTTAATCACCGACCTAGGAGTCATTCCCAATGCGCCGGGCCTGGTGACTCTCTTCTGTGACAACACTGGAGCTATTGCCATTGCCAAGGAGACCAGGTTTCACAAGAAGACCAAGCACATCAAGCGCCGCTTCAACTCCATTCATGGTTACATTCAGGATGGAGATATAGATATTTGTAAAGTACATACGGATCTGAATGTCGCAGATCCATTGACTAAACCTCTTTCACGAGCGAAACATGATCAGCACCAGAACTCTATGGGTGTTCGATTCATCACAATGTAACTAGATTATTGACTCTAGTGCAAGTGGGAGACTGTTGGAAATATGCCCTAGAGGCAATAATAAAATGGTTATTATTGTATTTCCTTGTTAATGATAATTGTATATTGTTCATGCTACAATTGTATTAACCGAAAATCGTAATACATGTGTGAATACATAGAGCACACCATGTCCCTAGTGAGCCTCTAGTTGACTAGCTCGTTGATCAATAGATGGTCATGGTTTCCTAGCCATGGTCATGGGATGTCATCGACAACGGGATCACATCATTAGGAGAATGGTGTGATGGACAAGACCCAATCCTAAGCATAGCATAAGATCGTGTAGTTCGTTTGCTAGAGCCTTTCTAATGTCAAGTATCATTTCCTTAGAGCATGAGATTGTGCAACTCCCGGATACAGTAGGAATGCTTTGGGTGTATCAAATGTCACAACATAACTGGGTGACAATAAAGGTGCACTACAGGTGTCTCCGAAAGTGTCTGTTGGGTTGGCACGTATCGAGACTGGGATTTGTCACTCCGTGTGACGGAGAGGTATCTTTGGGCCCACTCAGTAATACATCATAATAATGAGCTCAATGTGAATAAGGAGTTAGTCATGGGATCATGTGTTATGGAACGAGTTAAGAGACTTGTCAGTAACGAGATTGAATAAGGTATAGGGATACCGACGATCGAATCTCGGGCAAGTAACATACCGATGGACAAAGGGAATTGTATACGGGATTAATTGAATCCCCGACATTGTGGTTCATCTGATGAAATCATCATGGAATATGTGGGAGCCAATATGGGTATTCAGATCCGGCTATTGGTTATTGTCCAGAGAGGTGTCTCGGTCATGACTGCATGGTTCCCGAACCCGTAGGGTCTACACACTTAAGGTTCGGTGACGCTAGAGTTGTAACGGGAATTGTATGTGGTTACTGAAAGTTGTTCGGAGTCCCGGATGAGATCCTGGACATCACTAGGAGTTCCGTAATGGTCCGGAGGTGAAGATTTATATATGGGAAGTCCAGTTTAAGTGACCGGAAAAGTTTCAGGGTTTGTCGGTATTGTACCGGGACCACCGAAGGGGTTCCGGGGGTCCACCAGGAGGGTCCACTTGCCCCGGAGGACCTAATGGGATGAAGTTGGGTGGGAACTAGCCCCTTAAGTGGGTTGGTGCACCTCCCCAAGGTCCTAAGGCGCCTAGGGTTGGAAACCCTAGGGGCTGGGGACGCCTCCCACCTAACTTGGGGGGCAAGTCCCCTCCCCTTTGGTCGTCCCCCCTCTAGATGCATCTAGGGGGCTGGCCCCCTCTTCCCCCCCTATAGATAATGGGGGGGGGGGAAGTCATACCCTCCCCTTGGCGCAACCCTCCCCCCTCCTACAGCTCCTCCTCCTCCGTAGCGCTTAGCGAAGCCCTGCCGGAGAACCACGAGCTCCACCGCCACCACGCTATCGTGCTGCCGGAGCTCTCCCTCAACTTCTCCTCCCCCTTGCTGGATCAAGAAGGAGGATACGTCCCCGGGTTATACGTGTGTTGAACATGGAGGCGCCGTCCGTTCAGCGCTTGGATCGGATCTTCCGTGATTTGAATTGCCTCGAGTACGACTCCATCAACTGCGTTCTTTGTAACTCTTCCGCTTAGCGATCTTCAAGTGTATGAAGATGCACTCCATCTCTCTCGTTGCTAGAATCTCCTAGATTGATCTTGGTGAACGTAGGAATTTTTTTGAATTATTACTACGTTACCCAACACAAGGGTAAGCCCGAGGGTGATCTTAATCCTGCACAGCAGGAAGCTTTTGAGAAGATCGATACCCTCTTTAAAGGCGCCCTACTGATTGTTCTTGCCGATTCCATTGTGGATTCGTATATGTCGTTTGACAATGGCAAGGACATGTGGGCTGCTCTCGAGACCAAGTTTGGGGTCTCGGACGCTGGCAGCGAATTGTACGTCATGGAGCAATTCTATGACTACAATATGACTGATGAGCGCTCTATTGTTCAACAAGCTCATGAGATACAGTCTCTCGCCAAGGAGCTTGAGTACTTCAAGTGTGTGTTGTTGGAAAAGTTTGTGGCCGGGGGCATCATTGCGAAGCTTCCACCCTCGTGGAACAATTTTTCTACTTCTCTAAAACACAAGAGACAAGAGTTTTTCGTTTCGGATCTCATTGGAAATCTCCATGTTGAAGAGAAGGCGAGAGCAAAAGACAAACGTGCTCGAGCAGTTGAGGGAGATTCTAGTGCCCATGTGATGCAGAAGAAGAACTTCCATCTCAACAAGCCCCAGAACAACAGGAACAAAACTCAGGGCAAATGCAAGTTTGTTGCAAAGAACAATCCATCACAATCTACCAACTTCAAGAAGAATTCTCATAAGAAAGGGAAGGGACTGTGCCATGTCTGCGATGATCCCAATCACTGGGCTCCGATATGTCCTAACTGCTATGAGGAGCGCAAACATGAGAAGAGCGGCAAGTCCGCTAATATGGTCATCGGTGATACTGATATGAAGGATTCTGGGTATGGTGTTTTTCCAACTATCCTTTCAGTTTGTCATTCTCCAGATTGGTTAATTTACACCGATGCGAATGTACATGTTTGTGCCAACGCATCTATGTTTTCTTCTTATCAGGTCACCGGGACTTCTCCCGTGCTGATGGGGAAAGGATCATATGCCACTGTTGGAGGGTCGGTACGGTCGATCTGAAGTTTACTTCGGGGAAGATCGTGCGTCTGAAGAATGTTCATCATGTAACCTCCATCAATAAAAATCTCGTCAGCGGTTCTCGTTTGTGTCGAGATGGTTTTAAGTTGGTTTTTGAGTCCAATAAAGTTGTTATTTCTAAGTATGGACAATTTGTTGGAAAAGGCTATGAGTGCGGAGGCTTGTTCCACGTGTCTTTGTCAGATATTTGCACTAAAGTTAATACTAATGTTTCCACGATAATGAGTCTAATATTTGGCATTTGCGACTTTGTCATATTAACTTTGGTTGCATGACGCGGCTAGCCAATATGAGTTTAATTCCATAATTCACTACTGTCAAGGGCTCCAAGTGCCAAGTGTGTGTGCAAGCCAAGGAACCTCACAAGTCCCATAAGACTGTAGAGGCGAGAGATTTGGCACCACTAGAGCTTATCCATTCTGATCTTTGTGAGATGAATGGCGTGTTGACAAAAGGTGGAAAGAAATACTTCATGACATTGATTTATGACTCCACTAGATATTTCTATGTGTATTTTCTGAAATCAAAAGATGAGGCTTTAAACTTCTTCAAAAACTATAAAGCTGAAGCAGAGAACAAACTTGATCGGAAAATTAAATGGCTAAGGTCCGATCGTGGTGGAGAGTATTTTTTCCAATGAATTTTATTTGTTTTCTGCGAAACATGGTATAATCCATGAGAGTACGACTCCCTACTCACCTCAGTCAAATGGGGTGGCTGAAAGAAAGAACCGAACTCTAACTGATTTGGTTAACGCCATGTTAGACACATCGGGTCTCTCCAAGGCATGGTGAGGGGAGGCGCTAATGACTGCATGTCATGTCCTAATATGAGTTCCCACAAATAATAAAACCATTACTCCATTTGAGGAATGGGAAAGGGAAAGGCTAAAACTCTCTTATCTACGGACTTGGGGTTGTTTGGCAAAAGTCAATATACCAATTCGGAAGAAGCGCAAGCTTGGACGAAAAACCGTGGATTGTGTTCTTCTGGGCTATGCTTTTCATAACATTGGCTATAGATTTTTGATAATAAAATCTGAGGTATCCGACATGCATGTTGGTATGATTATGGAGTCGAATGATGCGACTTTCTTTGAGGACATATTTCCTATGAAGGATGTGCCTAACTCATCAAATGAGGAGATACCTACTCTATCTACTCAGGAATCTTCTATAGTTTCTTAACCCACCATTGCGATGGAACATGTTGAGAATCCTGAGGAGGATGACAATTAAACTTCTATAAGGAGTAAGAGACGAAGGACTACAAAGTCTTTTGGTGATGATTTCATTGTGTACCTCATGGATGACACACGCAAGACTCTTTTAGAAGCCTATGCATCTTCTGATGCTGACTACTGGAAGGAAGTTGTCCATAGCAAGATGGATTCCATCTTAGCTAATGGAACCTAGGAAGTCATTGATCGTCCTTATGGGTGTAAACCCGTGGGATGTAAGTGGGTGTTCAAGAAAATGCTTAGACCTAATGGTACAATTGAAAAGTACAAGGCACGGCTTGTGGCCAAGGGTTATACCCAGAATGAAGGTGAAGACTTCTTTGATACTTACTCATCTGTGGCTAGACTGACCACTATTCGGGTGCTACTATCACTGGCTGCCTCACATGGTCTTCACATTCATCAAATGGACGTTAAGACGGCTTTCCTCAATGGAGAGTTGGATGAGGAAATTTACATTGACCAGCCTGATGGTTTTATAGTACCTGGTCAGGAAGGGAAAGTGTGCAAGTTATTGAAGTCTTTGTATGGCCTTAAGAAAGCTCCTAAACAGTGGCATGAGAAGTTCGAAAGAACATTAACTACTGCAGGCTTTGTTGTAAACGAAGCTGACAAGTGTGTATACTATCTCCATGGTGGGGGCGAAGGAGTTATCCTCTGTCTGTATGTTGATGACATACTGATCTTTGGAACCAAACTTGATCTAATCAAGGAGGTTAAGGATTTCTTATCTCGCTGTTTTGAGATGAAAGATCTTGGAGTAGCTGATGTTATACTGAACATCAAGCTGTTGCGAGATGAGAATGGTGGGATTACACTGTTCCAATCTCACTATGTGGAAAAGGTCTTGAGTCTTTTTGGGTATAGCGACTGCAAGCCTTCTCCCACTCCATATGATGCTAGTTTGTTGCTTAGAAAGAATCGATGAATTGCTAGATATCAACTGAGGTATTCTTAGATAATAGGCTCGCTTATGTACTTGGCGCGTGCCACGAGGCCTGACATCTCGTTTGTTGTGAGCAAACTAAGCCGGTTTGTATCGAACCCGGGAGATGATCATTGGCATGCGCTTGAGAGAGTTATGCGCTATTTGAAAAGGCACTGCGAGCTATGGGATTCACTACACTGGGTACCCGAGGGTACTGGAGGGTTATAGTGACTCAAACTGGATATCTGATGATGATGAGATTAAAGCCACAAGTGGTTATGTTTTTACACTTGGTGGTGGCGCTATTCCCTGGAAGTCTTGCAAGCAGACCATCTTAACGAGGTCAACTATGGAAGGAGAACTCACAACATTAGACACAACCACTGTTGAAGCAGATTGGCTTCGTCAGCTCTTGATGGACTTGCCTATGGTTGAAAAACCAATACCCGCCATCCCGATGAACTATTATAATTAAATTGTGATCATAAAGATAAACAGTTCTAAGGATAATATGAAGTCCTCAAGGCATGTGAAGAGGAGATTGAAATCTGTCAGCAAAATGAAGAACTCCAGAGTTATTGTGTTGGATTATATCCAAACATCTAAAAACTTGGCAGATCCCTTCACAAAGGGTTTATCGCATAATGTGATAGAAAATGCATCGATGGAGATGGGTTTGAGACCCACCGTATGAGTTGTCCATAGTGGTAACCCACTCTATGTGATTGGAGATCACGTGAAGTAGAAGTGGGAGACAAGCTGTTGGACATCTAGAAGGAGAGTATCCTTATATTCGCTATCCCACTCCGTGAAGATGCAATACTCTCATAATCTGCATGGTAGGTTGATACCTATCTTAATGTGTTCCAAGTGGCTTATTTGGGTAAGCAGAGATGTTGTCCTGCAGAACATCTCGTGAGAAACACACCTACATGAATTTGACTGTAAACGTCGTAGTCTGTGAGAGTTGGGTGTTCTCTAAGAAATTCATGAAAAGCCTTGGAGTATGAAGTATACGCTCCACCCGTGGGGAAGCCTTGCGGTAGCCCAGTATCGGTCAAGGATTTGTGTGAAACTAGACTCGCAGAAAACTTGTAGTTCAAGGCATAATCCACTATTCAAGTTGTGATCTAGTGTAGCATAAATTTCTAAATGTAAGTTCAACTTAACAGTCTCCATCAAGAAACGGTATATAAACAATGTTTTGGAACTAAGAAATGATGAGATGTGCCAATGAGACTTTGTGGGGGACTGCTGGATTTTGCTATGAGGCCTTTGGCCCAAAGCCCATCCAAAATCTGAAATTCTCATGGCCCATGTGTGTTGGCTGTTTTGAGTGGTGTGGTTGGGACTAAAGTTTAGTCCCATACCGCTAGTGGAGAGAGAGCAACACCTCTTTATAAGATGAGCTTCTCTAGTACTTGTAAGAGAGTGAGAAGAGAAGAGGCCCTCGCACACTCCTCCTCGCTCGCCTCGCCAGGCCACGCCTCGTCACGACGGGTTGCGGGATTGAGCCGAGCTCATACCTACGCGCTTATTTTTGTCGGTCGGGAACGAAGAGTCCTTAACAGACGCACCACGATCTGAGACATCGGATCGTGGGCTGTAACCGACTCGGACATGGGTTTATCCCACGTCTCTCCACCGTCGCGCATATATATACGCGAGGTCCCTGCCAACCCTAGCCGCCATCACAACGTATGGTTTCACACCGTTCCAGATCATTGCGCCGCCAGCCAAGTCTTCTCCATCCCTCCTTTCGGCGTGCACCGCGAGAAGGGACAGTAGGCCTCCGGAACCCCACCTCTTGTGATCCTGTACGGGAGAGGGGTGATCAGGTTTTTGGGGAGAGCACATGCGCGACTGCTGGCAGCGACGGTTTCCCGGACGATGACTTCTTTCCCGACCTCGGCAACCTCTTCCTCAACGACATGGGCGGCAACGTCAACACTGGCGGTTCTACTCCCGCTGCACTGTATGCAATCTTGTCCTCCCTGTTTGAGATCATACTAGAATTCTTATGTCTAGCTTGTGCCGTAGATTCGATCTACTCGTTTACGTTGCTAGTCTGCATGATTAGTTTTATCTATGCTCTTACTGTCATGATTTATTTTCTGCTTATTCGGATTAAATATTTTAGTAATTTGCTCATATAATCAACAGTTCCTTCACGTACCGTATGAAATCATGCAGAATAAAAGTAGCGTGGAGCATCATCAAGGAACTTGACTAGCTTAGCGGCTGATCTAAGCTCAATATTGACCGCCAATTGACCTAATATTTTCTTTAGCAGTTGTTGTAAGCTCAATATTTAGTTATCAGACTATTTTCAGTTTTTATTCTCAGTTATCGCCTAGCTATGGTCAATAACTGATGGTTGTAGGGACTATCTCCTCCTTCAGTCGCTCCACTTGTCCCTCCCAATTCTTCTTGCATTTTGTCACTTCTCCGATACGTGGTATGTGTGTGTTCCTCCACTCAGTTGAATCTGGGACAGAGGGGAAAGAGAGAGGGTGCAGAGGGTACACAACCATTTTTGTATCTCCTTTCCTTTTCGAGTGTATATATGGTGGAACCCGGCCTATTAGATGGATTTTGCGAGGGATCTAACAAATGAGCAGGCCGACGAGAAATCAAACGGGATCTTTGAGGTAGCAGGACTAGCTGAAATCGACACACGTGTCAACGCGACATTTGAAAGAGAAAACCGACATAGGCCCAAATGAAAATCAGACCTATGATTATCAGACACATAATTAGATTTAACCTTTCTCCATGCATGGTTGCTGGCCATGTTGAGATAACAGGGTTGAATGAACAACAACACGCTAATAATTCTGATATAAAACATAGGAGGAAATAAAAAACTTGAACACATGGAAAATAATCTTTGTGTGTCGCAGCTACCAAGGAATCTCACTCATATACTGCCCGCTCACTTTTAGGTAGCTTCAAATGATAAGGGATCGGTTAGAGATGCATTTATATAATGAGAATTGATTTCATCAAACATTTGAGACGAATGGATGCAAAAAGAAAAAAAGATCTCCTACCAACAAACTATGCAAGATCATTTCTCTGGTGCCAACTGCCAAGGCGCACCCACGATTTGGTCGGATCTTATAGAATGATAAAGATGGGACTTGTTTTCCAGAAAAAGTAGATTGTTCTTTCTTATGCTCGACGGCCCCAAGCAAAATAAAGTCACTTATGAAGTTAGAGAGAAGTAAACATTGCATCCGACGAGAAAACCACTCAAGCAGCAGCAGGAGGTTTTGCGATAAGTAACATTGCGCATCAGATGAGAAAACCACGTATAAACTCAAGACAACAACCTTTTTCAAAACGCACGTCCATTCATTCAAGGCTCTGATAATTGAAAACATTGGGTCAAGGCTACAACAATCAGTAGCCTCCTCACACAAGACCGCCACCAAACGAAAGTAACCAAGATCACCACACCTGGTTGCTTTTTATTAAGCGCCCACAAGTTCACACATGAACTAAACTTAAACTCGTCCCTGATAAACATGCACGGAACTAAAGTTCCCTAAGATAAGACTGAACCCGGGCGTACGGCACGACACCAAGAAGACGACGCTAGCTAGTTGCTGCCCTTGCTGATGAGCTCGGCGGTGGCGGTCGTAGGCAGCGCCAGGATGGCTCCCTTCTTGGTGGTGCAGATGGCCCCGCAAGCGTTGGAGAACTGCAGCACCTCCCTCAGCTTGGCCTCGTTCTGACCAATCAAAACATCACCCATTAGCAACACAAATATTCATAATGGGATTGAATTCAATCAGCTGATAAATATCATCGGTGATTAATTAATTTGTTTCTTCTTACGTAGAAGATGGAGTCGTCCTTGGCGACGCTGAGGAGGAGAGATCCAACAAAGGCATCGCCGGCGCCGGTGGTGTCAACCGTGTCAACAGAGTAGCCAGGCAGGGAGCCCTTGAAGTCCTTGCGTCCAAGCGAGACCCCATCCAAACCGAATCCGCTACTCGTTGGGCGAGGCCTTGCTTTCTATGAACACCTCACCATTGAATGAGAAACTTAGCCTCCGACCCGACCAAGAGAGAAGACAGGGTCAAGCTGACGCCGCCCTTCCTCACCTGCCTGAATGGAATGAATATCTCCTTCGTCTAGTCGAGAAGGGAAAAAGCCCGACGGGGAACAGGACCGTGACTCTTCTAAACCATTACATGACGGAGAAGTCCATTCTCGCCACGATCGATCCACGTCCTACCGTAGTGCCCGGAGAACCTGCTTCTAGAAGAGTCTATAGTGATCCACTGGAATCGGCCTCGGGAGTATCTGCACCCCTTCTCGCCGTCGGTGACGACGAGCAGCTTGAGGCCCTCGAACCACAGCGACAGCACGTTCTTCTCGTTGTGGGCGTCGCCCTGGGTGAGGAAGGCCACCTCCTCGTCGCTCACCTTGATGAAGTCAGCCTCCTTCCAGATGCTCATGATGCCGTCGCGGGCAGCCTGGGCAGAGGGCCAGAGCGGGAGGCGTACGTTGGGGTCGTAGGAGCAGAGGATGCCGGCGGACTTGGCGGCGCACATGGCGGCGACATGGGCGGAGCGGCAGGGCTCAGTGATGAGCGAGATGGAGCCATAGTGGAAGATGCGGGCGCGGCGGATGAGGTCCAGGTCGAGCTCCGCCTCGGTGAGGAGCATGTCGGCGGACGGGTTGCGGTAGAACATGAACTCGCGCTCGCCGTTGGACTTGAGGGTGACGAATGCCAGGGCGGTGCGCGCGTTCTGGTCGAAGAGGCAGCCCTCCGCGTTCACCCCGTTCTGCTTCAGGATGTCCACCAGCATGTGGCCGAACTCATCATCGCCAAACTGCAAAAACAAGAAGGGAAAACCATTACCGTTCCACTCAAACAACCAGCCTTCGACATGATCAGATCCGGATACCGAACACCAGATTAACGCGCGCAGCTGGATTTTGGCTACCAATGCAAAGAGAGGGACAATCATCATGTGTTATCAGGGACGGCGATTGATACGTGTGTGTGCGTACCTTGCCGACGAAGGTGGAGGAGCCGCCGAGCTTGGAGATGGCGCATGCGACGTTGGCGGGCGCGCCTCCAGGCGCCTTGACGAAGCCACCGGACTGGGCGAGCGAGACGCCGGCCACGTCCGGCACAAAGTCGATCAACATCTCGCCGAATGAGACGACGAGGCCGGGCGCCGCAGCGGCAGCCACGGGAGCAACACCGTCACCTAGAGGCGCCATTGAAACAAACGAGAACGCTACTCAAGGAATCGATGGAGCTCGGGAGGAAAGGTAGTTGCTGTTGGGTGGATTGGGATCGAGCAGAGAGGGGGACGGGCTTATAAAGGGCTGCGGCAGGGGTTTTACCTTGGCCGAAGGGGCTAATCTTTCCTGTTGTTAAGAGTTAGTTACCTTGCAGAAGGAGTTTCAATCTTATCCTACTTCGGTTGATACATATCCGGCTAATCAGTTCGGATTTGGATTTTTTTTCTCTCTAGCGAATAAGGGGTTTGGATAATCATTAGGAACTGTTTCGTTCATGAAAGATTTTCGATGTGTATACATATTTTTTCTTTTTTCAAAGGGCGCTTTTATTAACTTATAAAATGTATCTTTATGTCCATGTGTATCTTGCAAACGAGCTCATGTTTTGAGCTTATTTCGGTGGATTATTTTCTGAGAATCTAACAACATTTTGTCGCTCTAATAATTTGCAATTTTAGATTTTAGACATGCTAAATCCGAGGTATCCTATCTTTAATCAGATATGAGTCTCAAGTAGGTATAAATATTGAAATATTTTCACAAGAATTATATAATATTGGTGTTTCTGTAACTGGTAAGGTGAAATGTTGTGGCTAACAAACTTATCCAGAAGACATATTTTCATAGTATATTGTTTCAACAAGAATAGTCACTATTCCTGGGGACGTGGCATTTCGGCTCTCAAATGCATCCGCTCTCGTGGGTGAACAGTAAAATAAAAAACAAAAAAAACCATTTTTTTGCATGGAAGATGTTCAAGTGTGTGGTGTATGTGCCAAATTTCATCATGTTTAGACACCCGGGTAGCTCTCAACAACAAAACTATTGAAGTCCATGAAAAAGTTTATTGTTCGTGCATTGTTCGGACCGATTTGCAAAATCTAAAAGTCAATTACAGTGCATGGACAATGAGCAAGGTCAGTGTCAGTCGTCTAGCTATTATACTATCTGAATCCAATGCACTCAATTTTTGGGCTGAAGGCATGCACAAAGTCCTTGACATCCCTTGCGGGCAGTGCAATGTCAGGGGACGCGATGGACACATCGAGTCTGAAGCCATCCAGTTCATTTAGAACACCCTGGGGATGAACAAGACCGGTGTGCATAGCCTTCGAGTAGGGAGTGAATGCCTCCTTCGGAACATTTCGGAGTCATCAAGCAAGCTCGAGAAAGATTGCTTCCAAATTGCCTTTGTTATCTTTGTCATGGGTCATGTGCTGGCGCCGACAACAAACCATGAATATGCCAACATAGATTTTAGGGTCGTGGCAAACACCGAGTTAATCACCTAGTTGTTCGACGGGTGAAGGACTTGTTGTCTAATAGCCCAAGTGTCGGTACTAAAACTGACAGATCTCGGGTAGGGCGTCCCGAGCTATGGATCTAGGATCAATGGTAACAAGGAGAGTAGGGAGACGATGTTTACCTTGGTTCGGGCCCTCTCGAAGGGGTAAAATCATACGTTCTGCTTTGATTGTATTGGTAATGGGGTATCGAGTACAGGTTGATGATCTAAGGCAAATAAAATTGTCCCTCTACAGACTAATCCCCTCGGCTACGGAGTTATCCTTTGAAAGCATGCCAAGTCTCTGGAGGTTTCCTTCCATAGCACTTGAAAGTCTTGATGTTCCCGCCGTCCTTCTAGAGATGTCTTAACAGGCCCTTGTTCGTCCACAAGGACCAGACACCTCGGGGTAATACCCCTAGGTCTAGGACTCCCTCAATAGCTCCTGAACTAGTCTCCAATCCCTAAGGACGAACGCACTCCTCAGATTTTTTGGCTTCAGATGTCTTCGGCTTGGTAAGCGAGTTTCTCTAGTAAAGCAATATCCGGATCCGAAGTCTTAACCACTCCTCGGACAATCATAGCATCAAACTTCTTTGGACTACCGATCTCTTTAAGGGGACCTCCGTTAGTGGCCCCGTGTTATGCCTTTACGACATCTTTATCAATCCTTGCGCTATCACGGGAGGCAAGCCGTCTGAGGGCTGGTGATACATCTCCAATGTATCTATTATTTATGAAGTATTCATGCCATATTTAATTATGTTTACAATAATTTTATATGGTTTTGATGCACTTTATATGATTTATATAAAACTAACCCGGTGGCCATCTTCATCATCCCGACGGAGCCCATTATGAGGACGGAAGTTCACCCTCAGGGCTGAGGGTATGTATGCTGGGAACGTTGCATGGGAAATAAAAAAATTCCTACGAACACCCAAGATCTATCTATGGAGATCAACAACTACGAGAGGAAGAGTGGATCTATATACCCTTGTAGATCTTGAAGCGGGAGCGTTAAGAAACGCGGTTGATGTAGCCGAACGTCTTCACGATCTGAATCGCAATCTGTCCCACGATCCAATCACGATCCATCCCGATCTAGCGCCGAACGGACGACGCCTCCGCGTTCAGCACACATACAGCTCGATGATGTCTTCGCCTCCTCGATCTAGCGAGCGAGGTCGTAGTAGTAGATGAGTTCTCCGTCAACACGACGGCGTGATGGTGATGGTGATGGTGTTATCCCGGCAGGGCTACGCCTAGCGCTACCGGCAGTGCGAACGGAGGAGAAAATGATCTAGGTGCATGATTGGAAAAAATGTTATATTTAAATGTCGGTGCAAGAATTGGAAAAATGTTCTTGCTTTCAAAATGTGTTTATATTTTCAAAAATGTACGTGTTTCAAAAATTGTTCTCGTATTCAAAAAACTGCACGATTTTCAAAACAAAATCTCGTATTCGAAAATTGCTCTGTTTCCTTTTTCCCTTTTTATTTTTTCGTTTTATTTACTTATTTCATTTTTCCATTTTTTCTAATTCCTTTTTCTTCTGATTATTTTGTTTCTAGTTCATAATAGTCCACAGTACGTGCGATACAGGATTGATCATGTATACCAAAGAATTTCGTGCAAAAACAAAATACTACATGTAGTACTCTATACGGTAAAGAGTGACCTGGCCCACGAGCCGACGCACGGTACCAGCGGGCCGTGCCGGGCCGGCCCGTTTGGCCAGGTATGGGTAGCAGACACGGGCGACTGGGCGTCTGGTCAGGCGCGCGAGCAGCCGACCGCCCGCCCCGAGCACGTCGTCTCCCTTCCTCGATTCCAAATCGAATCGATCCCCTTTTGCCCAGCCTAGCGCTAGCTGAAGGCTCCGGCGGCGGCGAGCGATTCTAGGTCCGGCTCCGGCGACCGGCCCTCTCCTGCCTCGCCCGCGGCCCCTACTCTCCCATCCAGCAGGCCATCTCCCTCCCCTGCCCTCGGCCTCCGGCGTCCGGCCCTCTCCTCCGCGGCTCCGCTTGGCCGCCAGTCCAACTCCGGCTTCTCCCACGGGCCACGGCCCCCCATCTCCGGCGGAATCCTCTCCGGTAAGGATCTCCTCCACCTCAGCCCCCCGCCCCCTCTTTTCCCTAGGGTTTCATTTTCGGCGTTAATAATTGGAGGATTTTAGGTTCATAATTTTAGGGTTTCATTAGTTTTAGGGTTGTTCTTTAAGATCCGCCACAGTTTTGAGGGTTTTCCCTTAAGGGCTCAACGCTTGTGTCACTGACCCGATCAATTGATGACCAAAGCAAAGGGTCTAATTATCTTAAATTTCACCACCACAAACAAAAACATGTCAGCAGTTTGGAGATTGGACAGGCATGTTGTATACCAGTAACTACTAACAGAATTTCGCTCACAAGATTTAGATGAATCCATTGCGCACTTAGTATTTTATTAGCGGTATCCCAAATCCTATCGGTAGTTTTTGCCTTTTTGGGCGGCCCTATCCGGGCACTACATATTTGTTGTGATTGAGCTGACCGTCCTCTTCAACAACTTCTCTTATACTAGCCTGCCGAGGGGAAGACTTGGGACGAGATAATGGTGAGTTCATTTAACCTCCTGTTAAGCAGCTAGGCAATCTTAAATTTGCAATCTATTTTTGGCATTGGTCTCATGCCTTTTTCTAAATGGTGCCACTTCACAGGCAAGCCTTGCTGATTCTTTCTTGGCTGATCTTGACGAACTTTCAGACAATGAAGCCTACCCTGTGAGTTGATTTCTGTGTCTTCTGAGTAACCATGTTTTATAGGGATATATTTGCAGGCATTCCATAATCTTTTGTCAAACTTTTCAGGAAGAAGACAATGCTGAGGCAGTGGGTATGGATGAGGATGGTGACGATGATATGCCTGACCTTGAGTCTCTTAATTATGATGATCTTGACAGCGTCTCAAAACTGCAGAAGACACAACGTTATAGTGACATAATGCAAGTATGTGAACAAACTCGTAAATCTCCACTAACCTTATACCTTTCTCTCTTGCACAGACCTATGTTTATCTTGCAAAAAGTAAAACCTTATTCCTATGGTTAGGGTAATAACTCAGTTATAAGATGCTGCACAATGTTTTCCACCAGAAGTGTTTACTAGTTCGAAAAGAAATCTTAAATAACATATATTATATGGATATCAGAGACACACTTAGTTGATTGTTTTCATGTCTGATCCCCGAATATTGCTTTAGATGTTCTTAGGGTGCAAATGGAGATATTTAGTATGTTTAGTGTTCAATAATAAACAAAAGACCAACCAGAGACTAGTCACTCGGGACCCTTTTTAATGCAGTAAGACGACCTGATTCACGTGCAGAGGCTAGGCCTCTAATGCAGGTCGGCAGAGACGCAGCGTGCACACTCGTGCTGCTAGCAAACCAAGCAATCCTCAATTTATGCTCAATGTCACACTCATGTGGAAAATATGGTCCATTCATTTTGAGTCCATATAGGGCATGCGGCGCTGTTCATCTGTATTTTAGCCTTAGTCTGCGAAAATCTTCTAGTCACCCCATCCACGACAATAGATTAATATACAGTTTCATTTTTTCGTGTGCAGAAAGTTGAAGGAGCACTTGACAAAGACACGTATTTGTCTAATCAAGGGTTCATCCTGGAGGAGGATCCAGAGTACCAGCTTATTGTAGATTGCAATGCCTTATCAGTAGATATTGAGAATGAGCTCATTATAATACATAATTTCATCCGTGACAAGTATAGGCTGAAGTTTCCTGAACTGGAATCCCTTGTTCATCATCCGATTGATTATGCCCGTGTTGTTAAGAAGATTGCAAATGAGATGGATATAACACTAGTAGATTTGGAAGGGCTTTTACCTTCTGCAGTTATAATGGTCGTCTCTGTGACAGCATCGACAACTAGTGGGAAGCCTCTTTCTCAGGAGAATTTGGTAAAAACTATTGAAGCATGTGACAGAGCCCTTAATCTTGATGCTGCAAAGAAGAAGGTGCTTGATTTTGTAGAGGGTAGAATGGGTTACATCGCACCAAACCTATCTGCAATTGTTGGAAGTGCTGTTGCTGCAAAATTGATGGGAATTGCTGGTGGTTTGGGAGCACTCGCCAAGATGCCTGCTTGCAATGTTCAGCTACTTGGAGCAAAGAAGAAAAATCTTGCTGGATTTTCTAGTGCCACATCTCAGTTTCGTGTTGGCTATCTTGAACAAGCTGAAGTATTTCAGAGCACACCTCCAGCCCTGAGGACCCGTGCTTGCAGGGTTATAGCTGCAAAGGCAACTCTAGCAGCAAGAATTGATTCAACTAGAGGTGATCCTACTGGAAAAGCTGGTCGCAACTTGTTAGAAGAAATTCGCAAGAAGATCGAGAAGTGGCAAGAACCACCTCCCGCAAAGCTCCCCAAACCACTTCCTGTTCCAGATTCTGAACCTAAAAAGAAGAGAGGGGGTCGCCGCCTTCGAAAAATGAAAGAAAGGTAAGATAGTCTCAACCTAATTTATGTTTTTGCAAATAAACATGTTGAACAACCTCATGCTTATTTTTGCCTTGAACTACTTACTAATTTGCATTCCATTCTGAAACTTGATTCATCACATAAACAGTATGGTATCTTGTCATAATTTTGGTAACTTGGTTCTGCAGATATGCGGTGACTGATATGATGAAGCTTGCAAACCGAATGCAGTTTGGTATACCAGAGGAGAGCTCATTAGGTTAGTTGGTTTTGACAGGGATGCTGGAATGACATTTTGTTAGTTAGGTTAGTTTGACTTTACCTTAATACTGGCATCATCACATCTTGTTATCACCAGGTGATGGTTTGGGGGAAGGTTATGGCATGCTTGGGCAGGCCGGAAGTGGGAAACTACGTGTCTCAGCTGCGCAAAACAAACTTGCTGCTAAAGTGGCCAAGAAGTATGCCTCCTTAATTCTTCCCACAGTATTTTCTTTTCTTCCTTTCTGTTCCTTGCCATTTGATGTTAAAGCATAAAGCACATGACTACTACTTGGCTCCGCAATGGAGGTTTTATGCCCTTTTATTCCCCAAAACATGGTATAACTTGTAGTGTAGTGTGTTCTTTCTAACTGTTTCTAAATTCAATACAAGCTGGTTCAAACTATTAGAGGAAAATGTGCAAATCATTGGAACTTAGATCCTCAATTTTAAGCTATCAAGGCATACATCAACAAGAACTGGTTCTCACAGCTTTCTCTTCAGTGTGTTTATACCCACCTTGATTCCCACTACCTGGAGCTTAATATTTTCAATGTAGTGCTTTATGCTTTATACCATCCTTGTACCTATGTTTCCCTGCACATTTAGGCGTTTGGGCGCATTTTTTTTATGTTATGGATTATTTGCACCCTGTACCAGTTCCAGTAGCCTGGTAGGCAATTGTTATGCTGCAGTAACTAACTCTCTTAAGTATCTTCACATTGTTGTTTATATTTTGATTTGTGGCCTCTTTTATGAGATCATGCACTGCAATCTCTCTCTCTGATTCCATATTACTTTCTAATATCAGATTCAAGGAGAGGAGTTATGGTAGCGGTGGCGCAACATCTGGACTGACATCTAGTTTGGCCTTTACACCAGTTCAGGTTAGTTTATTTTCCCCTGGTTCGTTATGCATGATATTTGGCTGATCCAGTTGTGGAACAGGGTTTTATGGCTAAAGTGCTGCCTACTCTAGATCGCTATGTAATTTTTTATCTTGTATTTGCTTAGCTTTTGCTTGTGTTGCTCATGTTTAGGGATCGGAAAAGGCAGTTTAACCTTCTTTTTTTTTACCTTTTTTGCTGCATTACTGTAAAGTTCCTAGATTTTGCTTCTGTGAAGTCATCATGAACAATATAGTTTGATGTGTTGGTGGTTTTACCTATGCTACCGTACATCATTGCATGTTCGTTTTCTTTCTTTCTTGTAAACCAGGTGCTGGATGGTTTGCTGTTGTCAACTTTTTATACATTTAGCACCTTGTGTATAGATATGGTAATCAGTAGGTTGTAGCATATTGGATCAGTCGGTTATCGTTATTTTTAAACAGGCTAACTTAAGATCCATGGCATCAATCACTCCTTGTTTCTAATGTGCCATTATTTTCACTTGCAGGGAATAGAGCTGTCAAACCCACATGCCCACGGGAACCATCTTGGAAGCGGAACCCAGAGCACCTATTTCTCGGAGACGGGCACATTTTCTCGGATCAATAACAGGCCATGACTGAGGTTGGAATCTAATCTGAAGATTGAAAGGGACTGTTGTGAGATTAAAAAAGAGGATTGTTTCTTGGTCTCATTCTGCACACAAGGCCCAACATCTCTTGGGATTCATGCACCTGCACAAAGTCAGCTTGTATTCTCGGTTGTACCGCGGGGTTTGTATTGTAAGAAGCACAGAAAGCGCACTAGAACACGACAAGGTCTAAAGTCAGGCAAATACCCAACGTTTACCAATGCTTGGAGCGTGGATGATCTTTCTAGAAAACCCGTTGGAACTGAATTGTTGAACTAGCATAGACATGCTGCTGGATCATTCCATACCACAATGCGAGTTGAGCACGAGATGCATACTTGTTTTCCTTTTGGGAGAATATGATGACAAAAGTTTCTTTTCCTGTGGAAGTGTTGAACTGCTTCACGGCAGGCTGCGGTTTTTTGACAATGGTATGCGTTCTAATTGAGCATGATCATGACAAGTTTTCCTTGTTTCTGATGCTAAGTCAAAAAAAAAACGCTCTTTATTACTCAATAATGTTTAGAGGAATACAAGTGATAGGAGGTTGCAAAAGCCATAAGTGTCGGCCTGCAGATAATCTAAGCGCGTGTTTAGCGAGGCTATGACACAGTTCCTGTCCGCTCCCCTTTGCGCAAGCCGCCGCGCCTAAGGTCGTGTTGGGCTTCATAGTGTTTATTTTTGACATCCATAGTGTTGAGTAAAATTCAAGGGGAGGGGGGTGGGATTTAATTTGGTAAAAGTTATATAAAGTAAAATGTTCATAGATGAACAATAGTTTTTTTTTTTGAGACATTGATGAACAATAGGTGGTATTATCGATTAAAGAGTCCCCTAGAATGGGCCTGTCCCCACAGATATGGCACACGTCGTAAGTGTGCCGTTTCTTCCGTAGCCCCAGCCCCATAAGCGTGCCATTTTGACAAGGCGGGGACGATTTGCATACAAAGGTTCACCACAGCCACTGGGTTACAATTTTTTTTTGAAGAACCTTATCACAACGACAGTTGTTCCTGCATTTTATTAAGATAAGCTGTCCTTTTTCTTCTTCCGTTTTGCGATTCTTACTCGTTTTTTTTTCTAATTAACCGGCTTATAAATTTGCAAAACTGAAAGCATATAACAATAAACTTTACACACCAGTTATGTAAATACTAGCACTCCCTTCGTTCTTAAATACAAGTCTTTTAAGATGTTTTAATTCAGTACGGATTACATACAGATGGATATAGACATATGTTAGACTATAGATTTAATTATTTTGCTTCGGGAAAAGCTGGTGTTCAACCGACCGGTCTTTCCTTGTATGTCCGTCACGTACTACGCTCCACGCGTCTTGATTAGGTCCACACACCGCATCTCTCCTTGATCCTATCTCTCTGGAACCTGGCCACTAATGTGTTCTATACCTACTCCCATTCCTGTAACTGGTCACCTGTTTCAGAAAGCAAACCGTAACAAATAGTATGCTACAGACCGAATTAGAAGGTAAGTCCGTCGACGGTGGCCTCCATGATCATGGGGGAGCGAACATGGCGGTATGCCTGCAACACGGCCTTTGGTTCAAATGTTTAGATGATTTTTTTTGTAACACCACCTTCGTTGCAAAAATTCTCCCACAACATCATCTGTGTTGCAAAAAAAGTTAGAGAAAAAAAAATCCGTAACATAATCTTTGTTACAAAAATCCTCCTGCAACATCATATAGGTTGCAAAAAATAGTAAAGACGAAAACAAAAAGTTCCTGCAACACCGTTTTTATTGTAAATGTTTCTGCAACAAGATGTTTATTGCAACACAACAGAGTCTAACACTTCGATGGTTTCACAACAAAACAGTTGTTGCAAAGCGAGCTACGTAACATCTGTCTTGTTGCAATTCGCGACGCGCATCGCATGAGAAATCCAACGGCTATTTGTCTCAATCCAACGGTAAAGGAGGCGACCGATGTTTCTAATTCATCCACCGGACGAGTAGCAGTCCCCTTTTGCTTCGCCATTCGGGACATGTCCATATTTGAAGTCTCTAAAGTGACTCATGTTTAGAAACAGAGAAAGAGAGTAAGAAAAACAATAATAAATAATAATATTTTCTCCATATCAGAATATAAGACGTTTTTAGGCTAGTCTTGATAAGAGGTAGTACTAGTAACGATTTGGAGAACGCTGAGAAAGATCACACATCAAAAGACGGTGTTGTAGTTGGCTGACGTGCGATCTTGCATGATACTTCCTCCGTCTCAAAATAAGTGTCTTAACCTTAGTACGAATTTATACTAAAGTTAGTACAAAGTTAAGACAGATATTTTGGGAATTCAAATTACCAAAGATATATACTGTATATCAGATATAAATGATGATGCTGGAATTGCTACCACTTAACGATGTACTAGTATTGTATCATCGGAACGACAGCCGTCTTGCTCTGACCACGGAGGGGTAGCAGGCCAAGCTCTCCTCGTACACCATCGGAACCAGCGCCACAGCTCCATCCTCCATTCCATCCAGCGAGCGCAGATCCTCAACTGTCTGCTCGGCCGGATCATACAGGCCCATCCTCCTGCCGGCGCTCAGCAGGATCCTCCCGTCGTCCGTGTCCACGGCCAGGGGCACCACGTCATTCGTCGCAAGGTCGTATCCCGGCGGCGCTCCTCCGTCCAACCGTATCACCCACGCCCTGCCCCACCCGCCGCCGCGCTCTAGCCTCCACACGTCCAAGCTGTTCCCCTCCGGGTCGGCGAGGACGGCGCACAGCGCTGCCCCGAGCTCCACGACGAACGCGCGGCAACGGCTGGCGCCGCCCCACGCCTGGACGCACGGAGGGCATGCCACGGCGTCGAACGTACTCGTGGCCGCGTCGAACGAGACCACGGCCCGCTCGTGGCTCCGGCCCAGCCGCGGGTCGCTCATCCAGTACAGCGCCCCGCCGACGTAGGCCGGCGGCGCGTCCGTCGCCACGGGCAGGGGCGGCGGCGCCAGCGCGTACTCCCGGGAGTTGTACCCCTGGTTGCCGCACTGCAGCAGCGCGCTCACCGCGAAGTAGCGGCGGGAGTGGAAGTCCCTGCTGCGGTAGACGATCTCCACCAGCGCGTGCTGCCGCGACAGCGGGTCGAAGGTCTGGCCGACGCTCCTGCCGGCGGCGACTTCTTCAGCGTACATCCTCTGGCTTCCGTTGGGGTAGGATCTGTGGAAGCCCGTGGCCAGGTTGTAGAGGTAGTCGTGCGTCGCCGTGCTCACCAGGTTCATCCCGTGGCATGGCTTGGAGCACACCACCTTCTCGTCAAGCAAGGCGCCGGCATGATCAGCCGCCGGAGCTTCTCCTGTTGGAAGCCATGGATCGAAGGGGGCGAAGCTGAAGGCCGACTGCCCGCCGCTGCCCTTGCCCACGAGCATGAGCTTCGGCCTTTTGATCATGCTCTGATGCTGAGAGTACGCCTGGAAGAAGCTTTCGCTCTCGATCAGCCCGAGCCACTGCTTGCAGACCACCTTGTACTGCACCACCGATTTCGCCGGGAGGCGGAGCAGGATCTCCTTCGCCGCCTTGGCCCCCGCAGACGACAGCGCCATCTCCTCCTCCGTCTTGTGCACCGGTGCAATCATGCACTCCTCGAAAATGCCGAACCTTGAAGAAGGTGGCTTGCCATATCCGCTCCATGACGTGCTCGTCTCGATGGATGTGAGGATGGTCTCCAGAGCTTGGGACCCGAGGTCGTAGGTGAGCACCTTCTTCTCGAACTTCTCGTGGACCTTGTGCTTGCAGGTGGTGATCACCATCTTCTTCTCCCCTGGCACGCCGCCATTGCCGATGACTCTCACGGTCTGCGGGTCGCGTAGCTCTCTCCCAGCGGGGTGCGATGACAGATCGATCCAATGGTCCAGGGACCACTCGCCGGAAGCGTAGTCCAGCAGCCGCCAGATCTCGAGAGCGCTGCTGTAAGGGTCGCCGCGGAGGTCCCGGACAAGGCACAGCTGGTCATCCATCGCCACCAGGTGCCCCGCCGGCGCCTCGGGACGGGGCATGGCGACTATACCTCCGGGAAACGGGAGGTGGAGATTCGGCCGAACATCTGGAGGCGGGAAGTAAGGCTCCCGGACGCATCCAAAAGTCTCGTCGGCGACGGAGAAGAAGACGATGGCGCACCTCGGCCTTCGGAAGACGTTGTGAGGCTCGATCAACCAGTGCAGGAACCCGCCGGCAACACGGGCGTTAGCCTCTGCTCGTCGGCGTTGGCCACGGCGGAGGCTGCGGCCCTACGCAGCCCGAAGGGCACCGCTCCGGAGGCGGGTGGCCTCCAGCCGCCTGCTCCAGGCGTGTGCACCTCGCACCTGATCGTGTCCTGGTGCTGCCCGCGGGGCGGGTACGCCGGTCTGACCAGACTCACCTGATAGATGCGTTGGATCGCGTAGGCTAGGAGGATCCGGTAGTAGGGATGAGAGATATGGAGATTATCTGCTCCCTATCTAGAGGAGTTCAAGCCACCTTCTATGTCGTCGAGGTGGCGGTGATGATGACGGCAGAGTGATGGAGGGGTGGCGGCGGTGCTTCCCGTGAGCATTGCGATTACCCTAGATCGGAAGGGGATTTTGGTGGAGAGATTGGCGGCACGGTGAACCTCGTACCGTGTGCCCCGGCCCCCACCTCTCTATATATCGCAGGTTACAGGGGCCCACCAACCATAAGAGGGTTGGACGTACCCGATCAGGGCGCGAATAGATCAGGGTCCGATGGGCCGTTGGGCCCACTCGGTGGAGAGATCAACCTAACATTCTCCCCCTTGATCTCAACTTTTACTTTTAACTTTATACTTTCTAGTTTATTCATTTCATCGCATATTGGTACATTGAGCATGTCTCATCGTCACAGCTTGATTGCCGATAGAATCATACAGCCACAACATATGTTTTGTTTAGAAACAAATTCTGTTCTTTTTGGGCCTCTCATGATCCAGAAATCATAGGCTTTCCCTTATACCCATGCCGGCTAAGTGTTTCTTGAACACATTGGATGGTAAGCCTTTCGTTAGCGGGTCCGCAAGCATATCCTTTGTCTTTATAAGCTCGAGACTTATAGTCTGATCCTGAATTTTATCTTTCACAACATAATACTTTATCTCTATTGTTTTGGCAGCATTACTCGACTTGTTGTTGTGAGCATAAAATACTGCGGGCTGGTTGTGACAATACATCTTTAGTGGTTTGTGAATACAATCTACCACTTTCAAGTCGGGTACAAACTTCTTTAGCCATATCGCCTGTCCCGTGGCTTCGAAGCATGCTATGAATTCTGCATACATCGTGGATGATGCAACTATTGACTGTTTGAAGCTTTTCCACGAAATAGCCCCTCCTGCGAGAGTGAAGACGTATCCTGACGTGGATTTTCTATCATCTCTGTCCCCCGCAAAATCTGCGTCTGAATACCCTTTTATCTCTAGGGAATCAGACCTCATGTTTGTTAGCATCTAGTGCTTCGTGCCTTGCGCATAACGCAATGCCTTCTTTGCCATCTTCTAGTGCTCCATGCCTGGATTCTCTTGATATCTACCGAGTACCCCGGTAACAAAAGCTAACTCAGGGCGAGTGCACACTTGTGCATACTGTAAGCTTCCAACAGCCAAAGCATATGGTACTGGTTTCATGAGATCGACCTCGTACTGGTTTTGGGGACATTGGAATTTCCCAAAACTATCGCCCTTGACTATAGGAGCAGGTGTGGCTTTACTTGCATGCATATTATACTTTTGAAGAACCTTCTCCAAATATGCCTTCTGCGATAGTCCTAAGACTCCACTGTTCCTATCTCGGTGAATTTTTATGCCCAAAACATAGGATGCTTCACCAAGATCTGTGATATCAAAATTTGAGGATAAGAACTTCTGTGTCTCTATTAGTAGACTAACATCACTGCTAGCAAGAAGGATATCATCCACATACAAGATTAGGAAAATATATTTCCCACTTTTAAACTTTGCATAAATGCAATTATCCTCAATATTTTCTTTGAACCCAAAACTTTTAATCGTTTGATTAAACTTTAGATACCACTATCTAGAGGCTTGTCTTAATCCATAAATGGATTTCTTTAGGCGGCATCCCATACTTTCCTTGCCTTCCATGATAAAACCCTTGGGTTGTTTCATGTAGACCTTTTCTTTTAAATCACCGTTCAGAAATGCTATCTTGACATCCATTTGATGTAACTCTAAATCAAAATGAGCAACTAATGCCATTATGATTCTGAAGGAATCCTTACATGAGACTGGAGAAAAAGTCTCATTGTAATCTATCCCTTCTCTTTGTGTAAATCCTTTAGCTACAAGTCTTGCTTTATACTTTTCTACATTGCCAATAGGATCATACTTGGTTTTGTAGACCCATTTGCAGCCTACTGCTTTGGCTCATTTAGGAATTTCCACTAAGTCCCAAACATCTTTGGAACTCATAGAATTCATCTCATCTTCCATTGCTTGTAGCCATTTTGATGAGTTAGGGCTTTTAATGGCTTCTTCATATGTAGCGGGATCACCTTCCATATTGTCATGGTTTTGTCATGGCAGATGTCCGGGTAAACGGACTTCGGTTCGAGGCCATTGCTAACATGATGGACTCAAAGGGGTTGATGGGGACGAAAGACACGGATTTACCTAGGTTCGGCCCCTCAACTCGAGGTAATAGCCTACGTCCTGCTTGTGTTTGTATTGCTTGATGTATCGATTACAAGGGAGCTGAAGCTTGACCTAGTATTCGACAACCTGATCTCTAAGTCGCCCCGGGTCTGCCTTTATATAGGAGGTCTAGACCACGGGTCATACAATTGGTAACCGACTCTCATTATCTATCCGAGTCTTCCTCTATCTTCTTGTCCAAGTTGTCCCCGGGCGGCTTACACACCCGGGTCTTCTGGGCCACTGTCCGGCCCACCTTATGAGTCGCCAAGCTTCCTGGGCTTTAGGACCACCGGCTCACCTTGGGCCAGTGTACGAGCCGCCAAGCATAACCCGGAGCCCTTAGGGCGGGTCATACCGCGGGGTTATATCCCCAACACATATGAACCATTTATGTGTTATAAACTTTATAATCAGTAGAAATAGCAGATCTTCTTTTTCTATTAGATCTTCTAAGGGCCTCAGTCTCTGGCACATTGTGTGCCTCAACTGCGGCACATCTTCTACTATTGACTGTTGTACCTCCCTTTCATGCTCAACAACGGGTTCAGTCGGCTCTTGAAGGACAGGTTTCGGGTCTTCTCTCATAGTTGTCACGGGTGGAGTTACAGCTGGTAGTGAGAAAAATGGTTCCTGAATCATCGGATTAGGTGCATGCACCCTCTTCTCCTCAAGATCAATTTTTCGAGCTACCAAGCTCCCCCTCATCATTTCGTCCTCTAAGAAGACCGCGTGTCTTGTTTCTACAAACTTTGTATATCTGTCTCGGCAGTAGAAACGAAAACCTTTTGATCTGTCTGGATAGCCAATGAAGTGGCAACTCACTGTTTTGGGATCTAACTTTGCAATGTTTGTATTAAACATTTTGGCCTCAGCGGGGCACCCCCACACCCTGAAGTGTTTTAAACAGGGCACTCTTCCTATCCAAAGCTCGTACGATGTTTTGGGCACCGACTTGCTTGGCACTCTGTTGAGAATGTGAATGGCGATTTTCAGTGCCTCCATCCATAATTCCAATGGCAAAGTTGAGTAACTCATCATGCTGCGCACCATATCCATCAGAGTACGGTTACGCCTTTCAGCTACTCCATTTTGGTGAGGCTCGCCCGGCATTGAATACTGGGCAACTATGCCAGTCTCCTGTAAGAACTTTGCAAAAGGTCCAGGGACTTGGCCATATGGGGTGTGCCAACCGTAGTACTCTCCCCCACGATCGGACCTTACTATCTTTATTCTTTTATCATGCTGATTTTCAACTTCAGCTTTGAATATCTTAAACTTATCCAATGCTTCCGATCTTTCTTTGATTGGATAAATATAACCAAAAAGAGAGTAATCATCTGTGAATGTTATGAACGAGTCATATCCATCCACACTTTTCACCGGAAATGGTCCACAAATGTCAGTGTGGATGACTTCCAGTGTGCCTGTGCTATGAATTGCATCCTTTTTGATTTGTTTGACATACTTCCCTTTAATGCAATCCACGCATTGTTCTAAGTCTGAAAACTCTAACAGAGGAAGAATTTCAATTTTAACTAATCTTTCTATTCCCCCTGGAAATATGGCCCAAGCGATAGTGCCATAATTTTGATGAGTCATCAGTTCTTTTTCTTTTCTTTTGTTCTTTGTTTGACAAGGTAGCTTGAGCATTCACATTGGACACATAATGCACTTTTTCACGGAGTGATAGCAAATAAAGCTCATTATGAAGCAAAGCATCACCAACATAAGCATTATTACACCATATGGCACACTTGCCATGTCCAAAGTAACACTCATAATTGTCTTTGTCTAAACAAGAAACACTAATTAAGTTTCTATTACATGAGGGAATAAATAAGACATCACGAAGAAGAAGGTTGAATCCATCAGCTAACTCCAAAGAGACATCGCCGACAGCTTCAACTTCTGCTTGGACTCCATTAGCTACCTCAATGCATCTTTCTCTTCTTTCCATGGTCCTCGTCGAACGGAATCCCTGTAAAGAGTTTGCAACGTGAACAGTTGCTCCAGAGTCAATCCACCAAGTAGATTTTGAAAACTTTACATACAAGGATTCATTTACAAAGGAAAGGATGTCGTTACCTCTCTTTGCCATAACAGACTTTAGCCAAGCAGGGCAGTCCTTCTTGTAGTGCCCTGTCTGCTTGCAATGGAGGCAAGTATCTTTGTCCACCGGAAAGAACCTCTGCTGATTCTGATGCTGATAGGGTGCTTTTCCATGTGGCTTAGATGGAGAACCTTTGCTGTTTGGATTGTAGTTCTTCTTTTGGTCCTTCACATAGTTGATAGAACCACCATTTGAAGCTTTCAGTCTGTCCTCTTCTTGGACGCACATGGCTATTGTCTTTTCTATGTCCCATTTTTCATGCGACATGTTATAATTGACAACAAATGTGTCAAACTCTTTAGGCAACGAAGCCATAATCAGGTGGACGAGGAGCGCATGTTTGAGCTCCAAGTCTGCATCCATGGGCTTGAGTTTTGCAGCCATGTTGCTCATCCTGAGAATGTGCTCTCGAATTCCATGACCACCACCAATGTAGTTCTCTGTTACTAGTTGTTTTATCAACTGGGTAGCATATGTCTTTGAAGAACCAGTGAACTGGCTCTTTATCTTTTTAAGCAACTCCCCTACGGAAGTGCACTCTGCAATCGAGCCCACAATGGCGTTCTCAATTGTGTTCTTTATAAATGTCATACACTTTTGGTTCATATTTATCCACTTTTGATTGTTGCGGGTGTAGGAGAACTCCAGTTGACCATAGTGACTGCTCTTTTCATTCCATGCATCATCATCATCATTGGCCACTCTGCCTGGCTCTATAGGCCTGACCGATTGTGGTTCATTCACAACCCAGTCAACCTCAGCACACACAAAGGCCAAATCAACTTTCTTCCTTCACTCGGTGTAATTATCACCTCTAAGTGTTGGAACTTCTTTTAAACAACTCATCAAGTTGAAACCTCCTGAAATTATAACAACCGTATGTGTTAATCTAACGTTGTCAAATTAAACATATAATTGTCTATGCAATTAAATCTATATCATCGTTGGGCAAATTAATAGAAATAAAAGCACCTTTAAAAAACATGGTCATGTTATTAATAACGTTGGTTATAAAAATAACATAATCACATTAATTCTAATAATCACTTTAATGTGCTCTAAAAAATAGTTCTCTCTAAACTTTATTTCTTTATAAAAGCACACTAGTAAATATTTACGCAGCGGAAAACATGAAAATAAATTCATGAACTTTTAATTCTTGATAGAAACTTTTCTTTTATTAAAAATTCATGAACTTTATTATATTTTTCTTTATAAAATTCATGAACTTTTCTTTTTTGAAATTTTACAATTTTATTTTCAAAAACTTTTCAGAAACTTTTCAACCTTTTATTTTCTATTTTCTAAACAAAATTTTTGTTGGAAAATAATGCATAGAAAAACTATTTAAAACTGTGTAGTATTCTGCCTAAAATTGGACAAAATAGACAAAAAACTGGCAGGGTTATCTGGGCCTAAAAACGGCCCAGGGACCTAGCAACCCGAGCCTGGGCACTGGCCTGGCCGGCCCATTTGGCCCAGCCGGCCTGTGTGGGCGCTAGGGTTAGCATCCCCGCCGTCTATAGGATCGGACGGTCGAGCGGGAGGCTCGCTCGATCAAAACTGCCAGCGACGTGCCCGACCGAAAACCCTTGACCACTCTCTCCTCCCTTGCGCCGCTCGCGTACTCCGCTCCCGCCGGCCATGCCGACGGCGGGAAGGGGCCACGCCGACCGTCGGCCGCCGCCGACGGAGGGCAACCGGCCACGCCTCTCTTCCCTTTCTCCTTTTCTCTCTCGCGTGGGAGCCGTTGCCAAGGGCCCGGCCGCCGTCGACGGAGAGGACTGCACCGGCCGGCCGGACACCGCTGCCGCCGCGCCAGCCTCTCCCCTGCCTTTCCCTTCCCCAACACTCCACCAGCCCGCGCCTCCCACTGCCAGAGAGAGAGGGAAAAGCCCGTCAAATGCCCCGTGGTGGTGCCTCTTTTTTTTTCTCTGTTTCGGATTCGATCCGATCTGGTTTGGGAAGGGTTTCTTTGCTCTGTTTCCGCCGAAATCCAATCGATTGCGGTGGCTCCCCCCTTGTTTCCCTTTGCTGTTTTTGCTCTTTGCCCCGTTTGGGGTTGGTTCTTCTTCCCAGTCGCCTCGGCTTGCCGATACGCGACGGGATCGAGAGGAACGACGCGGCCGGAACGGCGGCGCAACTTTTCCGGCGAGCCCGAGGGCCTCTTCGGTGGTTTTCTTTGCCCTGTTCTTTAGGGCTGTAGGAAAGAGGGGATCTTTCGTTGTTGCTTTCTTTTCTTATCGAAAATCCTAAGCCTGCTATGGTCTGATACCACTGATAGATGCGTTGGATCGTGTAGGCTAGGAGGATCCGGTAGTAGGGATGGGAGATATGGAGATTATCTGCTCCCTATCCAGAGGAGCTCGAGCCACCTTCCATCGCGTTGGCTGCTGGGCGAAGTGGTGGTGGCGATGGGTGAGTGGTGGCGGCGGTGTTGTGTGTGCAGCGGCGGTGGTGCTTTTCGTGCCTAGCGCTAACCCTAGATCGGATTTGGGTTGTCGGTTGGGTGAGTTTGTCGCACGTTGAACCTCATATCGTGTGTCCTAGTCCCCACCTCTCTATATATCGCAGGTCACAGGGGCCCACCAACCATAAGAGGATTGGGCGCTCCCGATCAGGACGCGAATAGATCAGGGTCCGATGGGCCGACTCGGTGGAGAGATCAACCTAACATCACCGCCTTGTGCTCCCGCGTCCGGGCGTTGAACCCCAGCCCAGTGCTGCAGCTGCGCCATTGCGCCGGCGCCGCCTCGTCCGACGGCGGCAGGCGCGCGACGGCCCGCATGGCCGCGTTGCAGATGTAATAGGCCCTCGCGATGGCGTCCTACAGGAGGGTGAGGCCGTGGCACGGCGCGGGCGTGAGCACCTCCACGCGGTTGCCGCGGGCGTAGTCGAGTGTGAAGAGCCGCTCGTCGTCGTCGTCGTCGTCCGTAGGGCCCGGCGACGGTGCCGACAGCGGGCGCGCGTACGCCGCCGTGGCGTCGAACCCCGCGGTGGGGGATAAGCGCAGCAGCTTGGGCGTGGGCGACGCCGACCTGGCGATGGCACGGTAGAGGGCGCAGAACTCGTCCGAGGAAAGCAGCGCGGCCCAGGAGCGGCAGACGGCGTGGCACTTGGCCACGGACTTGACGGGGAGCCGTAGCAGCACCTCCGTCATGCTGTTCTCCACAACCGTCGACCTGAGGCTGGGCACGACGACGTCCGCCCTCTTCATGCGCTTGCTGTCCGGCATGGCATTGGCATCATCGACCTTTACCTTGTCGGTGTTACTCATCATGATGTGATCCTAGGCCTGCAATCAAATCAAATCAAATTGACACAGCAAAACCGATCTTGAATAATGTGGATCCGATTGTTGGCATCAAGAAAAGAAATCATGCAGAGATCCTTCCTTACCAAGGGGCGTGAAGGAACCGGTGGCGTCCGGGGAGATCTTCACTGCAGGTCGAGGCGATCGAGTCCGGCGCTCCGGCGATCTTTACCGAGCGAAACAGGTAACACAAGACACGGGGACGAAAAAAAGCAGAGAAGACAAAGAGCAGGACAGGAATACGAGCAGCAAATCGTTGCAAATTGAATTGAAGGGGGTGGTGATGATGCCATACCGACGAGACGAAGCAGAGGGTGGATTTTCTTCGTGGCTCAAGGCGGCGCGCGGGCTTGATCTCCTCCTCACGGGATGGATTTTCTCCGAGGAAAGAGAGAGGGACGTTATTTATTGGACATCCTGATCTGCCATGTCGGGACTAAACACTAGTTAGTAGACCCCTAATAAATAATAGGGGAAAAGCTGGCGCTCCATCGACCGATGTTTTCTCTCGCGTCCGCTGCATCCAGCCTTGCCACGCGTCTTGATGGGACCAACGACCACATCTCTCCTTCGTCCTTATCTTTATTTCCACAAAAATCACCGCTCACTGCTCATCTTCTTCATGGATCAATCTCATCTCTCTCTCTCAAGCATCCACACGGCCGTTGTTCCATTTCTAGCCTTTCCCATGTGCGTCGGCGTTGAGAGAGGAGGGGTCCCAGCTGCGGTTCTGGTGCTCGCCGGCGGTGCACCGTTGCTACTCCCTCATTGACGGTGATTTTTTATTGCAACATCCTCCCGGTTGCAAGAAAGATTCCGCAACATCCTTATTGATGCAACACTTTCATTCGTCAATACCTTTGTTTAAAAAAAACTGCAACAATACCTTTGCTGCAAAAATAATCTGTAACACAATCACTGTTCCAAAAAAATCCGCAACACAACCTCTCTTACACAAAAATTCTGCAACATAATCTCGGTTATAAATGTTTCTGCAACAAAGCCGTTGTTGCTGGAATCTGTAACTCCATCTTTGTTATAAATGTTTCTGCAACGAAGCCGTTGTTGCAAGAATTAATGAGTGGGGGAGGGGAGAAGCGGATGTGGCAGGAGATCTCGGACGCTGCCCGCGCGTAGATCCAACGGCCTTCGAGGTGGCGAACGTATTGTTGGAAATATGCCCTAGAGGCAATAAAATGTTTATTATTATATTTTTTTATTCATGATAATCGTTTATTATCCATGCTATAATTGTATTGATTGGAAACACATTACATGTGTGGGTAAATAGACAACACTTTGTCCCTAGTATGCCTCTAGTGAACTAGCTTGTTGGTCAAAGATGGTCAAGGTTTCCTAGCCATTGACATGTGATGTCATTTGATAACGGGGTCACATCATTAGGAGAATGATGTGATGGACAAGACCCAAACTACAAACGTAGCATACGATCGTGTCGGTTTATTGCTACTGTTTTCTGCATGTCAAGTATATGTATCTATGATCATTAGATCATGCAACTCACGGACACCGGAAGAGTGCCTTGTCTGTATCAAACGTCTCAACGTAACTGGGTGACTATAAAGGTGCTCTACAGGTATCTCCGAGGGTGTCTGTTGGGTTGGCATGGATCAAGACTGAGATTTGTTACTCCTTATGACGGAGAGCTATCTCAGGGCCCACTCGGTAATACAACATCACAATAAGCCTTGCAAGCAATGTGACTAAGTGTTAGTCACGGGATCTTGTATTACGGAACGAGTAAAGAGACTTGCCGGCAACAATGTTGAACTAGGTATGGAGATACCGACGATCGAATCTCGGGCAAGTAACATGCCGAAGAATAAAGGGAACATCATACGGGATTAACTGAATCCTTGACATAGAGGTTCGACCGATAAAGATCTTCGTAGAATATGTAGGAACCAATATGGACATCCAAGTCCCTTTATTGGTTATTGACCGTAGAGGTGTCTCGGTCATGTCTACATAGTTCTCGAACCCGCAGGGTCTGCACACTTAAGGTTTGGTGACGTTTCGGTAGTATAGAGTTATGCATGATGGTGTTCAAAAGTTGTTTGGAGTCCTGGATGAGATCCCGGATGTCACGAGGAGCTTCGGAATGGTCCGAAGGTAAATATTGATATATAGGAAGTCCTATTTTGGTCGCCGGAAAAGTTTCGGGCTCATCGGTAGTGTACCGGGAGTGCCGGTAGTGTACCGGGAGACCATCGGGAGGGGTATTTCGACCCAAGAGGCTACATGGGATGTGAGAGAGTAATACCAGCCCTTAATGGGCTGGTGAAAAGTCCCACACAAGGCCCATGCGGCTGGGAAGAAAATCCCAAAGAGAAAAAGGTGGAAAAAGGCAAAAAGGCCAAAATAAGGAGGAGTCCTAGTCCTACTAGGATTGGAGGAGGAATCCTCCTCTCCTCTTGGTTCGGCCGAAGCCTAAATGGCTTGGACCTTGGTCCAAGCCTCCTCCTCTCTTCCTCTTATATATACTAAAGGTTTTAGGGTTTTTGCACTAGATTTTCAGCCACGTGCTACCCATTCCTCTAGTGCATAGTTTCTCCTCTAGATCGATTTTCTGCAGTGCTTAGGCGAAGCCCTGCCGGAATTGCTCCACCACCATCGCCGCAGCGCCATCACGCTGCCGGAGAACTCGTCTACCTCTCCGCTCCCTCTTGCTGGATCAAGAAGGCGGAGATCGTCATCAAGCTGTACGGATGCTGAACGCGGAGGTGCCGGCCGTTCGGTGCTTGATCGGGACGGATCGTGATTGGATCGCGGGACGCTCGGCGATTTGGACCACGAAGACGTTCGACTACACCAATCGCATTTCTTAACGCTTCCCGCTTAGCGATCTACAGGGGTATGTAGACCCACTCTCCCTCTCGTATATGCTCATCACCATGGATAGGTCTTGCATGAGCGTAGGAAATTTTTTGTTTCCCATGCGACGTTCCCCAACAGTGGCATCATGAGCTAGGTCTATGTGTAGATGATATCTCGAGTAGAACACAAAGAGTTTGTGGGCGTTGATGCTTAGATTGCTTCCTCCCTTGGTCGTGTTTTGGTTCAGCGGTATTGTGGGATGAAGCGGCCCGGACCAACATTACTCGTATGCTTACGAGAGACCGGTTCCCTCAACTGCAACTTGTTGCAAAAGATGGCTGACGGGTGGCAGTTTTTCATACTTTAGTTGGATCGGATTCGACAAAGGCGGTCCTTGAGAAGGTTGAAAAGCAACTTATGTATCACCGTTGTGGTTTATGCGTAGGTGATAATTGTTCTTGCTAGATACCCGTAGCAGCCACGTAAAACATGCAACAACAATTAGAGGATGTCTAACTTGTTTTTGCAGGGTATGTTGTGATGTGATATGGCCAATTACATGATGTGATATATGTGATGTATGAGATGATCATGTGTTGTATAGAATATCACGACTTGCATGTCGATGAGTATGGCAACCGGCAGGAGCCATAGGGTTGTTTTTAATTAGTGTATGACATGCATGTCAATCATTAAGCGCTATGTAATGCTTTACTTTATCACTAAACGGTAGCAATAGTAGTACAAGCATGATGGGCGCGACAACCCCGATGGCGACACGTTGATGGAGATCAAGATGATGGAGATCATGGTGTCGTGTCGGTGACGATGGAGATCATGCCAGTGCTTTCAAGATGGTGATCAAAAGCACAAGTTCATGGCCATATCATGTCACTTATGATTTGCATATGATGTTAATCCTTTTATGCACCTTGTTTTTCTTAGGACGACGGTAGCATTATAAGGTGATCCCTCACTTAAATTTCAAGATGAATTGTGTTCTTCCCGAGTGTGCACCGTTGCGAAAGTTCGTCGTGTCGAGACACCACGTGATGATCGGGTGTGATAGACTCTACGTTCACATACAACGGGTGCAAGCCAGTGTTGCACATGCAGAACAATCGGGTTAAACTTGACGAGCCTAGCATGTATAGACATGGCCTCAGAACACAAGAGACCGAAAGGTCGAACATGAGTCATGTAGTAGATATAATCAACATGATGATGTTCACCATTGAAACCACCTCAACTCACGTGATGATCGGACTTGAGTTGGTGAATTTAGATCATGTGACACTCAGATGACCTAAGGGATGTCAATTTGAGTGGGAGCTTTAGTAATTTGATTAACTAAACTCATTATCTTGAACAATAGTCTAAGTAACCTTTGCATATTTATGTTGTAGATCAATGGCTCGCGCAGTAGCACCCCTGAATTTTAATGCATTCCTAGAGAAAGCTAAGTTGAAAGATGATGGAAGTAACTTTGTTGACTGGGCCCGTAATCTGAGGATTATCCTCACGGCTTCCCAGAAATCATATGTCCTTGATGCACCGCTTGATGACCAACCAGAAGACATGTCATCCAAAGACGTTAAGAACGCTTGGGAGGCACGTTCTGGAGATTACTCAATAGTTCAGTGTGCAATATTGTATGGCTTAGAACCGGGACTTCAAAGACGTTTTGAACGTCATGGAGCATATGAGATGTTTCAGGAGTTGAAGTTTATCTTTCAGAAGAATGCCCGAATCGAGAGGTATGAGACCTCCGATAAGTTCTATGCTTGCAAGATGGAGGAGAACGGGTCTATCAGTGAACATATACTCAGAATGTCTGGGTATTCGACTCGCCTAGCGGAGTTGGGAATTGCCCTTCCGCCAGAGGCGATCACTGACAGAGTTCTTCAATCACTGCCACCTAGTTACAAGAGCTTTGTGATGAACTATAACATGCACGGGATGAACAAGTCAGTTGCCAAGCTGTTTGCGATGCTAAAAGTCGCTGAGTCTGAAATCCAGAAAGAACATCAAGTGTTGGTGGTCAATAAAACCACTAGTTTCAAGAAGAATGGCAAGGGCAAGGGCAAGAAGGGTAAAACCAAGAAGGATGGCAAAGCAGTTGCTACTCCTGTAAAGAAGCCCAAGCATGGACCCAAGCCAGAAACTGAGTGCTTCCATTGCAAGGGAACTGGTCACTGGAAGCGGAACTACCCCAAGTACTTGGCTGACAAGAAGGCGGCCAACGACAAACAAGGTATATATGATATACATGGTATTGATGTGTACCTTACTAGCTCTCGTTGTAGTGCCTGGGTATTTGATATCGGTTCGGTTGCTCATATTTGCAACTCAAAACAAGAACTACGGAATAGACGAAGGCTGGCAAAGGATGAAGTGACGATGCGCGTGGGAAATGGTTCCAAGGTTGATGTGATCGCCAAAAGATGTAGAGTTGATAATGATAGTACCACTTTCTTGTGGCACTACCGTTTAGGTCATATTGGTGTAAAACGCATGAGGAAGCTCCATGCTGATGGACTTTTGGAGTCACTTGATTTTGAATCACGTGACACATGTGAACCATGCCTCATGGGCAAGATGACTAAAACGCCGTTCTCTGGAACAATGGAACGGGCAAATGACTTATTGGAAATCATACATACTGATGTGCGGTCCAATGAATGTTACGGCGCGTGGTGGATATCGTTATTTTCTCACCTTCACTGATGACTTAAGTAGATATGGGTATATTTACTTAATGAAACACAAGTCTAAAACGTTTGAAAAGTTCAAGCAATTTTAGAGTGAAGTTGAGAATCATCGTAACAAGAAGATTAAATTCCTGCGATCTGATCGAGGAGGTGAATATCTGAGTTATGAGTTTGACAGTCACTTAAGACAGCGTGGAATTGTTTCACAGTTGACACCGCTTGGAACACCACAGCGTAATGGTGTGTCTGAATGTCGTAATCAAACCTTATTAGTTATGGTGTGTTCTATGATGTCTCTTGCTGATTTGCCACTATCGTTTTGGGGTTACGCATTAGAGACAACTGCATTCACTTTAAATAGGGCACCATCGAAATCCGTTGAGACGACGCCATATGAACTATGGTTTGGCAACAGGCCAAAGTTGTCATTTTTTAAAGTTTGGGGATGTGATTCTTATGTCAAAAAGCTTCAGCCTGAAAAGCTGGAACCCAAAGCGGAGAAATGTGTCTTCATAGGATACCCGAAAGAGACAGTCAGGTATACCTTCTATCTCAGATCCGAAGGCAAAGTGTTTGTCGCTAAGAACGGAACATTTCTTGAGAAAGAGTTTCTCTCGAAAGAATTGAGTGGAAGGAAAATAGAGATTGATGAGGTTATTGAACCTTTACTTCAAACAGAGAGTAGTGCAACGCAGAAAGATGTTTCTGTGGAGCCTACGACAGTTGAAGAGGAAGTTAATGATGATGATCATGAAGCTTAGGATCAAGTTACTATTGAACCTCGTAGGTCGACAAGGACGCGTACTGCTCTTGAGTGATACGACAACCCTGTCTTGGAGGTCATGTTGTTGGACAAAAATGAACCTACGAGCTATGGAGGAGCGGTGATGGGCCCGGATTCCGAGAAATGGTTATAGGCCATGAAATCCGAGATGGGATCCATGTATGAAAACAAAGTATGGACTTTGGAAGTATTACCTGAAGGGGAAAGGCCATTCAAAACAAATGGATCTTTAAGAAGAAGACGAACACGGATGGTAATGTCACCGTCTATAAAGCTCGACTTGTGGCAAAGGGTTTTTCACAAGTTCAAGGAGTTGACTACGATGAGACATTCTCACCCGTAGCGATGCTTAAGTCTGTCAGAATCATGTTGGCAATAGATGCTTATTTCGACTATGAAATTTGGCAGATGGATGTCAAAACAGCGTTCCTCAACGGTTTCCTTGAGGAAGAGTTGTATATGATGCAACCAGAAGGTTTTGTCGATCCACAGAATGCTGACAAAGTTTGCAAACTCCAGCGATCCATTTATGGGCTGGTGCAACCATCTCGGAGTTGGAATAAGCGCTTTGATGAGGTGATCAAAGTTTTGGGTTTATACAAGTTTATGGAGAAGCTTATATTTACAAGAAAGTGAGTGGGAACTCTATAGCGTTTCTAATATTATATATGGATGACATATTGATGATTGGAAACAATATAGAAATCCTGGAAAGCGTGACGGAATATTTGAACAAGAGTTTTTCAATGAAGGACCTAGGCGAAGCTGTTTTCATATTAGGCATTAAGATTTATCGAGATAGATCGAGACGCTTAATAGCACTTTCACAGAGCACATACCTTGATAAAGTTTTGAAGAAGTTCAAAATGGATCAGTCCAAGAAGGGGTTCTTGCTTGTGTTACAAGGTGTGAAGTTGAGTAAGACTCAATGCCTAGTGACTGCAGAAGATAGAGAAAAGATGAGTGTCATCCCCTATGCTTCAGCCATAGGTTCTATCATGTATGCAATGTTGTGCACAAGACCCGATGTCAGCCTTGCCATAAGTATGGCCGGAAGGTTTCAAAGTGATCCTGGAATGGAGCACTGGGCGGCGGTCAAGAATATCCTTAAGTACCTGAAAAGGACTAAGGAAATGTTTCTCGTTTATGGAGGTGATGAAGAGCTCGTCGTAAAGGGTTACGTCGATGCAAGCTTTGACACTGATCCGGATGACTCTAAGTCACAAACCGGATACGTATTTATTCTCAACGGGGGAGCGGTAAGCTGGTGCAGTTCCAAGCAAAGCGTGGTAGCCGATTCTATGTGCGGAGCGGCGTACATCACAGCCTCGGAGGCAGCGAAGGAAGGTGTCTGGATGAAGCAGTTCATTACAGATCTTGGAGTAGTGCCCAGTGCACTGAATCCAATGAACCTATTCTGTGACAACACTGGTGCCATTGCTCTCGCAAGGAACCAAGGTTTCACAAGAGGACCAGACACATAAAGCGACGCTTCAACTCCATCCGCGATTACATTGAGGAAAAGGACATAAATATTTGCAAAGTGCACACGGATCTGAATGTTGCAGACCCGTTGATTAAACCTCTTCCAAGGGCTAAACTTGATCAACACCAGAACTGCATGGGTGTTCGATTCATTACAATGTAAATCACATAATGATGTGAATTAGATTATTGACTCTAGTGCAAGCAGGGTCTGCACACTTAAGGTTTGGTGACATTTCGGTAGTATAGAGTTATGCATGATGGTGTCCAAAAGTTGTTCGGAGTCCTGGATGAGATCTCGTACGTCACGAGGATCTCCAGAATGGTCCGGAGGTAAAGATTGATATATAGAAAGTCCTATTTTGGTTGCCGGAAAAGTTTCGGGTTCATCGGTAGTATATCGGGAGTGCCGGTAGTGTATCGGGAGACCATCGGGAGGGGTATTTCGACCCAAGAGGCTACATGGGCTGTGGGAGAGTGAATACTAGCCCTTAGTGTGCTGGTGGAAAGTCCCACACAAGGCCCATGCGGCTGGGAAGAAAAGCCCAAAGAGAAAAAGGTGAAAAAAAGGCAAAAAGGCCAAAATAAGGAGGAGTCCTAGTCCTACTAGGATTGGAGGAGGAATCCTCCTCTCCTCTTGGTTCGGCCGAAGCCTAGATGGCTTGGCCCTTGGGCCAAGCCTCCTCCTCATTTCCTCTTATATATACTAGAGGTTTTGGGGTTTTTTACTAGATTTTCAGCCACGTGCTACCCGTTCCTCTAGTGCATAGTTTCTCCTTTAGATCGGTTTTCTGCAGTGCTTAGGCGAAGCCCTGTCGGAATTGCTCCACCACCATCGCCGCAGTGTCGTCACGCTGCCGGAGAACTCGTCTACCTCTTCGCTCCCTCTTGCTGGATCAAGAAAGCTGGATAAGTCTTGTGTGAGCGTAGGAATTTTTTTGTTTCCCATACGACGTTCCCCAACACGTATAGCACATGTCGACCGATGGACCCTTAGCAATCCATAATAATAGAGTACATATCTATCTTTCTTAGTTTTTTTTGTTCTTTTGATGAGTTTCTTTTTTGCGAAAGTCCCCAGATCTAATAACAAAGATCTACAGCAGTACAGAGCAACCCAAAGAAACCAGAAATTACATCCGGGGTCCAAAGGGCACCCAACGAGCTCAACTATCGGTGCGCGACATAGGCGCGCCGTCGCCGCTTCCTCGAAGCCGACCTAATATTGAATCGAATGTCACATCATGCGAACGGGAAGTCTACGATCTTCTGTCTAGTTGGAGCAACACACTAGAAGAGGCATCGCCGCCAGCATTTAGGAGAAGACCTGCAAAGGTCCAGAGAGCACAAACATGCGTTGGCCAATCCAGCGCTTTGCTCGGAGCACCAAAGCTCACCAGATCAAATGATTGGGGAGCACCTAAAGCCGGCCGTTTGCCGGTCCACCAAAGGCCTCGTCGGGATGAGGAAGAACCACCAACACCTTTATTCCAAACCGACACCGCCACCCTTTCCCGTCAACGACAGTAACTCCGAGAACCACTACCCTACTATCAACATACCGAAAGCAGAAGACTGGGGTTCCTGCCCTCTCCCGTTGCCAGAGCGACGGACGAAGAGGGAAGGAACCATTGGCTTGGCTAGCGGTAGATCGAGGGGACAAAGTTGCCTTCCTGTTTTCTTTTGATATAAGATTGACACAATCCAGAAAAATTTCTACTACGGCTCTTCTATCTGTCAGTTGCCTTATTATTTTTAAATGAAAACGATAAAACTCAAATAACTTCAGTCAATTCATCTTCTTCCTTCTATCACTCGTCGTGGTCTTGTCCTCCTGGCTCCGTCAATCATCACTCCGATGCCGGCCTAACCGCTTGCCACCACCACATCTAACAAGATTTTTTTTAAATGACCTCGAAGGCTCTAACAAGATCTTTGTTTGGGCAGTTAGGAAATTTTTACTAGTGTATTAATAGTAAGATCTTTGTTTACCACCCAAACATAAGCTTCCAACGCACTACTATGTCTTTTGGATTGCCTAACAAACAACAGAATGAAGAAGTGCCTAGGAATGAATAATATGAAGAGATAACAAAAACAACCACTGACGTGCATGCCGGTTGGACTTGATAATTGTGACTCACATGTCAGAGGTCAGAACGCTCCCAAAATTTTAAACAGAGTTTTTGAAAGACGGTCCTTAAGGTCCGAATCATTAATTAAGATAGAAGAGAGTTGCCCGGTTAATTAACGGAAACCCGGACAAAAACCGTTACAACACGGCCCATAGGGCATCAGCAACACACACCGACCCCGAGGCCGCGCACCAGGCGAGCCGCCTGTCCCTGCTGCCCAAGCAACCGGAGCCGACGCCCTACATCTTTCTCCGAAGACGCTGCTTCGACGTACAAACGGTGACCACACACGCCGATCCCGAGGCCGCGCACCAGGCTGGCCGTTAGCTTCATCACCTGAGCAATCAAAGCCGACACCACACAAGAGTTGCCGCTCCGACATCCATGCCGACCCTGAGGCCGCGCACCAGGCTAGCCGCCAGCTTCATCACCCGAGCAATCGAAGCCGACACCACACAAGAGTCGTTGCCCCGACATCCACGCCGACCCCGAAGCCACGCACCAGGCTGGCCAACGACACTGTCACCCACGATACCAATGCTGACACCCCTTCATGACGATGAGATTCGGAGCCGCTGCTCCGACTTCCACGCCGTCCCAAAGGCCGCGCACCACCCGAGCCAATGGCTCTCGCATGCCAAGACCACTCCAAAACGAAGCCTTCAAGACGGAACATGACACCAGAGCGCCGCCATTGTCGGCTCCACGAACTTGGGGTGTTTCCTATTTTAAACAGAGTAAATTGTGGCAAAACTATTGCTAAATGGGGTAAAACGAAAAAGAAACGAAATCTCACTGAATGGGGGTAATTAGTGCCAAAAATGTAAAAACAGAGGGTAAAAACCGGAATTGACTCAGGCCTTGCTGAATTTTCGATTTTTACATTGCACTCGCACCTGACAGTGAAGGCATTGACATTCTCACAGTACATGGAGGACTATGGACACCTGTCGCTTCCTTGCAAAATGTCAGGAGTGTGATTAAAAATATGCAATGCTGATCACTCCCGAGAAAAAATAAATCTCAATCCCTCCTTGAAGTTAATGCCGCCATCAAGTGCGGTTTATGACTTGGACTTGTGTAAGACTATTCATAATGAAAATAACATAGATAGTAACATAGATGTCACCTAAGCAAAAAGTATGATGTGACATCTAATTAATGAAAAAAAAAAGAAATTAAGTAACTTAGCATGTTACTATCCCTATGAGTAACATAACCTAACCTATATCTCCGTGTTACATACACCTCCTTGTACATGCACACGCATACTACTGCTGCCTCGTCTCACAATTGTCATCGTCCTATGTGCATGAATCCATCTGGACTCAACAAGAACACGTACGGTCGTGGAACATAGCACGGTCGATGGAAGAATTAATTAGGTGTTGGCCGATCGATGCTTTAGCCAACAAGAACACGTACGCCTACACAGGCTGCTGGCTTCCGAAGCAGGCGGGTGGATTGATTCCGGCGGACAAGTATGTACTACGTCGTGCTTAACTCTAACCTAACCTATATCTTCTATTTAAATCTCCAAATCTGTTGTCTTCGTTTTCCTGTAAAGAACTCTTTATTTCCAAATGAAAATCTCATATGGTTTTGGCATAATTTTCTGTTGATTTAGAGCACCTTCGTCCAAGTAATTGTTTTTCTATAGATTTCACTATACAATCAGATTTATGTATATCAGACTGCTTCTCTTGCTCTTTTTATTCGATTCCGAGACAACAAACAATACTCGCATGTGCTGATTGTTTCTCTTTCTCCTAATCAGCTTAATCAGTGGCAAGTCTGAACATAAGGATTTACCGTGTTCACAATTGACTTTGAGTTCTAACTCTGTCTCTGTCTTTGTGTGCGTGTGTGTGGTGGGGGGGGGGGGGGCTGATTTGCCTATGTTGGGTCTACTAATTTCTACTCCTATTTATTTGCCTATGTTGGGTCTGCTAATTTCTACTCCTATTTATTTATTTTAGACAGAATCAATTAAACCCCTTGCAAGAAAGAACACCTTCCCTAATCTCTTAACATTTACCCCTTACACCGACAATTGCTGGTCTTCACATGCTGCTCTACTTTGCATCCAGTAGTAATGTTCGGTCGGTAGGTACACTACCCTTCCTATTTTTCATACAGTTAAATAGTTTTGTGCTGTCATGGTTCTGCAAACTGCATTGTGCTTCACTTTCCTTATAAATTTTGGCGAGTAAATGGCTTCTATTTTTTTAAAATTCGTTTGCTTCGAGACCTTGTTATATTCCTTAGCTGTTAAGATACCACATATAATTCATCCATCCTTATGGTTGAAGAAATTTAGTTCACACTTATGTATTTTTACCATACTTTATCAGGAGTGTAAACTAATATTATACTTTCCAATACAGAAAGGGTTGGCTTCTCTGGAAGCAGGAAAGGTTAGCAGGGGCGGGAGGGACACGTGTCATTTTTCTCAATAAATCAAGGGATACATTTAATAAGCATGATAATGGAGATGTATGTTTCTTTTTTTTTTTTGCAGGAGAATGGAGAAGTATGTAATGCCCAATTGTAAAAAGTTCCACCATATTTCGGTCTTACCTATAGGAAGGTGTAGTGATTGGTTTTTAGGCGTACTGATTGTTCCATTCTTACCAATCAATCTTTGTCTATGAACTTCGGGTCACACCAGCATGCGAGACACGCCGGGTGTGTCGCTCGTCCATAGCGAGGCGTTGGAAGCTTTTTCTCAAAGAATATTATGTCAAAGGGAGGAAGGAAGGAGATCGTGCGGTTTCAGGTTGTTTGATTGTACGCTACGGGTACAACCAGCCCAAAGTTGGGCGGAATGACTGGCGCATATCACTGTCCTTACTATATATTACTGTCGCTGAGAAAACATGCACTTATGATGTGTTTTTAGTAGGAGGATATATTAATATTTTTTTTCTCCCGTTGCAACGCACGGGCATATGTGCTAGTTGAAAATAAAACAATGTCAGGCATTGGCCTTGCACGTCCGCTAGTCTAGCTACCTGACTGATACATGGATACACACTGCCACGGTAGGGAGTACAAAGTATGTCATACTAAGATGGCGCCCAGTTCCATTTGTGCACCGTGGCTAACATACACATGTGTTTTGCTTTGGATAGCATCCATCAGCTTCCAGTACTGAAATCAGCAACCTATGCTCCCAGTACCGCTTCCAGAAACTATCGGCTGCGCACTGATACGCCATGCACTATAGATTCGCTAACAAGCGCGCAATTGCCGGATGATTGATTCAGCAGCAAGTTTAAAATGTCCCATCCTCGGCATTTCTCGTCGGCACGCAACAAAATCGACAAAAATAAAGTTTTGTACGGCCGAGGGATTCCGACAGCAAGCCAAAGAGGCAAGAAAACCTGCACAGAGAAAGGAGCAGCAGCCAAGTTCAACATCAGAGCCACTTATGTGCTGGAAAGAAATGGAGTAATTGATTCACTAGCAAGTTTACAATTGACGTTCCATCTTCAGCATTTACGCCGGCATGAAGCAAATCGACAAACAAATTATACAGTCCAGGAATTCTGAACTGTGACCGCAAATGAAAACGGAAGAGGGCAAGAAACCTGCACAAGGAAAGGAGCGGCAGCCAACGCCAGGGCGGGCTTTATCAAAGCAGTTCACCATCAGAAAAAAAAAGCATTTCTTGCCTCCAAGATAAAGTCCAGGCTGAACTGCAAATGGTTCATGCAAACCGGAGGCAAACCACAGTTATACCTTGGTCTGAGAAAGTGTTTCATACACCAGATGAAACGATACCTACACTCAGAACCATATATATCAATTCGTGTGCCTTCATAAACGATAAATCGGTTTAATGGATAACATCACACTTGACGTTCAAAGGCCAGAAAACAATGTATGCACTTTCTCATCAAACAAGTTGGTTCCAACAGGACCAACATCACTTAGCATGCTTAACTGCCATAAGGTTCCAAGATAATACAAACTTAAACAAGTTAAATATAAGTTGTTTTCAACGGAAATAACACCATGAATAGCATGTTTAACTGTCATAAGATTCTAAGATCATACAAACTTAAAACAAAATAACAGTTAGCAAAGCACAAAAGTGGTATCTCCTTTCAAAGGGTATGCCCTTTTGAAGGGATCAGCTGGACCCAAATCATGGACACTAAAATCCATATGGTAGTTGTAAGACCGATCCGAAGTAAAACGAAGGCGAGCACCTCTTGAGGCCCTACTATCCACCTGAAGCTTCTTATGATGTCGTGCAAAAAATTCCTCGTTGAAATCTTCAGTACCAATCTCAAAAGTCATGAATTCTAGCATGCCAGCGTTTAGTACAAAAAATGTGGCAAAGTCAACATGTGACTTAATTCCCCGATAGCATCGCCAAACAATTGTCTTTAGACGGATGTCAAGTGATCTTATAAGAGTCCGGTGTTTACGACGCCAGAAGTTGGTATTCCCTGGTCCAGTTGACTAAAAATGAACATAGAAAAATAAAACCAGTCATTTCAGAACAGTAAATGAATCGAAGGAGCAGTCTATACTATAAACCATCACCACAGAAGAATCATCACCTGAATGTACAGCTTTTCCAAGCACGGAAAGCATCCCATCAAGTCAAGAACAGTATCCAGACAAAGAGCATGCATATCAACAGCTAAAATCTTGACAGTGCGCACCACCGCTGTCGTCAGGCGACCAATACTCAATCGCTTCATGAAGCATGGAAGATGAGATTAGACTATCTATAAGTGCAAATAACATGTAATTGAGTGGCACAATGAAAGCAAGTAGGAAGGTCACACTACCTGAATAACTGTCGAGTCAAACGGTGCCGAGTCAAACGAGATTTTTGTACCATAATGAGAAGTAAGGTAGCCTAAGGCCTCCAGTTTAGGCGCAGAGATTACCGATATAAGACTGCAGTCACCCGAACAGAGTATGAGCAAGCTTTCAAGACAAGGGGCATTCTGGATAATGAGTTCCTCAAATTTGGGCTCTGGCCGAATGGCATGACCGCTCACACCAATGCTTCTAAGGCTAATGGAGTTGATTCTGGCACAACGGAAGCCCCCACTATTTTTTATAAGCAAGCACTCCAGAGCGGGGCAAGCGGCAATCATGGTGTGCAGCGAGGATTCGGATATGCTGACCCGCTGAAGCGCGAGCTTCTGAAGCTTAGGGAAGTGAAGTGCTTGAGTAATGTTGTCGGTAAGGTGGCAATCTCCAATGGTGAAAACCAAGAGGGTGTTAGAGAAGCGGAAGGCAGCCGAGGGCGGCAGCTGCTTCGTTGCTGGTGGATACGGTAACCAATAAGTGTAGCTGCACAGCTCAAGCTCGTGGAGGTTGTCGAGGGCGGGTGACCGGAGCCAGGCATCCGCTCGGTCGGCGGGGAGGTGGTAGACGGGGGCGGAGAAGCGGCGGCCCGGGCCCTGGTGGGCAGCGAGGACGCGCGATATGGCATCATCGAGGCCCTCCTCGGCGACTAAGAAGGAACGGTGGTCGAGGCTGAGCGGGGCGGAGCGCCAGAGGTGGCGCCACCGGGAGGCGAGGACCTGGGTGCGGGCGCCTTCCTTGGTGGGGAGGAGCGACACGATGTCCCCGAGGACGGCGTCGGGGAGGTCGCTGATGCGGTCGCCGCCGGCGCCTCCTCCGTCCCCATCAGCTCCGGTATGGGGCGTTCCCTGGTCCTCCTCTTTGGTTTCACCGCCGGCGCCTCCTCCGTCCCCATCAGCTCCGGTATGGGGCGTTACCTGGTCCTCCTCTTTGGGTTCCGCAACGGGCGCTTCCGTAGCCGGCGGCGGCGGGGCGGGCGCCTCATCTGCCGATGCTTTCCTCTTCCTCGAGATAGGACCAGGAGCGCCTGCCTCCATCACCACGGCTGGCAGTTTGTTAGGCGGGAATGGAAGAGCACGCGAGGAGGATTTAGGGAAGGAAGGAGCTAGGCGTCGACGGCAAGCGCTAGGTCGCCGGAGCCGGAGCCGACAGGAGCAGAGAGGTTGGCGGCGGCGGTTTTGGGGGAAAGGCGGGGGGGGGGGGGGGGGGGGGGGGGGGGGGGATGGTGGAACGGTGGGGCAAAATGAATTCGAAGCCCACTCATAGCAAAGCCCGTTCGGCCCAGCATCTGCTACCAATCTTTTCTTTTTTTATTAGAGTTTTGATAGTAGCCTGTTATTTCTCAAAAAAAAAGTACTATGATAATAGTCTGGTGTCAATTGCTGCTGGTTATTTCATTTTTAAGTTTTTTGCTTCGATAACGTCACTAAAATATGGCTGATTTCTTATTTGCGTGATGGTAGTAAATAACGATAATTCTAGATTAGTGTTGAATTCACCTGCTGATCTAGGTAGATGATGCATTGGCGACGCATCATTTTTTCAGTGTGTGGATAGATAGTTGGATATACCTGGACTGTGTCAAGTGCAAATACACATGCAAAATTGATCCAGTAACAAGTTTACATTGTTCCATCTGCGACATTTGCATCATCATTTCGAAACAAATCGACAAAATAACTATGGGAGAGCAGTGGCTGAGCCCCAATGTCACGACCTCGAAGGGGATCGAGATCGTACAGAAGGAAAAGAGGATGAGATCAAGACTTAGTAGGGAAGCTTTCTTGCTAAGGAAGAAGGTGAGGTACAAAATAGGTGAGATTCAGTTTCAGATTACAATTCTCGCATGCCCATCAGGCTCTCGGTGGCTGGCTAAGTACTACTCCCTAGGTGGCCCATGCCAACAAGGCAGAGGGGTCCCACCCTTCACAAGTCCACTGCATCACTCGTCAAGGGATGCATGTGTGACACCCAACATGATGTATCCATGCACGAAAACATATCAAAACATTTAAAAAAAATCTGAAACTTTGTAAAAATAATTATTAACAAATATTATAGATGCTTGCAAATTTTGGTGGTAAAATGGTATCCGAGGAGCTCTGCAAAAAAACAAAGTTATAAATTCTGCTTAAATAGTGCACATACATTTTGAGTAATTTTTATTTTTTCTACAAAGCTCCTTGAATTTCATTTGATAATAAAACTTTGCAAGCACCTATAACATTTATTCATGACCTTTCTCATAAAATTCCAGTTTTTTTCAAAAAAAAATTGCTACATTTTCATGGGTGGGTGTAGAAAAACTACTCTCATTATATCAGAGAAGTTCAACATCCGGATCATTTATGCCGGAAACAAAATGAGTTTATTGCTTCCAAGATGAAGCCCCCCGCTGAAGTGATAGATCCACACTAACACTGCAAATAGTTGATGTAAAATGGAGTCATCACACAACATTCTATGTGCAAACAACTATGTTCCAGACAAATCATGTCATACTAAGAGCATCTCTAGCGGACCCCGTAAACTGGTCAAACTCGTAAAGAAACGAGGTGTTTATAGTTTCGGTCGGAAAAACGACGCTGATCAGACCCGTAAAACTTGTTCGACCCTTAAACTTTTTAAGGGACATGGTAAATTCATCCGCGAAAACCTTATATGTGCAGTTTCTAAGGCAATATATAGTTCAACTCGTAAACCGGTCAAACCTCGTCGGAACAGACTTGCCACCGCGGAACTGATCGAAATCTACCTGGAACTCACCGGAGTCCTTCGCCGTACGTCGGAAGAAGCCGTTGCACACCGGAATTTGCCACCGCCGGTTCGAATTGTGGCCGGTTCGACCTTCATTGCCGAGGCGAGGCCATCCACGGGCAGAGCGGAGCAGGCCACTGGCGGCCCGAATCAGGGCGGGACACACCGGAGAAGAGCAGGGCAGGGGTAGGGGAGCTCGCGCGGCCACGACGGGGAACACACGCGCGACGACGGGAAGTGTCGGGCTCAAATCGGGGACAAATGGGCGCGCCAGGGAGCGCGCGGCCGGGGCGGGCAACGCAACGCCCCTCCACTGCAAGTGTGGCCTGGAACGGGAGCGTCAGGGAGCATGCGGTCGGGGCGGGCAGTGCAAGGCCCCTCCACTGCAAGCGTGGCCTGGAACAGGCGCGCCAGGGAGGGCGCGATCGGGGCGGGCAACACAGGGCCCCTCCACTTCAAGCGTGGCCTGGAACGGGTAGCGTCGGGACGAGGCGGGGGCGAGCCGGGCGCTAGGGCGAGGCACCCCGTGACCGAAGACGAACTCGCCGGGACGGGAGGAAAAAAGAAAAAATGAGCTATAATGAGATACAATTTTATTTACGGGGTTGTTCTGTCCGGGTCAATTTCGCTTCTTACGCATTTTTAAGGGTCGACTTTTACAGGGTCTGCTAGAGATGCTCTAACAAGCGCAGGACACGTGCAACTACCGAAATAATTGATTTATTTATGTCGCAACACAACAAAAATCGACAGACAAATTGTACAGTGCAGGGATTCCGACAGCAAGAGAAGGAAGCATGAACCCTGCACAGAGAAATGAGCAGCAGCCAAGGTTGGGGCTTGATCAGAGCAGCTCAACATCAGGGCTATTTATGTTCTGGAAAGAAACAAATTTACCAGCAAGTTTACAATGTTCCATCTTCAACATTTATCGTCGGCATGAAGCAAATTGACAAACAAATTAATACTGTCCAGGAATTCTGAACCGTGACAGAAAATGAAACAGGGCAAGAAACCCGCACAAGTAAAGGAGCAGCAGCCAACGCTGGAGCATACTTTATCAAACAAAGCAGTTCAGGATACACAGAATGGAGTGATACCAACACTCAGAAGCATATCAATTTCTGTGGCTTCATAAACGATAGAACGGTTTAATGGATACACTTGACGATCAAGGGCCACAAAACACTGTATGTGCTTGCTCTTCAAATAAGTGCACATCAGCACAAGCTTGTTTCAACAGGACCAACATCATGAATAGCATGCTTAACTGCCGTAAGGTTCCAAGATAATACAAACTTAAAAGAGCTAGATACAAATTGGTTTCAACAGAGCTAACGTTATGAATAGCATGCTTAACTGCCATAAGCTTCCAAGATAATACAAACTTAAACAAACTAACAGTTAGCAAAGATCAAAAGTGGCATCTCCTTCCAAAGGTTGTGTCCTTTCAAAGGGATCAGCTGCACCCAAATCATGGACACTAAACTTCATATGGTAATTATAGCACCGATTGGTAATAAAACGAAGCCGAGCACCTCTTGAGGCCCTACTATCCACCTGAAGCTTCTTATGATGCCGTGCAAAAAACTCCTCGTTGAAATCTTCAACATTAATTTCAAAAGTTATTAATTCTAGCACGCCAGCGTTTAGTATAAAAAATGTTGCAAGGTCAACATGTGACTTAATTCCCCGATAATAATTCCATACAATAGTCTTCAGATGGATGTCAAGTGATCTTATAAGAGTCCGGTGTTTACGACGCCATAAGTTGCTAATCCCTGCTCCACTTGACTAAAAAGAACATAGAAAAAACAATAAAAACCAATCATTTCAGAACGGTAAATGAATCAAAGGAGCAGTCAATACTATGAACCATCATCACAGAAGTATCACCTCAATGTACAGCTTTTCCAAGCATGGAAAGCATCTCATCAAGTCAAGAAGAGCATCCAGACTGAGACCCTCCATAAGAATAGCTAAAATCTTGACACTGCGCACCGCGGTCGTCAGGCTGTCAACACTCATTCGCTTCATGGAGCATGACAGATGACATTAGACCAACTATAAGTGCAGATAACATGTAATGCAGCAGCATATTGAAAGCAAGTAGGAAGAACACGGTACCTGAATAACTGTCGGCTCAAACGGTGCCAACTTAAACGAGATTGTAGTATCATAATGAGGAGAAAGGCAGCCTATGAGCTCCAGTTTAGGCGCAGAGATTACCGATATAAGACTGCACTCACATGTACCAAGTGTGAGCAAGCTTTCAAGACAAGGGGCATTCTCGATAACGAGTTCCTCAAATTTGGGCTCTGTCTGATCGGTACAAGTACAACCGCTCACGCCAATGCTTCTAAGGGTAATGGAGTTGATTCCAGTGTTTTGATTTTCGGTTTGCCATTTTTCTCGGCCCAGAACAAAATGGCCGAATTTCGGTCATTTCAAAAAAATCGGCAATATTTCGGACGAAATTGTAAAACCAAATTTTGAATTTTCACCCAAAATTTGACCGAAATTTGGCCGAAATTCGGCAGAAATTTGAAAAAAATCACAGAATTTTGAAATCTAGCAGAGCGAAAGCATAGCAACCCAACAACCATCATGAGTAATCATATAATGTTCAACAATTATCTAGGAATTAAAATAACAACATCAGTCCAACATAACCCTCATGCACATTGGTTCTGAACTTGACAGTCCACAATCATCACACCATATTTCAAAGTTTTAATACTTCAATACAACCAACAATAGACTTTAAAAGTTTTCACATAGAAACAGATCCAAAAGACATCCATCAAAGCATCACACCGAACAGCAGCTCCAAAAGAAATCAATGAAAGCATGCATAGGTAGGTCTTGTTCCATTGAGAAAGCTCCAGCTTCTATGCTCAAATCCTCCAACCAACATCATGCTCCAAGCTCCAACTAGCATCATATCAGCTAGGTGCCATTTCAAAGACAAATACAAGTGATAAGTAGCATTCAGAACAGCACTAATATGTGATAATTAGCAACTAAAATAGAGTGTTAAGTAGGAACTACAACAGCACTACTAGGTGAGAAACTAGAACAACAATACTAATCATACAGAATGAGCATAAACATTAGAGCACCAGAAAAATTAAAGATCAACCTACTTAAAGAAAGCAATGTAGATCAAGCTGCAAAAAGATCAACCTGAATCAGAAACACCAAAAAGAAAAGACTTACCAAATCTACGAGTAGAGGCTGTTGACGTGCTTGGTCTTCTTCCTGTTAAGTCGTCCAGATCTACGAGTCTCCAAATTGCCAATGCTTGTTGTTGTATCCTTTTCAACTTGTACTTGTGTCTCTTCTTCAAGTTGCATTTGTGTCTCTAGCTGATCTTGTAGACCATCCTCACTCACCTCATCATCATCTTCAATGTCATTATCAACATATTCATTCTCTCCATCATCATCCTCACTCTCAGTTTCAACAAACTCATTCTCATCATCATCACTCCTCTTTCTTTTCTTGTTACTACCCTTTGAACCAACATAAGAAGCCTTCCTGCTTGAGTTGAGATGCCTTATTTTCTCAAAAACAGCACTAGTTGCATCAGCTCCATCCACAATTGGATCCTCTACATCCTCATTCAACCACTCCATTATTGCATTTGTTTCATCAAACATTGTTGTATCCATTAGCAATGCACTTGGATCAATTTCTTTATCTATATATCTCTCTTTCCCTTCATCTTCTTCAGCACGTATCTTCAAGGGTTGAATAGTAAACCAAGTAAATTATAAGACATGCAAGGAAACACAAGGTAGAAAGTAAAAGTGTTGATTTATACCTTTAGGTTGTAGCGGACAGAAACTAGCTTGTCGAGCTTGTCATATAGAAGACGATTCCTTTGCTTTGTATGCACCAAAGCAAAAGCGCTCCAATTTCTCTCACACCCACTAGAGGAGATACATTGTGAGCAAATTCTCATTGCACACTTCTGTAATGCAGGAACATCCCCTCCAAACTGAAACCACCATTGGGCTGCAAGATAACACCAATTAATTTTCAGAAATTCAAACCGGAAGAAAATGGAAATTCTAAAACTAAAACACCATGACTTACTTGGCTCCATTCTTGCCGCAGCTTCTTCTGCTAGCCTGGTCCCAAACCTCCCTTGGCACTCCCTAAACTTCCTCACTTCATCAATGGCTGAAAGAGCACTCACTGGATCTAGTATCTTCGCTATTGCATCTGTTAGTGAAGTGGCATAATCGGTGTCGTTGCAAAGGTTCAGCTTGTAATGTGTATATGGATCAAGGACGGCAGCTGCAAAACAACAGAGCCACGTGAATTAAAAAAACAGAAAAATGAGATAACAGAAATTGCGAAGGTTGAATTATTTATCACTACCTGCAACCATTAATGTATCTTCTTCCATCACATCTATCCTCTTACCCACCTTGCGCATGAATGTAAGGTACAACCTTGATGTAGGGCCAAGATGGGCTTCCATCATTTGTATAGCGAGCATCATACGCTTTTTGAAGCCAGAAAGTGTGCATTGTTTTTGTGTATCTGCATACCTCATGGCCATATAAAGTGGCCTCAAAGAACCCAATACCCACTCTAGTGCGTTCCACCAAACATTACTAGACAAACACTCTTCTGCAAACACATACCCAGGCTCATACCTCCACTGACACTCCTTCCAATCCTTTGAAACCATCCACTCCCTAAATTTATCTTTCTTGGAATGGTAACTATCAAGGAACATGAAGACAGTCCCAAAACGGGTGGCATTTGGTCTAATCAGTTCACCACCTATGTTCTTCTTCATATTATCATGGAGATTATTGTGCTTATGCATGAACCTACAGATTGTCTTGGCACTCTTAACTATCACATCAACCTCAGGAGATTTAGCTATATCTTTTAGCATAAGATTGACGGTATGGGCAGCACATGGTTGCCAAACAATATGAGAGTATTTTGGTTCTTCTATAAGGGTTTTGCAAGCTTTCTTATAATTAGATCCATTATCGGTTTCTATTTGAACTATATGCTCATGCCCTATCTCTTCTACAACCTTTTCAATCTCTTTATAGATAAAGTCTGCAAAATTATGTAAAATGCATATACATAATTAGAACAAGGCACTAAGAACATAAAACAATTATAGGACATATCCAAGTATTCAAGAAACAAATATTGTAAGAACTTATGTAAAATGAAACTACACCTAATTAGAACAAGGCATTAAGAACATAAAACAATTATAGGACAGATCCAAGTATTCAAGAAGCAAATATTGTAAGAACTTACGTAAAATGAAAATATACCTAATTAGAACAAGGCATTAAGAACATAAAACAATTATAGGACAGATCCAAGTATTCAAGAAGCAAGTAAAGTGCTAAGAAGAGAAGGAAGAAGTAACCTGAATTCTGAGTCTGGCCGGATGCATCAATAGTGTTGAGGAAGAACATTCGTGCATTACAATACACCATGAAGTTTATGATGCTCATTCCTGTAGGACCAGTCCAAGAATCGCACATAAGAGTCACACCAAAGTTCTTCCAGTCTTGTTTGAATTTTTGAAGAAACGAATTAGCTTCATCATAGTTGGCCTCCAAATATTGCCCATCAATCTCCTTCCCGGTTGGTATAGGAATGGGCCCTAATTGTTGAGTGATCTTCACAGCAGCTCGAAAGTATGGACAATCAGCTTTAAGTCCAGCAATATCATTGGCATGAAAAAACTTGGACCAAGCTAGGCCAAGTGCATCTCTTGAATTACGATTCAAAGCACTACTGATTTTGGGTTGCATAGATACTTTGTTGCTGGATAATTTCTTGTCAAAATAGGCGGCGATACTCCTTTTACCAACAGAAACATGCACATCACCCACACACCCCCTGCCAATTCTCCTTCCAACTCTGCGAGAGACATTCGGGTCACGCAATGCTTCTCTAATATTCATCTGAATTTCTTCTTCATCATCATCTAATACGTTAATCACCCCTCCTTTTTGATACAACCCTTCCATAATATTTCTTTCAATCCTCAGCCTGCTATTTTGTTTGTCTCTTTTCTTCCTCTTTGATTCATCCCGACACTCTCTCATTGCATCTCTCACATTTCTTGGCACATTGGGGCAGCTCCTCACATTACCTACAATACCACCAAGGTGCTCCGCGACACGGGTTGCACCTCCACCTTTGTGCTTTAGGCTGCAGTACGTGCAATCAAAACCCCCATAATACGGCCATGCATGGTTCCAAGGATCATACAAGTTATTGTCTTTAAGTCCTGCATTGCAAGGTTACAAACATCACTTTAATTGAACCTAGCAAATAAAGATCATGGTTCCAATTGCATCGTGTGACCAAGAAAATAGTACAGCCAGATTCTCAAACTGTAACTAATTAAATTGCTGCAGTTTGCTGTGAACAAGAAAAGCATAGTACTACCTTTCCAAGGTCTATGGGAAGCACTTCCATTTGCATCGTGGTTGCCACTGCCACTGCTATTTGCATTTCCATTACCTGCAAAATCAGTACAACCAAACTGCTATGAAACTGCTATGAAGAATGAGTAACACTACGGAAGCAAAATACTGGAGATAAATATTCCTAGATAATGTTCAGTTATGTTCAGTTAATATTCAGTTATGAAGAGTGAGTAACTAAGGAAGCAAAAAAGATGTTCAGATAAATATTCCTAGATTTCTGCAAGTAGCAAGCATAGTAATACCTTTCCTAGATAATGTTCAGTTATGAAAGTGAGTACCTAAGGAAGCAAAAAAGATAATATTCAGTCTACAGGCGCACAACATATATAGGCAGCAGTGAAAGTAAAAATACTGGAGATGATCCATGCGGTTGTAATGAGGCAAGTAGCGATCTATGCATCCAAGTATTATTGGTAGCTAGTTCTACAGCACCAATCTGTGTGTGCGTGTGTTCAAGATATATAACAAGTGTGTGCAACATATTTACTGTGCCTCTGACCCCTCTGTACATTAGCAATCACACAAAAGTTAGCATCCTGTACTCTGCTTCTGCTCTTCCTCCCGGTCGTCTCCTACACAAGCTCCGCCCCTCCATCGAGCAGCTGCCATGCATGGGCTGGGTGGCGTTCCTCATCAGCAGCAGCGGCGGAGAGACAGAGACCAAGTATTTTTGCAATATTATGACTGAAAGTTAGCATCCACACATCTTGTACACTAGCATCCACACAAAACTGCTCCTGTATACTGAAACTTTTGCAATATTATGATTGAAAGTTAGCACTTCAGTGTTAATTTCAGAATAAGAACCTACTTCACACGCCCATGGAACAGATGAGTCACGACATAGTGGATTTACCTTCAAAATCAAGTGGACGCCCTCCATGCTGCTGCCCCTGCCCCGTGCTCTTGCCTCCATTGAACTTGTCACCTTCGTTGACGTAGCCGTCGAGCACCATGCCATAGCGTTGGAGATTCAATGGAAAGAAGGATGGGGGTGGAGGACGCTAGTGGATCTGGAGATTGAGCTTCTTGGCCGGACCGCCGGATGAGCTGCGCGAGTCTGTGTGCAGCGGCGGCGCCGCACACAGGAGGAGAGGAGAGGAAACGAGAGTTTTAGGGTTTGTGAGCTAGGTTTCATGCTTTTATATCAGCCTCACGCTAACAGGAATACACTGGTACCTGGGCCAAGCCACGCAAGTTCAAATTGGGCCAAATAATTCGGCCGAAAGGCCCATCTGCCGGCCCATGACGAGATGGCCGAATTTCGGCCGAAATTCGATTTTTTCGGCCGAAAATCAAAACCCAGGTTGATTCTGACACAACGGAAGCCCCCACTGTTCTTAATAAGCAAGCACTCCAGAGCGGGGCAAGCGGCAATCATGGTGTGCAGCGAGGACTCGGATATGCTGACCCGCTGAAGCGCGAGCTTCTGAAGCTTAGGGAAGTGAAGCGCTTGAGTGATGGCGTCGGTGAGGTGGCAATCCCCAATGATGGCAACAAAGAGGGTGTCGTAGAAGCGGAAGGCAGCCGAGGGCGGCTGCTGCACCGTTGCTGGTGGAGGCGGTAGCTTATGACTGGCGGTGCACAGCTCGATCTCCTGGAGGTTGTTGAGGGCGGGGGACTGGAGCCAGGCATCCGCTCGGTCGCCGGGGAGGTGGTAGACGGGGGCGGAGAAGCGGCGGCCGGGGCCCTGGTGGGTGGCGAGGACGCGCGATATGGTGGCGTCGAGGCCCTCCTCGTCGCGTAAGAAGGAACGGTGGTCGAGGTTGAGCGGGGCGGTGCGCCAGACGTGGCGCCACCGGGAGGCCAAGACCTGGGTGCGGGCGCCTTCCTTGGTGGGGAGGAGCGAGACGATCTCCCCGAGGACGGCGTCGGGGAGGTCGCTGATGCGATCGACGCCGGCCCCTACTCCGTCTGCATCGGATCCGGGAACCTGCTGTCCACGGTCCTCCTCTGTAGGTTCCGCGCCGGGCGCTTCCGCAGCCGTCGGCGCCGGCGCCGCCGCCTCGTGTGTTGTTGCTTTCCTCTTCCTCGACCTAGAACCCCCCATGGCTGGCGGTTTGTGCGGCGGGGATGGAAGAGCGCCGCGCGAGGAGGAGGAGGAAGAGGAGGAGGCTGGCGTCGACGCCCAGCGCTAGGCCGCCGCCGCCGGAGCCAACGCGATCAAAAGGGGATTTTTTTTGAGATCAGAGAGGTGGGCGGCGGAGTTTTGGGGGGAAATGCGTGTGGGAGCGTGCCGGATCGCAGAAAAAATTAATTCGAAGCCCACCCACAGCCTGACCCGGTCCAGTCGGCCCAACGTCTGCTACCAATCGTTTTCTTTTCCTTTTTCGGCCCAGCGTCTGCTACCAATCGTTTTCTTTTCCTTTTTTGGTTTTAATATAATAGTCTGGAACCAGTCGCTGGCTCGCTGCTGATATCTATCTACTCGTCCTCCCTCGGATGACTTTGGTAACCGTTTCTCGGGGAAAAATAGATAACTTTGGTAACCCAGTAAATTCACAGTTTTTTTTTCTTGAGAGAATAATAAATTCATGGTTTGTAAATACTCTCTTCGTTTCTTTTTAGTCCGCATATATGATTTGATCCGTATACTTAGACCAATTTTATAGGACAAAATAACAACATGCATAATATGAAATCAATATTACTAGATGCATCATAATATTAATTTTCATAGCATATATTTTAGTATTGTAGATGTTGATATCTTTTGATATAAATTTGATCAAACTTTATGTTGTTTGACTTTGATCAAATCTTATGAGAAGACTAAAAAAACGGAGGGAGTAAATGAATATCAATCAATCTCTTATCTTTGGTAACATAATAAAACATATCAATGAAGGACACATACCTATTTTGTCTATTTAAGAAATGACATAAAATCTGTACTACGTGACCAAACTATACTCCTATTTTTTCTATTTTGTTTTGCATTAAAAAAATACCTGTGGTACTCTTATACTGTGTTAAGAAATATTTAGCCCCTGTTGCAACGCACAATCACATACCTAGTACTCTTTAAAAAAAACAATGGTTAGATGATTTTCTTTTAGTAGCTGATACATTGGGCTACACATCTTTTCCAATGCGTAGATATAGATACCTGTACTGTTGATTCTGCGACAAGTGCAAATACTGCAAAATTCATTTTTTTAACTGAGCACATTGATTTTTTTTTATCTGTTGATTCTGTCGAAGAGAGCAGAACGGCTATGGGCCCAACCAAAAGTATATCAACCTAAGCTGTGCATATCATGTCTTTTTGACTAACACTTGGGTCTACCAAAAAAATTGTTTTCTACACAGAAAATATTTCCAAACTAGAGCATCCAAATTACAATGTATAAGACATGTTAACAAATAAATAGATGGCCATTTGTTACCTCTTCAGTTTCTCATTCTACCTCATACAGGGACTAACAATTTCATGCCAACCAATGTTTCTAACCAACAACCGCATAGCATTCACTTCCCAGCCAGAATTAAAAGGTGGGTATTCTAAAAGAAGAGTTGTTTCCACCAACATCCCAACTGGTAAATATTTACAATCTGCGCAAGTTGCAACTTAATTAAGTTCTCCTAAGCTAATATCGCATTGCCCCATAATTTGAAATTTAGGCTGGTATGATGCCACAGACGATTAATAACAGGCACACTGGTAGCACATCTCAACACGCTGTTGGATGAATGACATACTGAAGAGATGGAGATTTCTGCATAAGGCCATGTCACACACCCCTAACTAGCAGCGAGCTACTTCCGTGGATCTTTCGATATCCATGACAATTCGTGTGGCCTTGATGACAATCTGCCCGTCCAAGTAGTGCTGCCTGCACACAGGCATATACACATCGGCTCCCCCGATGAGTTCGGTCCTGGTTTCCTGCGTCTTCCTCAATGTGAAGGACGCCCGGCGATCGCACAACTCACACCGTGCTGTTAACTTGGTGACCGAGTTAGCCAGTGGAATGATGTCCAGCACTGAGCCAAACTTGTTCCTGTGAACACCTCAATCATCAAACAGAATTGCAATACCTTCTGCAGATAAACTCGCACTATTTGGATAGTTTTAATTTAACAGACTTTAGGGGATGTACAGAGATTTAGCGAATCAGCCAAGTCAAAGGGAAACTAAACAAGTTTCAAGACAAATCATTCAGTGAGTACCTTTTGTAGTCACCATCTAGCCCTGCAACTACAACAATTTTTCCATCATGATCAGCAGCTTTGCAGCAGAAATCATGAAGATCATCAAAGAACTGGGCTTCATCAATACCTATGACATCTACCTGCAGCAGCAAATTCTGATTAGATCCTTACAAACAACCAAAAGGACAAGGGTGGGGCTATTTCATGGCAGCTTCAGTACCACCATGTCACACCATGACATGAAAAAAAAAGCTCTTATCTCAACCAGTGTTGGCTAGCTAAGAAACTTCCAGGCCATTTCCCACAGCAAGGGTACGGATAGGAGGTGGTACCATGCCACATAGCAACTGTACTATAAATTGTGATAATGACCACATAAAAGAAAATTCACACACAACAAAGAATGGCTGAAGAACAGATTAGCTAATCAGCCCATATCATAGATAATTTACTAAATCAGGCAAGTAGATGAACACTAAGCATGACAAGTGCCTTATACTGTGTTACAAAACTTGGTCCTCTGATTACAAGCTCATCACTATTCACCATAGGATGCTTGTAGTCAAAGTTGGTTGTTCAATCAGTAATGGCTTCTCAGGCACAGACAGTTCAAAATAAATTTAAGTAGATTTGGCATCTTCTACAGGTTTACAAATATATCACTGAAAAGCAAATGGCGAAGGATGCATACTATCAAGCATGAAAAGTAAAGCGTAAGCTATTCTGATTGGGAGCAATAAGTTTTCCAGTCAGCTACCTTGCCACAATTACTAGATGTTCACTGCTTTATTCACCAACCTCAGCTAAATAGCAAACATGAGCAGTACACCTATTGAATACTTCAGAAGCATACGTTTTGTAGTCACAGACATGCCCCAAGATCATACAACTATCAGCAGGATACTTCAGAAGCATACAACTTTCTATTTATGCACTTTTCATAATCCAGGAGTCCAAATGATAGCACTTTGCATAGACATACAGATCTCTTTCCAAATAATGCTTTATGGCACACTAGTTTTTTATTAATTCCCTGTCAACACAAGCACAAATGGCAACAGTCTAGATAGCTCTCTTTTCTACCTTGGTGAGAAAGCTGTATCCAACATATGTGCATGAACTGCCAATCAGACAACATATTCACATGAACACACATATTCCAGTGAAAGAAAACAGTGCAATTTTTTTTTCTAAAGTGCAGATTCTAACAAAAATAATCTGAAGCAATACAGCATAAAATGGAGAAACAAAACATTGTGCAAGAAAGAAGATTACCAAACAATAGCAGAGTAGTGTTTGAAGCATCCATTCAAAGCACTAGAATATATTTACAGGTGCAGTAGTAGTTTTTAGTGCACATCACGATAAATTAAATTGAAGGGTAAAATGTGTTTCACCACACCTTATCATAAGCCTCCCTCCCTAATTTATCTCGGAAAGATGAAAGCTCTGGTAGAGCCCAGCATGCCATCTTTGTGCCATCATGGGTAACAACAGAATCCAATCCATATCGATTGTCTTTGTCAGACTTTACTAGTGCCACAGTCCTGTATTGCAAGGAGCAAAGATGTCAAAATATATAGCATAATATTTCACATGCATCTCCGGGATTGGCAAGAAAAAGCATGGAATTCAGGAGACATTAAGAACAAGAAGCACTTTTCTTTTCATCAGTCTTCTTGCTGACTAAGAAAACCACTCGTAACAGCCTTTTTAAGAAAGAAAGAAAATATCAGTTTGTGTGTGCTAAAATCATGGATTACCATCACTGACCAGTGAAACTCTGACAGGCCACCAGTTTTCTATGCAAGCTATTGACAAATAGAGTTATATAACAAGAACATTAATTATTATATACTCCCTCCATTTCATAATACTTGCAGTTGTTCAACTGACGACAAGTGTTATGAAACGGAGGGAGTACTTAGCTAACATCACGAATTATCCCATCATTGACCAATGAAGCTCTGACAGGCCACCAGTTTTCTATGGAAGCTATTGATAATTAGAGTTATATAAGAAGAAGATTAGTTATAATATACTTAGCCAAGATCATGAATTATTCCAGCACTGACCAATGAACCTCTGACAGGCCACCAATTTTCTATGCAAGCAGTTGACCATTAGAGTTAGAAGAAGAACATCAGTACTCTTATATATGCTTGGCTTAATACATAATCTTCTCAGCGTTGATTTTTCTTTGGTCTTATCAGAAACCTGACTGACTGACAGGAACGGGGGTTCACTGTCCGTCAGCGAAATGAATCAGTAAACAAGAGATGGGACAGGGTGAGTACCTGCCGGTGCCGGCCTCGGCCTGGACCCGGCGGAGAAGCGCGGTGGTCTTGCCGGCGAACATGGGGCCGACGATGACGTGAATCTCGCCGGACTGCGCTTCCCGGGCCTCCATCCCCGAAGCACGTCCGTCTATCCGAGTCCTGGCCGCCGCCGTCGCCGCCTTCTTAGAGAGCGACCTGGCCGGGGTGCCGAGGGGCCTGGGGCGGGAAAGATCCGGCCGGAAAGGGAGCGAGAGGAGCGGGCGGAGGGCGGTGGAGCGGGGTAGGAAGGCGGGGGAGGAGGTGGGGGCAGAGAGGAGCGACCTCATGGCGGAAGAAATGGAGCGCATCCGGGAGGGATTTTAATGGGTACTTTTTCCGGGAGGGTAGGTGGGATCGGGCCGGAGTGGGAGGATTGAAAAATTGTGGCGGGGTTTGAATCTTTCTCGGAGGGAATGGGGAATTTTTCGCTATGGTTTTGGAGGGAAGACGGCAAGGGTGGCGGCGGCTTGGCTGGGCTTGGCGGGGAAGGTGGAAAGGAGAGCGCGTGGATGGTGACGGGGAGGCGAGTGGGTCTCCAAATCGATTGGGGTTTCGGCCGTCCGGCCGTGGACGGCGGCCGGTGGGCGGCGTGACGGTCACCCGTGGGGCGGCGGGCGGCCGGCGGCGGCGGCGGTGTGCTGAGTGCTGCGAGGGTTGCGAGCTCCTGGGCGCTGGGCTGCTATCTCGTCGAACGCTGTGACGACGGCGTACAGGCGTGGGCGAGTTATTCTTCTGCTCCGAGGCTTTGCTTCGGCGGGCCACGGCCCAGGTTGGCCCTCACGAAACACTGCCCTGTATTTTTCTCAACAGAAAAAGAAAAGCGTAACTCGGCCTGGCTAATAAGAGGAGCACGGCGGACGGCATGACGTAAGCCCCATCCCCTCCATCTCCATCTTCTCTTCTCGTCCTCTACCCCAGAACGACAACGCCCATGATCGCTCTCTCAACTCTCAACTCCGGCCGATCCTCCTCCCTCCCTTCCGGTTATTAATCTGCACTGCACGAAATTGGAGGAGGTTGTTCATCTTTTCTGGTTGATTCGGCGGCGCCTCTGTTATCAAGGTAGTATAATTATCAATAAATTTTGGGCCTTTGATCCCTTTACTTTCGCCAAAACCCTAGTGTATTTTGACCATGTAACTGCTATACGTATATATACTAGTGTACTATCTTGGTTGATTCGGCGTTAATTAGCAGCATGGCTCTTCTGAGATTGACATGGCAACCCTTCATTTATACTGTGCCGAAAAATCGAATCTCTGAATGTTTGTACAGTCTTGCTATACGGTGTGTCATCTATACTTCGATCCTTTCGTCGCACCGATCGACGAAAAGTAAACAAAGCTTAGAAGTCTATGGGTGTGTTATACTCCCTTCATCCCAAATTAAATGATCCAAAAATGACTCAACTTAATTTGGGACGAAGGAAGTACGTCCAAAAAGCCTGATTTGCCGCATCATTACAGATCAAGGTGCGGCTTCGAAATGATCAAATGGTCCATGGGTGGTTGGATTATTATCGGCCTCGCAACAATCTAGTTGTCGTCACCACCGGTTCCTTGCAATCTCGCTCCCATAATCTTTGTGTAGCATGTCTCGATGACAACATGCAAGTGGGCTCCGCTGCTGAGTGTTAGCTGTAAGGCGGTGCTTCGACTCAGGCAAATTAGTGTACACCGGAGGGTCACTGACCAGTGGAATTCAGAACGAAGAGCTTAATTTTCCACTGACTGGTGGAATTCAGGATAAAGAGCTTAATTTTTCCACATGCAAAATCACCGAGGTGCGCTGTCGGTGCGCTGTCGATATCTCTTTTGATTTTTCTAACTGTTGAAGTCAACAATTGTACAGTGAATGAATTCATGATATTAGTCAGTGAATTCATGATGTTAGTGGCATGTCATTTATCGTTGTTATGCGTAGAGAACATTTTGTTGCCCCAAAAGCTGCATTTTTTCCCTCTGTGTAGTATTGATTTATCTTTGGGCTACTCTGAACGTCAAATTATTTTTTGTGCTAGGCTGCAAGTGGAGGACTACTTGTTGATTGTGATGGGAATATTGTTGGCATGAACTACTATGGTGGGAAAATAACTCCATTCTTACCGAGTAATCAAATTTTTGAACGATTGGGGCCTGAGATATTCAGGTAAGACTGGTTCCAGCATTTATACGGAGAAACTTTTCCAGTCCTCCTTCGTTGTTACCATATGTAAATTGGTTGAGAAGACATTATCTCTACATTAGGTCTCTTGACAGAAATACATATGTATTTCCTCCGTTCCTAAATGTAGGGTGTATAGTTTTTTGTGAGAAAAATCAAATTATAAGATGTATTCGTTTAGTTGACACTTTACCCCTTCACAAGCTACAACGCACGCATGACCTCCCTAGGAAAAGGAGATGGCACAACCCCATCTCGTGTTTGTTCTGCATGTGTTGTAGGTTAATTAGGAAAGAGAAGATTACACAAGTGCATATCCCGCCGGCCCATAGCTTTAGGGAAAACAAATCTTGTTCGGTCCTTTTATTCGTTACCTTGTGTGAACCAATCTGGCCACCTCTCTTCGTTCATTCACATGGAAAATCAGCACGACACCAACTCCTATCCGTCGGCCACCTTGCATCCCATGCAGCCGGCGATCTCAATGGAGCTGGCCACCTTGCCTCCCATGCAGCCGGCGACTTCCCTTCTCAACGAGGAGGATACCAAGCTGACGGACTGTGTTCCCATACATAGGGAGAAGATAAAACCTTTAACTTCCTTTTTATTGGGAAAATATGAGATGAAGCGTGAGCGGCCATGTCATGTTTCAAGTGTCATCAAGTGGATGGAACAATGAACTGAAATTAATTGGCTGGCAAACTTGGCTTCCTATGTGTGTTCCGGCTGTGAGGAGACTTGACTTTTGTTCGAGCCGTCGTCAAATGAATCTTCACCGAGCAACTCCGAAAATAAATGTAGTGATGATAAAGAACATGTCAGCGATTTGGGCGGGATTAAAATTAGGGAGTTTGTGAAAATCAAGTACGCGGTCGCGGACATGTAATAGTTGATCGAGAACATAAATAAATTTATCGTCGTACCTCTATTTACTTGATCGAAAGCATAATTAAATTTATTGTGGTACTTCTATTGTTGGCAATGACTATAAGAGAAAAGCATGAAACAAAGATTATTGAAACATCGTCATCGAGTATACTCTGCTAATCCGGTTACATTATTCAATCCAACTAACTAAACCCATCCACTAAAAATTATTGATGACATTGTCGTATATTCGGCTAATTCGATTACATTATTCAAGACCAGTGAACAGCAAACACTAAGAGTTGAATGGTGACCACTAAGAGTTGAATGGTGTTAAATAATGTAATCAAATTAGCAAAGTATACGACAATGTCGTCAATAATCTTTAGTGAATGGGTTTATTCAGTTGGCTTGAATAATAATGTAACCAGATTAGTAGAGTATACTCGATGGCAATGTTTCAATAATCTTGGTTTCATGTTTTTTTATTGTCATTGGCAACATTAGTAGTATCACAATAAATTTAATTATGCTTTCGATCAACTAAATAGAGGTAGCACGATAAATTTATTTATGTTCTTGATCACCTATTACATGTCTGCCACCGCGTATTTGATTTTCACAAACTCCCTAATTTTTAATCCCACGACGTAGTCACTGCCATGCTCTTCATTGTCTGTACATTTATTCTCGGAGCTGCTCGGTGAAGATTCGTTTAACGACTGCTTGAACAAAACTCGAGTCTCGCCGCAGTCGGAACACACGTAGGAAGCCATGTTTTCCAGCTAATTAATTTCTCGGTCGTTCATTGTTCCAGCCACTTGATGACACTTGAAGCATGGCATGGCCGCCGGCTTCATCTCATATTTTCTCAATGGAAGGGAAGTCGGAGGCTTTACCTTCTCCCCGTCCACGGGAACACAATTCGTCGCCTTGGTATCCTCCTCATTGTGAAATGAAGTCGCCGACTGCATGGGAGGCACGGTGGACAACTTCATGGAGGTTGTTGTGTTGGGGAACGTTGCATGAGAAACAAAAAATTTCATACGCACATGCAAGATATATCAACGGTGATGAGCATCTACGAGAGAGAGAGAGTGAATTTACGTATCCTTGTAGATCGTTAAGCGGAAAGCGTTAAGAAACACGGTTGATGTAGTCTAACGTCTTCGCGATCCGAATTGCAAGCCGTCCCACGATCCGTCCCGCGATCCAATGACGATCCGTCCCGCGATCCAATCACGGTCCTTCCGATCTAGCGCCGAATGGACGACACCTCGACGTTCAACACACGTACAGCTCGATGACGATCTTCGCTTTTTTGATCCAGCAAGAGGGAGCGGAGAGGTAGATGAGATCTCCAGAAGCATGATGGTGTGGTGGTGGTGATGGTGGTGGAGTTATCCCGGTAGGGATTCGCCTAAGCACTACCAAAATCTATTTGGCAGAGGAACTAGAGAATAGAGAACAAGCATGTGGTTGTGTATTGGGGGCCTCTATCCTCTAGTATATACTCCCTCCATTCCTTTATATAAGGTGTATTTGTTTTTTGATAAAATTCCAAAATGTAAGGTGCATTTCTCCTAATTATCCACAATTCCCTTGTTAGCCCTCTTAAAAAAGGAAAGTATCTCTTTTCTGATTGTCTGTATCCCTCCTTATAGGAAAAGAAGGAAACTATCTCTTTGTCAATTGCATGTATCTCATACTTTTCTGGACTAATTGATTCACTTCCCACTAACCAACAAATTTGTCAAGGGTAATTTAGTCTTAACATGTTTATAATTATGTGCCTTGGTCATCGTGCCAAAAATAATACACCTTACATAAAGGAACGGGGGGAGTATATAGGATGGAGGGGGAAGAGGGAGCCGCCCTAGGGTTTCCCCTTGGGTTCGGCCGAATAGGAGGTGGAGGCCAACCCTCCCTCCAATCCTACTCCAAGTAGGATTCCTTTCCTACTTGGAGTTCCTTCCCCACTTTGGGGTTTCCCTTTTCCCACACTCCAGCCACATGGGCCTTGGTGAGGGGTTCGGCCAGCCCACCAGGGGCTGGCTGCCTCCTTTCACAGCCCATGGGGCTCTTTGGGGTGGGTGGGCCCACCCAGTGGACCCCCGGAACCCTTCCGATAACCCCGGTAAATTCTGGAACTTCTCCGGAAGTCAAATACCAACTTCCTATATATAAATCTTTACCTCCGAACCATTTCGGAGCTCCTCGTGACGTCCGGGATCTCATCCGGGACTCCGAACAACCTTCGGTCACCAACACATATATCTCAATACTACTAAAACGTCATCGGACCTTAAGTGTGCAGACCCTGCGGGTTCGAGAAACATGTAGACATGATCGAGACACCTTTACAGCCAATAACCAATAGCAGGACCTGTATGCCTGATACGTCCATTTTGCATCATGCTTTTATATTGATATTTATGGCATTATGGGATGTTATTACATGTTATGGTACAATACTTATGCCTTTTCTTTCTTATTTTACAAGGTTTACATGAAGAGGGAGAATGCCGACAGCTGGAATTCTGAACTGGAAAAAGAGCAAATATGAGAGACCTATTCTGCACAACTCCAAAATCCTGAAAAGTTACGAAGTATATAAAAAATATTGGGAAACAGAAATACCAGAGGGGACCCACCAGGAGGCCACAAGCCTGCTGGGCGCGACCTACCCCCTGGATGCGCCCTTGTGGCTTGTGGGCCCCCTAGCGGCCTCCGGTGCCCATCTTCTGCTATATGAAGGGTTTTTGACCTGGAAAAAAATCATAAGAGAGCTTTCGGGATGAAGCGCCGCCGTCTCGAGGCAAAACTTGGGTAGAACCAATCTAGAGCTCCGACGGACTTGTTCTGTCGGGGAAACTTTCCTCTCGGAAGGGGAAATCAAAGCCATTGTCATCACCAACGATCCTCTCATCGAGAGGGGGTCAATCTCCATCAACATCTTCACCAACACCATCTCCTCTTCAAACCCTAATTCATCTCTTGTATTCGATCTTTGTCTCAAAACCTAAGATTGGTACCTATGGGTTGCTAGTAGTGCTGATTACTCCTTGTAGTTGATGCTAGTTGGTTTACTTGGTGGAAGATCATATGTTTAGATCCTTTATGACAATTAATACTCCTCTGATCTTAAACATGAACATGCTTTGTGAGTAGTTATGTTTGTTCCCGAGGACATGGGATAAGTCTTGGTATAAGTAATCATGTGAATTTAGTATTCGTTCGATATTTTGATGAGATGTATGTTGTCTATCCTCTAGTGGTGTCATGTGAACATCGACTACATGACACTTCACTATTATTTGGGTCTAGGGGAAGGCATTGAGAAGTAATAAGTAGATGATGGATTGCTAGAGTGACAGAAACTTAAACCCTAGTTTATGCGTTGCTTCGTAAGGGATGATTTGGATCCATATGTTTAATGCTATGGTTAGATTTGTCTTAATTCTTCTTTCGTAGTTGCGGATGCTTGCGAGAGAGGTTAATCATAAGTGGGAGGTTTGTCCAAGTAAGGGCAGCACCCAAGCACTGGTCCACCCACATATCAAACTATCAAAGTAACGAACGCGAATCAAATGAGCATGATGAAAACTAGCTTGACAGAAATTCCCATGTGTCCTCGGGAGCGCTTCACTTTATATAAGAGTTTGCCCAGGCTTGTGCTTTGCTATAAAAAGGATTGGGCCACCTTGCTGCACCTTTGCTATATTTATTACTTATTATCCATTACGAATTATCTTATCACAAAACTATCTGTTACCGATAATTTCAGTGCTTGCAGAGAATGCCTTACTGAAAACCACTTGTCATTTCCTTTTGCTCCTCGTTGGGTTCGACACTCTTACTTATAGAAAGGACTACGATAGATCCCCTATACTTGTGGGCCATCAAGACTCTTTTCTGGCACCGGTGTTGGGGAGTGAAGTGCCTTTGGGAGTGGAATCTGGTAAGGAAATATTTATATAGTGTGCTGAAATGTACTGTCACTTGTTACTATGGAAAACAATCCTTTGAGGGGCTTGTTCGGGGTATCTTCACCTCGACCGGAAGCACAAAGAGTTTCTCCTCAACCTACTGAACCTACTGAAAATATTTATTATGAAATTCCTTCGGGTATGATAGATAAACTGTTAGCTAATCCTTATGCAGGAGATGGAACACTACATCCTGATTTGCATATAATCTATGTGGATGAAGTTTGTGGATTATTTAAGCTTGCAGGTTTGCCCGAGGATGATGTCAAGAAGAAGTTCTTTCCTTTATGTTTGAATGAGAAGGCATTGACATGGTATAGGCTATGTGATGATATTAGATCATGGAACTACAACCGATTGAAATTAGAATTTCATCAAAAGTTTTATCCTATGCATCTGGTTCATCGTGATCGGAATTATATCTATAATTTTTGGCCTCATGAAGGAGAAAGTATCACTAAAGCTTGGGGGAGGATTAAGTCAATGTTATATTCATGCCCCAATCATGAGCTCCCAAGAGAAATTATTATTCAGAATTTTTATGCTTGGGTTTCTCGTAGTGATCAATCCATGCTCGATACTTCTTGTACTGGTTCCTACATGAAGAAAGATATTGAATTCAAATGGGATTTATTGGAAAGAATTAAGCGCAACTCTGAAGATTGGAACTCGATGAGGGTAAGGAGTTAGGTATAAACCTTAAGTTTGATTGTGTTAAATCCTTTATAGACACCGATGCTTTTCGTGAATTTAGCACTAAATACAGACTTGACTCTGAGATAGTAGCTTCTTTCTGTGAATCATTTTCTGCTCATGTTGATCTCCCTAAGGAGAAGTGGTTTAAATATCATCCTCCTCGGGATGTAAATGGTGCTAGGACCCACTACTCCCACATTTGCCATCCACAAAAAAACGTTAAATGGTGTTCATGGACACCCATGAAAATTAATTGGCGTAAATGGGCAGCCCACGAAAGCCCATCGGGCCAGCGACATTCTCCACAAATCTCCATCGCGTCGTTCCCCAGCGGCAGGCTAGGGCGCCGTCGCCACTACCGCCATCTCCACCGCACCAACTCCCGCTTTCGATGGCGTCGCCGTTGCATCCTTCCAATGGAGCTGAAGAGGACATCATCGGCAACCGAGCCAAGCCTTGCGGGGATGCCTTCTTTGCTCTCTCGGGGATGCCTCCTTTGCCGTCAAGGGGGATAGCCAGGGACGAAGCCGAGTCATGCGTGGCTGCTCCCTTCCCAATCCCGGCGATGACTTCTTCAGCCCCTGCTCCCCCACCTCCTCCTCTTCTCCCCCACGTATGCAAACACAGTTGCGCTTGCATATGGAAGGTGCACGTGGTTATCATCCGGACGACACCCAATTAACCTATGATACATAGTAACATGATAGCACACCAAATCTGATTTTGTATTTGCCAAGGTAGAACCAAATACTAGCTAATACCAATCTCCACTTGAGTAGGACATGAGGGGAATCTTGGGGAAGCATTCTCTAGGTTTTACCGGAACCTTTGCTTTGGACCGTATCCAATTGTTCTTCTTTCAAGCCAATGATAGCGATTCTAACATCCTTTGGTGCCTGCAAAATTGACCGTGTCATGTAAAAAAACAGGGCCTAGCTAGGCTCCTTCACTGAAAATTAAGTTATGGTTTTTAGATCGTTCCAAAATCAAACCGCGTGTAATGTACATGTACTCGAACTAGAGGTGACAAATGTCCACTGCAGAGCTTCTTCTGCAACACGGGAGTTTGTTGCATCTTCTTGTTGTGATGGTGGCGGGGATAGGCTTGCTTACCTACGTTGTTGTGTTGAGGTGGGAAAATGTATGTGCCTGAATCTGGACAGAGATCGCATCCCGTTCTTTGCCTGAATTTCAGACCCAGAAATGGTAGGTTGGTCAGGACGTGACAACATTCGGTATGGGATCACAGTCCTAATTTTCAGACTGGGACTTCCATGTTCGTTCCTTGTCTAAATATCTGACCCCAAAATGGTTTTGTTGGGCAGGAGTATTATTTGCTCACAGCAGTAGTAGTATGTTATCCATGAATGGTTACTAGGATTTCAGATCCTATAATGGTTGTGCAGTTAGTTACACCAGCAGTGAAGAGTGAGGACATTCAGTTAATTGGGATTTTGCAGTTCCAGCAGCAGCATAAATGACACGTTCACAAGTACTCCCTCCGTCTCAAAATAAGTGACTCAAATATGATCCAACTTTATACTAACTTTACTACAAACTTGAATCATTTTCGAGTCACTTGTTTTAGAACGGAGGGAGTATACAAGATCACAATTGGGATTTTTGCAGTTTCAATTAGGACAGAGACCTCCTCTCAAAATAAAAAAAAGTTAAGACTTCAATGCAGATTTTCTGGTGTATGTTCACAGAAGTGATATTTCAATGCAGATTTCATAGAAGTGATCATGGGTGACGTTGACAACCAAGTGGCTATGACGATCGACAAGCAAAATGAAAAGTGGGAAGCCATGGACCAGGAACAACATGTGTGAAATGCTATTGAAGAGCAACAAAAGTAAGTCCCTCGCCCTCATGTGTTTCCCTATGGCATTAATTATAGTTTTTGATATTTTTTTGACCCACAGCGTTTGCATTACAGATTAGAGAGGCAGAAGAAAAAACAAAGGCAGAACACGAAAAGGAGAAGGCTGGAAGAGAAGAGGGAAGAAAAAAGGGAAGAAAAGAGGAAGAAGAAAGAGAAGAAGAGGAAAAAACAGGAGGAGGAGGAGTTGTAGGGGAAGAGGAAACATGCATGTTTTGAATTTGTTCAAGGAGCTACAATAGGGGAGCTACAGGTTTGTTTCTATGTTAAACCTCGCTTCATAACACAAACCTCTACAAGTTCATAGCATGTTCTGATTTTTCTTTGTTTTGTTATCTAGAGTCAAGATTCTCCATCTAGGACACATGGCAAAAGAGTGACCATATCCCCATTGGTAGGATCACCGGTGGTGAACACATGGAGTTCTTCCCTTGGGCTTCTAGTAAGAGTTGCAGCCTCAAAAAAGTCGTCCGCAATGTCACCATCTATATTAGGATCCCCATCTCCGACGACTACTTCATTTGTATCACGTAGTGAGTTGGCTTCGTTTTTCTCTTCCGAAATTACTCTTGTATATTTTTACAACTTTAAAAATGTTCTTGTGAGTTGACTTTATTTTTATGCTTGCCAATTAATAGTCCGCAAGACACGAAGATTAACTTCTGCTGTTTGGAGGGATGCCAAACCTATTTATCATCGTAACATACTTGTCAAAGCTCAGTGCAATCACTGCCATGAAGTGTTTCCGGTTGGACGAGGCATGGGTACTAATGGTGTACAAAGACACTTAGCTGCTTGCGAAAAATGGTTAGATTTGTCCCTCGTTGTTGAGAAGTTGAAGTCCTCGGTTTCATCACCTCATGGATCTATGCTTCAGCAATGGAGTTTTGATCAGATTGCATCTAGAAAGTTGCTGGCTATAATGATAGTAATGGATGAGTTGCCTTTCTCATTTGTTGAGTATAGTGGCTTTCAAGGCTTTGTGAAAAACTTGAATCCCATGTTCAGCATGATTTCTAGAGGTACTATTAAAGATGATTGCATGGAACAATTTAATGAACACAGCTTAACTTTCCGCGAAGGTTTCAAGAAATATAGAGGCAGAGTCTCTTTAACAGCTGATATGGGGACGTCTAAGCAAACTATGTCATATCTATGCATAACTTGCCATTTTGTCACAAAGTGTGCTTTGAGAAAACAGATCATAAGGTTTTTCATGGTAGAGACTCCACATAATGGAATATCAATGTTTAATGTTTTATTAAAGAGCTTGCAAGATTGGAATATTGAGGACAAACTCTTTAGTATAACATTAGATAATGTAGCTATTAATGGCACGATGGTTGATTATCTAAGAAAAAATCTAAACAACAAGCATATGTTTCCTATTAAAGGTCAATTACTTCACATTCGCTGTGCATGTCATGTGCTAAATTTGATTGTCCAAGATGGGTTAACAGTGATGAAAGGTGTAATAGATAATATAAGAGAGAGTGCAAAGTACGTTATGAGTTCCCCCTCATGGTTGGAAAAGTTTAAACAAGTAATTGCAGAAGTCGGTATTTGTTGCAAACTCCCCTCAGTCGATGTGCCAACACGTTGGAATTCCACCTTCCTCATGTTAGAGTCATCTCCCCCATTCCAAAGAGCATTTCGTACTTTGGTGAGCCGGGATAAGGATTACAAGTTTTGTCCATCCTTGGAAGAGTGGAAAAGAGCTCAAACTGTTTGTGCTATGTTACAAATATTTCATGCAGCCACAGAAGTAGTTTCTGGTTCAAGTTATCCTACCTCAAATATGTACTTCCATCAAATATGGAATGTGAGAGTGTTGCTGGAGAAGGAAGCATCAACAAAGGATGATGTTATTCGAGCAATGGTTGTTGTGATGCAAGCAAAGTTTGACAAATACTAGATTGATTCATATTTGCCCAATTGTATAGATGTGATTTTTGATCCTTGATTGAAACTAAGCTTCATTGAGTTTCAGTTAAAACAAGCCTTTGGTTCAGATATAGAGAAACACTTGGATGCAGTGAAAAATGCTCTTAACAGTTTGTTTGAAGAATATTCTTCACAAATGGCAGATGCACTGGGTGAGTCAACTCAAGGACAGAAAAATGTTGAGGTTGTGATTGAAGAGAATGATCCTTTGGCAGATTGGGATCAACACTTGCACAAGAAGCAACGCCAATCTGCTAATGTGCTTGTTAGATACTTAGAGGAAGAGGCATTCGATCGCAAAGCAGATTTCAACATTCTTCGATGGTGGCATATCCACTCTTCGAAGTATCCCGTCCTTTCTTGTATAGCTCGTGATGTCCTTGTTGTACCAGCTTCTGTGGTACTGTCTGAATCAGCTTTCAGTACCAGTCATCATGAGGTAAGCGACTATAGAAGTAGATTGAGCAACAAGACAGTCGAAGCCTTGATCTGCCTCCAAGATTGGTATAGATCTGATGTTCAATGTGACATTGTTGAGGAAGAGCACTACTATTAACCGAGGTATGTGTGCACTACAAATTTACTTTTAAGTTTATGTAGTTTAAATTTACTTTTCATAGAGTGCCTATTTGCTCTGCTTGGCTACACAGTTTGAGTCTCAAAGTTTGAGAGCAGTTAATTTAGTTTCACTGTCCAGCAGATTTTGTTTGGTATATTAATTCTTATGAATTGTAGTTTAAATGTGTGAACGATGCCAAATTTTGTAGATGCGGACTCGAATTGAATATGTGCATGCTGAGATGTTTAGCTTTCTTATGAGATCTTGCCATTTTGTTTTCCTTTTGTATATTTATCTTCTTATGCATGCACATTTAACTGGTTTATGTCTTCTCACTAAATTAGCACACCGTCGCCAGAACTTTGTGACTTTCCTAGTTTCCTTGTTAATTCCTCCCATCCACGTTCTTTGTTCGCAGAAACAAGATGAGGGGGTCAATGAAGGATTATGCAAGCAATCAAGAACGTACTGCAAAAGTTCAGTTGATGTTTCACAGAGAAGCCCAGCCCTCTTGACCAGCGATCTACTTGTTCCTGCTATAGCTAGTGATGTTTTATCAAGTATTTCCGAGTTCCATTATTTGGATGTGGGCCTCAATTAGTTGTGCTTGAGCATACACTACTCATGATCTCTGTTTTGTCCAAATATGTACTATGAAAGTATGAATGCTACTCTCAATTTTAATTATTATCTAAGACAGTCTAAGTTGTAGATAAATGTTGAATCTAGAGAGATTCAGAGTATTCGTATACAATCTATTTTGTGAATTGCGAAGTATGAATGATACTCTATACATAGCTAATTTTGAGACTAGCTTCATAAAAGTATGTGGGCAGTATATGGACACCACATGTCCCACATAAAAATTATTGGGCAACCACGTAATCCCACATAAAAACTGATGGCCAATGCGGGCAAGTCCCATAACGTCCAGGGAGCTGGCCACTTACATCCTGACATCCTCCCATTGAAGTGAAAGTAGTTGAACCTATTAAAGTTGAAGAAGAAACTATTACTTATAATATTGATCCTATTATTCCTGCTGCTTATATTGAGAAACCACCTTTTCCTGTTAGAATAAAGGAACATGCTAAAGCTTCAACTATGGTTCGTAAGAGCTATTATAGAACACCTACACCCCCTGAGCAAATTAAAGTTGAACCTAGTATTGCTATGGTTAAAGATCTCTTGGTTGATAATATTGATGGGCATGTTATTCATTTTTGTGATGAAGCTGCTAGAATTTCTAGACCTTATACTAAAGATAAACATAGACCTATATTTGGCATGCCTATTGTTTCTGTTAAAATAGAAGATCATTGTTATCATGGCCTATGTGATGTGGGTGCTAGTGTGAGTGCAATTCCCTTTACCTTATATAAATAAATTATGAATGATATTGCACCAACCGAATTGGAAGAAATTGATGTTATCATTAAGCTTGCTAATAGAGATACTATAGCACCAGTTGGGATTATTAGAGATGTTGAAGTCTTGTGTGGGAAAATAAAATATCCTACTGATTTTCTTGTTCTTGGTTCCCCGCAAGATGATTTTGATCCCATTATATTTGGTAGGCCTTTCTTGAATACCATTGATACCAAGATAGGTTGTGAGAAAGAAACTGTTACTGTGAGTTTTGGGGATGTATTCCATGAGTTTAATTTCTCTAAATTTCGTAGACAACCCCATGATAAAGAATTGCCTAGTAAGGATGAAATCATTGGTCTTGCTTCTATTATTTTGCCTCCTACTGATCCTTTAGAACAATATTTGCTAGACCATGAAACGATATGCATATGAATGAAAGGAATGAAATAGATAGGATTTTCTTTGATCAACATCCTATTTTGAAACACAATTTGCTCGTTGAAATACTTGGGTATCCTCCTCCACCCAAGGGTGATCCCGTGTTTGAGCTTAAAGAATTACCAGATACTCTAAAATATGCTTATCTTGATGAAAAGAAGATATATCCTGTTATTATTAGTGCTAACCTTTTAGAGAATGAAGAAAAGAGATTATTGAAAACTCTGAAGAAGCATCGTGGTGCTATTGGATATACTCTTGATGATCTTAAGGGAATTAGTCCCACTCTATGTCAGCATAAAATTAATATGGAACCTGATGCTAAACCAGTTGTTGATGAGCAATAACGGTTAAATCCTAAAATGAAAGAACTGGTAAGAAATGAAATATTAAAGCTTCTGGAGGCAGGTATAATTTATCCTATTGCTGATAGTAGATGGGTTAGTCCTGTTCATTGTGTCCCTAAGAAGGGAGGTATTATTGTTGTTCCTAATGATAATAATGAATTGATCCCTCAAAGAATTGTTACAAGATATAGAATGGTAATTGATTTTTGGATATTAAATAAATCTACTAGGAAAGATCATTACCCTCTACTGTTTATTGATCAAATGCTAGAAATACTATCTAAACACAAACACACTTCTGCTTTCTAGATGGTTATTCTGGTTTCTCTCAAATACGTGTGTCAAAAGAGGATCAAGAAAAGACAACTTTTACTTGCCCTTTCGGTACCTTTTCTTATAGACGTATTCCTTTTGGTTTATGAAATGCACCTACTACCTTTCAAAGATGTATGATTGCTATATTCTCTGACTTTTGTGAAAAGATTGTTGAAGTTTTCATGTATGACTTTTCCGTTTACGGAACTTCTTTTGATGATTGCTTGAGCAACCTTGATCGAGTTTTGCAGAGATGTGAAGATACTAATCTTGTCTTGAATTGGGAGAAGTGACACTTTATAGTTAATGAGGGCATTGTCTTGGGACACAAAATCTCCGAAATAGGTATTGAGGTGGATAAAGCTAAAGTTGATGCTATTAAAAAAATGTCGTGTCCCATGGATATCAGAGGTATAAGAAGTTTCGTTGGTCATGCTGGTTTCTATAGAAGATTTATTAAAGACTTCTCTAAAATTTCCTGGCCTCTCATTAATCTCTTGCAAAATTATATTCCTTTTGTTTTTATGATGATTTTGTAGAAGCATTTGAAATCCTTAAGAATGCCTTGATTTCTGCACCTATTGTTCAACCACCTGATTGGAACCTACCCTTTGAAATTATGTGTGATGCTAGTGATTATGCCGTTGGTGCTGTCCTATGACAAAGAGTTGATAAGAAATTAAATGTTATCCATTATGCTAGTAAACTCTAGACAATGCTCAAAGAAACTATGCTACCACTGAAAAGAAATTTTTAGCAGTTGTGTTTGCTTGTGATAAGTTTAGACCTTACATTGTTGATTCCAAAGTAATTGTTCACACTGATCATGCTGCTATTAAATATCTTATAGAAAAGAAAGATGCTAAACCAAGGCTTATTAGAAAGGTTCTTCTGCTACAAGAATTTGATTTGCATATTATTGATAGAAAGGGTGTTGAGAACCCCGTAGCAGATAACTTGTCTAGGTTAGAGAATGTTATTGATGACCCACTACCTATTGATGATAGCTTTCCCGATGAACAATTAGTTGTCATAAATGCTTCGCGTAATGCTCCATGGTATGTTGATTATACTAATTACATTGTTGCTAAATTTATACCTCCTAGTTTCACATACCAACAAAAGAAAAAAAATTCTTCTATCATTTCAGACATTACTTTTGGGATGACCCACACCTTTATAAAGAAGGGGTAGATGGTGTTATTAGACGTTGTGTACCTATGCATGAATAGGAACAAATTCTACACAAGTGTCATTCCGAGGCCTACGGAGGACACCACGCTGGATATAGAAGTGCACACAAGGTATTTGACGAGGATATGTACCTAGGGTAGGGTCCTAGGCATTGGAAGACTTAAAGATCACAAGTAAAATTCCGACTGGATACCCGATGGCGCTCAAGTCACTCGACAGACAATCCACTCGGAGATTTCTTCCTCCACTCGACAGTCGCCTGGCACTCGGAAGACCTCACTTCCAGTCGATGCCACAAGACCAGAAGCCACCCCCAGGAGGCCAAAAGGTAGGCATTAGGTCAGTCGTCATTAGTAGCAATTATTATGTACGTTACCAGTAATGCTAGACTTTATACCCATGGTCGGACTCTAGGATGCCTGGTAATTATGAGGGACAGCGAACTCTATATAAGCCGCCCCTCCCCTCTGGCACAAGGGTTCGCAACCATTGTAATCACTATTCTCCATGCAACAAAGATCTAGAGCACTGAGACGTAGGGATGTTACCTCCACGAGAGGGGCCTGAACTCATACATCCGCGTGTACATCCTCACCGTAGCTTGGACTCTGCCCTCTCCCTTCGTACCCCTACCTTCTATTGTTAGGCTTGTTCCCACAACAGTGGTGCCCACCGTGGGGCCAGCGTCTAAGAAACTTCCGGCGAGGTTGCGTTTTTCCTCCTTCGACATGTCTTCTGGCGATGTTTTTTCTCTGGGCCATGAGATCCATTTCGGAGCGCTCACCTTCATCGCCGGCGATTCGGCATGGCTTCAGGAAGCGCCTCTCGACGTCGAGGCGCTCCCAGTCCACGGGGCTGCACACTTCCGCATGAGTCCCTGCGGCGTGCTACTGTGTTAATCGTCGATTTCATACTCGTCGGCTCCCCCCGTTGATCGTCGTCGCAAGCGATCCGGTCACTCATGACTCCAGCGCTAGGTTAGGCATGCAGCGGAACGCCAAACTTCTCCGCAGATTGCAGCGCTTGAGCCCGCCAAGTCCCTCCACGGTGTGTTCGAGTCGGACTTCGATAAGTCAGATGTTCCTTCTGAGTGCGAGAGCTGTGATCCCCCAGCGGAGGTCCTTATGGCGGGCTCCCATCAAAGCCCATCACCAGGCTTCGGCCACGGCAAGCGAGATGCTGGCAGCCCGTCGAGTGAACAGCCACGCCATGATGGTGAAGTCCTTCATACCCCCATCGTTGGTACGACCGGAAACCAAGGCCCAGGCCTTGGAGGCCACGTGTATTCGGCTGGAAGAGCTCCAGAGAGAACTCGACGAGCATGCTCGCCAGCGCCCACTAGTTTCCAGTCGACGTTTACGACAGCTATTTCCGACTGGATCTCACAATAATGTTGAGGTATACCGTACTCCTGTGTTAAATGTTGCAGCTGCCGCTAGGATAGCAGATTCCATTCAGCCGTCGCGGTCAGAGGCTGGTAAAGGGTTGTTGCAGACCAGACCTTTGCTAGATGCAGCGCCGCGTCAGAATTCTGTGGTTTCACAGTCACGTAACAGGATACACAGCAACTCACTCAGGGCAGAAACCGTTCAGTCGACACATAGCCCTAGTTCGCCCTTGCACCGGAGGGGCGGAGGCTTTCGTGAAGATCAGGTTAGAGATCAGTTTCATCATGAAGATCACTGTCGAGTACCCACTCCTCCGCAGAGTGGTCCACATGTGCCCCGGCACCAGGACGAAAGGCGCTCGTTTGGTGACGAGCGGAATGCAGGGTTTGATGCTCGTGATCTCCTCACCCAGAGGCGGATCGACAGGGACAGAGCCCACAGAGATGGACAAGACAGAGATTTTCCGAGTGGCAGCTCAGTTGTGATTTCTAGCCCCGAGTGCTTTAGCAGGGCCATACGTTCTGCAGAGATTCCCCCCAACTTCAGGTTGGCTGCTGGGATTGGGAAGTTCTCTAGCGAGTCAAAGCCAGAGACTTGGTTGGATGATTACCGAGTGGTTGTTCAGATTGGTGGCGGTAATGATAACGTCGCAATGAAACACCTATCCTTGATGTTGGATGGTTCAGCTCGTGCATGGCTGAATCGCTTGGCTCCATCCACTATATATTGCTGGGAGGATCTTGCCCGAGTGTTCATCTGAACTTTCGAGGGCACTTGCAAGCGTCCTGCCTGGCTAGTCGATTTGCAGCATTGTGTTCAGAAGCCCAATGAGACCTTGAGGGACTACATCTAGCGTTGGTCCACTCTACATCATATAGTGGAGAATGTTTCCGAACATCAGGCTGTGTGTGCCTTCAAGGCTGGTGTGAAATATAGGGAGCTTTACTTGAAGTTCGGTCGAACAGGTGACATATCACTCAGCAAGATGGTGAAAATCGCCACTCGGTACGCCAATGGCGAAGAACAAGACCGCCTCCGCAGTGGCAAAGGAAAAGCAGTCGTCAGTGATGCCGACGGCAATTCCAGTCGGAAGCAGAAGCAGAAGGTTGATGGCCCTGTCCAGGTAGAGGCAGCCGCGCTGGCGACCCAGGAAAAGAACAAGGGGAAATCCAAAGGATAGTTTGCCCCTAAGAAAGGAAAGAATTAGTCAGGGATTGATGTGTTAGATCTGCCGTGTGCAATCCACACGAGGAAAGATGAGGAGGGCAATGTGATTTTGCCCAAGCACACCACTCGGCAGTGTCGACTGCTCATCCAGCAGTTCAAAGAGACTCCGTCGAGTGATACGACTTCTGAGAAGGATGATGAAGATAAAGAAACATTCCCGAATGTCACCGCTACACTTATGATTTTTGCTGATGTAGAAAGCAAGAGTCGATTGAAGGTCATCAACAGGGAGGTCAACATGGCCGTACCTACTACCCCCACCTACCTCAAGTGGTCGCAGTATGCCATCACGTTTGACCAAACAGACCATCCTGCTCATGTGGCCACTCCCGGTCGACAGGCTCTGGTGGTCGACCCGGTGGTGGGGGGCACTCAACTCCGAAAGGTCCTCATGGACGGTGGCAGCGGCCTGAACATCCTCTATGCAGATACCCTTAAAGGGATGGGCATTCCGATGTCCCGACTGAGTGAGAGCAACATGCAATTTCACGGAGTCATCCCAGGGAAGAAGGCCAAGTCACTCAGCCAGATTGCATTGGATATGACGTTCGGGAATGATAGAAATTTTTGAAAGGAAAAGTTGACGTTTGAAGTCGTGGATTTCCAGAGCGCTTATCATGCCATTCTGGATCGACCCACATATGCTCGTTTCATGGCCCACCCATGTTACGTGCATATCAAGTTGAAGATGCCAGGCCCTAAGGGTGTGATCATGGTCATTGGCAATCGACAGCGGGCCGAAGAGTGTCTCTAGCAAGGCTCCAAGATCGCCGATCATCAGATGGCCATGGTTGAGCTGGAAGAGTACAAGAAGAGCGCTGACCCTGCTGATTTGCTGCATGCTAAGACACCTGCTTCTGAGTCGGCATTTCAGTCGGCAGGGGAAGTGAAGAAAGTGCACATCCACCCGACGGATCCAACTGCCTCCCCGACCAATATATCATCAACACTTGACAGTAAATAGGAAACCGAGCTCATCCGGTTCCTCCGTGAGAACTGGGATATCTTCGCATGGAAGCCCGCTGACATGCCGGGGGTTCCCAGGGAGCTGGGTGAGCACCGACTGAGAGTTGATCCAAAGGCCAAGCCCGTCAAGGAGCATTTGCGTCGATCGGCGGTGGAGAAGCGTAAAGAAATCGGTGAAGAGGTGGCTCGTCTCTTGCAAGCCATGTTCATTCGGGAGATTTACCACTCCGAGTGGCTCTCGAATGTTGTCATGGTTCCCAAGAAGGATAAGTCACTGCGCATGTGCATCGACTTCAAGCATGTCAATCAAGTCTGCCCGAAGGATCATTTTCCGCTCCCTCGCATAGATCAGATTGTTGACTCGACTGCGGTATGCGAGCGTTTATCGTTTCTGGATGCTTACTCTGGGTACCATCAGATCCGTCTGTATGGCCCAGATGAAATAAAAACAACCTTCATCACCCCATTCGGGTGTTTTTGCTACATCACCATGCCATCTGGTTTGAAAAATGCCAACGCTACTTTCATGCGCATGAATCAAAAGTGTTTACTCGACCAGATCCCTCGGAATGTCGAGGTGTACATGGACGATATAGTCGTCAAGTTCCGCAAAGGTTCCGACTTGCTAGCTGACTTGGCCGAAACATTCGCCAATCTGAGGAGATACGATATAAAGCTGAATCCGGCCAAGTGTACTTTCGGCGTCCGTGGCAGCAAGTTAATCTGTTTTCTCGTTTCCGAACGAGGGATCGACGTCAACCCTAAGAAAATCAGTGCCATTACCCAAATGAAGACTCCCGTGCGAGTGCACGGTGTTCAGAAGCTCACAGATTGCTTGGCAGCATTGAGTTGATTCATTTCTCGTCTCGGTGAGAAGGCACAGCCTTTATACCAACTGATGAAGAAGTCCGACACGTTCGAGTGGACTCCAGAAGCCGAAGAAGCGTTTGTCGAGCTCAAAGCCCTACTCTCCACCTAGACGGTGCTTGCTGCTCCTCGCAGCAAAGAGCCCTTGCTCCTGTACATCGCGGCCACTAACCAGGTCGTTAGTACAGTGCTAACTGTCGAGCGAGAAGAGGAGGGAAAATCTTATAAAGTCCAACGACCAGTCTAGTACGTTTCTGAAGTTTTGACTCCCTCGAAGCAAAGATATCCACACTACCAAAAGCTGCTTTACGGTATTTACTTGTCAGCGAAGAAGGTGGCACATTATTTTCAAGACCACTCGATTTCAATCGTCAGTGATGCCCCGTTATTCGAGATTCTCAACAATCGGGACGCAACTGGTCGAGTGGCTAAGTGGGCAATCGAACTCCTATACTTTGACATTAAGTTTGAAGCCAAGAAAGCGATAAAGTCTCATGCACTTGTAGATTTTATGGCCGAGTGGATTGAACAGCAACAGTCAATCCAGATTCACTCGGCACACTGGACCATGTTATTCAACGGCTCTAAAATGTTGAATGGGTCCGGTGCTTGTGTTGTCTTGATATCTCCAAAGGGCGACAAACTCAGTTATGTCTTGCAAATTCACTTTGATTCCTCCAACAATGAGGTAGAATATGAAGCACTTTTGTATGGGTTGCACATGGATATCTCACTCGGCATCAAGCGCCTGATGGTTTATGGCGACTCAGATTTGGTGGTCAATCAAGTGATGAAAGAGTGGGATGTTCGAAACCCTGCTATGACTGGGTACTGAAGTGTCGTTAGAAAGCTAGAGAAGGAATATGAAGGTCTGGAACTTCATCATGTTCCCCGAGTGAAGAATCAAGCGGCTGGTGAGCTAGCGAAGATTGGGTCCTCTCGACGACCTGTCTCCAGTAATGTGTTTTTAGAACACCTCAATACTCCTTCGGTGCAAGAAGATCCTTTCACCGAAGAGTCCCCGCAAGCTATGAGCTCCACCGATCCGACTAAAGTCTATATCCCTGCAGGGATCGATTTAGTTATGGAAATTCTGATCGTCATTCCCGATTGGACAATGCCCTACATTGCCTATATCCTTAGACAGGACTCCCTAAAGAAGAGACAGAAGCTCGGCAGATTGTGCGTAGGTCGAAAGCCTTTACTGTGATAGGGGATCAGCTGTTCAGAGAAAGCGTGACTGGCGTAACGCAGCATTGCATTTCCCCCAAAGAAGGTCGAGTGATTCTGGATGAAATCCACATGGGAACTTGTGGCCATCATGCGTCCTCATGGAAGATCATCGCTAAAGCACACTAAGCTGGTTTTTTCTGGCCACGGGCCAATGAGATGGCCAAAGATATCATCGATCATTGTGAGGGGTCCCGGTTTTATGCAAACTTATCCCACAAGCCAGCGTCTGCCCTGAAGACAATCCCACTTTCCTGGTCGTTTGCTGTCTGGGGCCTAGACATGGTCGGTCCCTTTCGGACTGGAAAAGGTGGATTCACTCATTTGCTGGTCGCAGTCGACAAATTTACGAAGTGGATAGAGGCCAAGCCGATAAGGAAGTTCAACTCCCGCACGGCGGTCACATTCATGAGGGAAATAATTTTCCGATAATGTGTTCCTCATAGCATCATCACGGATAATGGCACCAACTTTGACTCAGAAGAATTCAGAAACTTCTGCACATCTCAAGGCACTAGGGTGGATTATGTGTCTGTTGCACATCCTCAAACCAATGGACAAGTTGAGCGAGCTAATGGCCTTGTCATGCAAGGTCTGAAGCCTCATCTCATGTGCGACTTAGATCATGCCATCGGAGCCTGTGTGACTGAGCTACCATCTGTTTTGTGGGGCCTAAGAACAATGCCTAATCTGTCGACTGGACAGACTCCTTTTTTCCTGGTCTATGGAGCTGAAGCTGTCTTGTCGAGTGATTTGTTTCAAAACTCTCCTCGAGTGGAACTTTATTACAAAGCTGAAGCTGAACAAGCCAGAAAAGATGGCATCGACCTCCTAGAGGAAGAGTGAGAGATGGCCTTGATCTCGACCACAACTTATCAGCAAGACCTACGACGCTTCCATGCAAAGAATGTCAAGAGTCGGTCGTTTCATGAGGGAGATTTAGTGCTCCGAGTGGATTAGCAGCGACCTCATAAGCTTGCTCCGGCATGGGAAGGTCCCTTCATCGTCACAAAGATGTTAAACAATGGAGATTCTCACACGTACAACCTCAAGAAGCAGATGGATGAACCGCAAGCCTAGAACGCAGATCTGCTCCGACATTTCTATACTTAGGAACCGAGTGGTTTCGATGTAATAAAGATATTTCAGAACATGTCATGTATACAAGTGTGGCTTGTACATCCTTTTCGTCGACTCTGGTCAAGTAATTTCTCGTTTGGGGTCACTCCGAATGTTGAGCAATCCTCACACTCGGGGGCTTAGCTGCGAACATGCTTTCGCCTAAGTTAAAAACCTTGCTGAGTGTTGAGCAATCCTCACACTCGGGGGCTTAGTTGCAAACATGCTTTCGCCTAAGTTAAAAACTTTGCCGAGTGGATAGCAGTCCATTCACTCAGCGACTTAGTTGCGAACCAGTCTTTGCCTAAGTTCAAAACTACTCCGAGTGTTAAGCAATCCTCATGCCCGGGGGCTTAGCTACGAACATGCATTCTCCTAAGTTAAAAACTCTGTCGAGTGGATAGTAGTCCATCCACTCGACGACTTAGTTGTGAACCAGTCTTCGCCTAAGTTCAAAACTACTCCGAGTGTTGAGCAATCCTCATGCCTGGGGGCTTAGCTGCGAACATGCATTCACCTAAGTTAAAAGCCCTGCTGAGTGGATAGTAGTCCATCCACTCGATGACTTAGTTGCGAACCAGTCTTCGCCTAAGTTCAAAACTTCTCCGAGTGTTGAGCAATCCTCACACCCGGAGACTTGGCTGTGAACATGCTTTTGCCTAAGTTAAAAACCCTGCCGAGTGGATAGTAGTCCATCCACTTGACGTCCTAGCTATGAATCAGTCTTCGCCTAGGTTCGAAAATACTCCGAGTGTTGAGCAATCCTCACACCCGGGGGCTTAGCTACGAACATGCTTTCGCCTAAGTAAAAGAACCTACCGAGTGTATAATAGTCCATCCACTCGATGTCCTAGCTGCGAATCAGACTTCACCTAGGTTCGAAAATATTCCGAGTGTTGAGCAACCCTCACACTCGGATGCTTATCTGCGAACCAGTTCTCGCCTAAGTCAAAAAACAAATTCAGTCGAACAAACGATTGAAAGCCAAATACAGATAAATTCAAAAGTTCCATCGCGGGAAATGCTTCGTAACAAACAAACGTGCTCAGGCTTAAGGCCTGAATGAAGTTTTAAAGTTGATACAATTCCACTCGGCATACCGAGGCAAATAAAGTTTTTTCAAAGACCAAGTTTTTCAAGCACCCGACGGACTGGCGGGCTCGACGAACGTGTCCAAGTCGATTCCATCTGCGATCCTTGTGGCTGCGTTGATGAAGGTCTCCATGAAGTCTTCAAATTGGAGTTTCTTTGTATTCACCACTCGGAGCTCCTTCAATTTTTCTTCCCTTGCCTCCTTGCAATGGACCCTTACAAGGGGGAGCGCCACGTCAGCTCCACAGCGGGCAGCAGATTTCTTCCAGGCCTGCACTCGACTGGGAAGGTCGTTCAGGCGTGCCATCATGGGCGTAAGGTCAAGTTGAAGAGTATCTTTAGTCCACAGTTCCTTGTCGATCTTCTCCATTGTAGTTTTTAGTCAGAGGACATATGCTTGGACACCCTGGAGCCTGACGTTGAGTCAGAACATGTTCATGGCGATTGCATCTCCAACAGGTGACTTAGTGGGATCCAAATTGGACTCGATCTCTTCAATTTCTTTTTCAAAGTCCTGGCAGAATTCAGTTGGGAAGAAGGAATGGGAGGAGGATTAATGAGATACAGTCGTCAAAGATTTTATAAAGTTCAGTCGACAAAGACACTCACCGTCGAGCATGATGTACATCTTTCTTGCGAACTCCCCCAAGTGCTTCTCCAAGCCATTGCTCCTCTTGGTTAGCTGCTCAGTATTCTTGATGAGGTCCATACGCTCCTGCTTCAGCTTCGAGTTCTCCACCTCCATCTTCTTGGTGGCAGCCAGCTTCTGGTCAGCAGTTTCAGTCTTCTCCTTTGCTACCCGATAGGCATCAGCAAGCGCTTTGTCCTTGTCCTCCAACGCCTTCTTCATGGTATCTAAAGAAACAACATTGTTGAGTCGCGCTTGGAGTGGACGATTTTCATTGCGTATGCCTGTTCGAGTGAAAGCACTCGATTCAAAGCATGGAAAGTGAGGATAAGAGTGCAGTGGTCGACAGAAGTTACCTCCCAGAGTTTTCAGTTCAGCCCACACTCGCTCCAAACTGCTGTTGGAGGCCTCCAAGTCCACTTGTAGTTGGTTCCTTTCCTCCTCGAGATCCTTGTACTCTACACCGAGTTCACAAGCTCTCTGCAATCAACAAAGAAAAGAAGACACAGTCGACAAGTTACACCTACACTCCCCGAGTGCAGAAGGTCAGAAACAGTCGACTGGATGGGGCGCCCCGCCCCACCCCACTACCCTAAAGTAGCATCATCTCATGGTTGATGAATGATATCCATGAAATCTGCGTTCAGGAGGGGGAAAATTCAAGCAAAAGTCCACCCGACATGTGGAGTGGCTCGGGTACTCTGCGTACTGTAAACAACCCAGAGTTCAAGGTGGTTCCTATCAGACCCCCACCAGTGAAAGCACTCGACGGCGATCTCAAAGACTACACCCAGTGGGTGCACTCAGAGTGCCCCCACTGGAACTATTAACACTCGATCCGTTGAGTGACCCGTCAACACCACTCCGCACCATTGAAGCAGTGTGATATCATGGTTGATGAAATGATGTCCATAAAACCTACAAGGTTGCTTCGGCGTGCGGCGGTTACGTAAAATAAAGTACACTCGACACGTCGAGTGGTAATCGTACTCCGCGTGCGACAAAAGCCCTGACTTCAAGTTTTTAGGACTACTGCTCATCGCCTACGATCAATAGTAGCCTCGGGGACTACACCCAGTGGGTGCACTCAGCGTGCCCCCATTGGTTCCTAAAACATTCGACAAGGTCTGCCCTGTCTGAGCATTCTATGGTCTCTATCAGACCCCCGCTAGTGCAAGCACTAGACGACGGTCTCGGGGACTACACCCAATGGGTGCACTCGGCGTGCCCCCACTCGATCTGCTAACTCTCGATCTGTCGAGTGGCAAAAATATAATAAAAAACATGCAGAAGCATATGTGTCGTGGTTTTGTCACGACAGATGTTCGGGTTACCAGACTTGAGTTCGGAGCCATCGCCATGGTAGTGGACTCAAAGGTATTGATTGAGACAAAGGACACGAGTTTACCCAGGTTCGGCCCCTCAAGCCGAGGTAAAAGCCTACGTCCTGCTTGTGTTGTTATTGCTTGTTGTATCGATTACAAGGGGCTAGATGCTTGACCTAGTTTTTGATCACCTCTCCCTAAGCCGCCCCGGCTTTGCCTTTATATAAGAGGTCAGAGCCGTCGGGTCTTACAATTGTACAACCGGATCACGCTTTACATCTCCGAATCCATCTCTATCTTACCAACCAAGTTATCCTTTGGAAGGTCTTGCGCATCCGGGTCTATGTCGTCCGGCCCACCTCAAGAGCCGCCAAAGTTCTTGGGCCTCTAGCTGATACATATCTTCGTGGGCCGGCTCATAACCAATGCTTATCAACCGGAACCTTCCAGCCGGGTCATATCACGGGGCTATATCCCCAACATTAGGCCCCAGGCTGAAGTGAGCCAACTCATTTCATTCGTCTGTTGCAATTGTCTGAGAGTCGCCAGGAATGACCCGGCGTGACGTCACAGATACGCTGACATATCACCAAATCTCTCACATTTAACCGTTTACCAAAAATCGAGGCGTCTGTTTCGGCAAGATCGGTGCCAACGCCTGGGAACCCACACTGTTTCCCTGTTAAATAGGACCCGCACGAGTCAAACCAATGCATTCCCACTCGTGCGCCTCTTCTTCTTCTTCCTGTCACCCGTCCGTCGCTTGAGCTCGTTCGCTCCGCTCCGGTGCCGCCGCTCGTCCGTCACCAACCCAGGCCGCCGCATCAACCTGTTTGCACCAGAATTTCGCCCGCCGTCGTCTCCGCCTCCGGTAAGTACCTCTTCCCGCAGCTTTAGATCGGTAGTAAAATAGGGTTTCCGCTGGCGGACCCCGGCCGCGCGTTTCGTTCTCCGACACGGCCGCACGGCGAAGTCTCGGGGCCCGCTGCGCCTCCTTTTAGGCTGCACTGTCATCGCCGCCACCGTACATGGCCCGCCCGTGCGCAATGTGCGGTCGGTTAAGGCTGTAGGTCGATTTTTCACTTTCACTGTTCTTGGCTTAGGTTGACGTAGAACTTCCTTTTCCGCTTCGGTAGATCCAAAACTTTAGTATCGATTTGTGAAACTTGTTTGTCCGGGTCTTGATGACTTTCCGGCTCATCCACCCATAGTGAGCCGCTAGACCCCCTCTGGCTCTTTGTTTGATTAGTCGCCATTTTCTTTTTGCACAGTACTTTTAAGCCGCCAAGATGACACATGCCACTAATTCCTGCAATTGGGTCGGCTCCTGTGTGACCGAAGAGTATTTATCTGATTTAGTAGCCGCTGGCACCCTTCCTCCAAAGGAAGTGATCAACTGGCGTGTTCCGACTGGTGAGACCCGCCCCGCCCCAAAGAAAGGGGAGGTTATAGTCTTTACAGATCATATCGAACGAGGATTCGTGCCACCCGGGTCAAAATTCTTTCGCGACATTCTGCACCTGTACAAGCTGCATCCCCAAGATCTGGCGCCGAATTCTGTATCAAACATTTGCCACTTTCAAGTCCTCTGCGAGGTATACCTTCAATCAAGGCCGTCAGTCGGATTCTTTAGAGAGTTCTTCTACGCCAACCGCCAGACTGAATATAAGAGCGGGCCAAGCTTGGAACTCGGAGGAATCACCATCCAGCGCCGAGGGGTATCACCTTTCCAGCTGTTCAGATGCCCAGCCACCCAAAAGATTGGAACAAGATGTGGTTCTATTGCAGAGACACGTCTCCGGACTCGGAACATCGTGTGCCGGGTTATCGTCCTTCCCAGCTCTCAACCGACACTTCACTGCCCGACCGGCTCTCAGCTGCCGACCGTGCTAGATATGAGAAGCCCCACGCCAGAGTGAAGGCTCTCCTGGCCAACGACCTTATTGGAACGGACCTTATCCGCTGCTGGGTACAATGGCGGATCATGCCTCTGAGCCGCCGTAACCGGCTCATGTATGAATATCCAGGATTTTACGACAGCGAACTGTGCTTCAGCGCCACCACTTTGACTGAGCATCTGTATGACCGTCCGAAGTCTTGTGCACGAGACCTCCGGTTCATGCAGCACCATCGGCCTAGCGCCCTTCTGCGCGACCAACCCGACGCCTCTTGTAAGTATTTTTACCTTTCTTCCGCCTGTTGTATGTTTATATATTCCTTTTCAAAGCTTGATATTCTTCCTCCGGCTCAATTTGCACAGGCTGACTCTGACTTCTGGAAGAAGGAATACATTCCTCTTCCGAAGACAACCAAGAAGAAAGTCGCCGCCAAGAAACAAAATAAGGCAGCTCCTCAAGAGAACTGGTTCGAACACCCGGCTTCTTCAGAGTCGGAGGTAAGATCCTTGAACTTTACTTACTTGACTTTTTGTCTTGCCGACTCTTTAATAATATCTTTCCATGTCTCACAGGACGAAGTAGAAACCAGTCACGCCAACGCTCCTGAGGTAACTTGCATGTACTCCGACTCAGAATATTTCTTCCGAAAGCCGCGGCGGGTTGTTAGAAAATTTCCTCTATCTCACCCTCTCGCTCATCCGGCTCCTGATTTCCTTTCAAAAAAGCAACAGCAAGCTGAACGACGTCAGACCCGGAGCGCCGGCTCTACAGAGCTTGCATAGGGACTACCAAATTCGCCAGCTCCTAAGAAGCGGCCTGCAGAGGTTAGTATCCGTAATTCCCTTTTTCGTTTCTCTTCATGTCCGAATGTCTTATCATTTCCGTCTCCTGATTTTTCAGAAAACACCCTCATCGGGCGACTCTTCAGCCTCAGTCATACCTCCACCAAAGATTAATCCTCTGTAATTGTTAAAATATCTGGATGTCTTTGATGAGATACCAATCTCCTTTAAATGCTAACCCTTTACTTTGCAGTGCTCAGGCAAAACGCCGCAAGACCCATCAACCTTCCTCCAGCCCTGTCATTGACGATCAAGAGCCTGAATAGCCGGCCCCGGCTCAACCGGATATTGAACAGCCGGAGGAAACTCTAGCGGAAAAAGAAACTCCACCAGCGGCTTCTACTAAGCCGGCGGCAGATGACATCATAATGGAGAACTCCCCAGCTGCTCCTTCAAGGCCGGTTACACCCACCAGGACCCCGGTGACTCCGGATGTTATCATCATCGGGTCTGCTCAAAAACCTCCTTCACCAGCGCATGCCTTAACCCGGCATACAGAGCCGTCTGAAGCTTCGCGGAAACTTGAGTTTGACTCGTTGTACAACAAAATGACAGCCGAAGAACTCCACTCCGGCTACCTAAACCGGGTCAACACCAACCGAGACTTGGAACTCCGGCTGGTCAGCATGATGAAGGCAAAATATGAGGTATGTTACCTTTCTTCAGCCATAACCTTCCCCAGCCCCCAAGGGCCGGATTTAATCTAACATAAAGTTGAATTCGGGTCTTCTTTCGAAGGTTATGTAGAAAACACTTTGCTTTAAATACTGTCAACACTTGCATACTGCCAACTGTAGCCCCCAAGGGCCGGCTCAAATTTATTTGAACCGGAACTTTTGAGATTAGAAGAGAGCCAATGTGTAGCCCCCAAGTTCCGGGTCAATTTTTAGGAAGATGAGCCGGAACTGTAGTTGTGAACAGATCAAATATACATTAGCCCCCAAGTGTCAAATATATTGCTTGCAATCTGTTTGAGACTTGTAGAACTTGAATTGTGAACCTTTATGCATATGAATACTCTTGTTGCTGCAATAGCTTATACTTTGCCTTTGATATGCACAGGACGCTCTGAACTCCGCCGGCTCTTAGCTGGCGGATCTCAAAACCAACTTGGCAGCTCAACAGGAAGCACGAAGCCTTGCTGACGAGAGATGCCGGCTCTTAGCCGAAGAAGTAGCCAAGATCACCTCCGAGCTAACAATATCGAAAGAAACAGTTGAGTCTGAAAAAGCCGCACTGATCAAACGGGTAGATGATGCCGATCAGCGGCTCATCGCCGTCGCTGAGGAGCTCCAAGGGCTCAAACGGCACATCGCTAAGATGTCTGCCGCCTTATTTGGTAAGTCCATCATTCCTGTACTCCTTTACTTAATATCTTTTATGAAACAACTAACGACGAAACTGTCTCTTCCGGCTCATGTAGGACCTTTGAGCCGGCAGCTTGCAGATGACAACATCCTGTCGCTGAAGGCCATATACACCTTTACAGAGCAGCTGTATTGTGGAACAATGTTCACCATCAAAAGCATACAGTATAAGGAGAAGATTCCCAAGGCCCTGAAAGGGGTGTTAGAACTATTCTCCACGGTGCCCAAGCAAATACAAGAGCTGAAGAAGTCGGCTTTCCGCTCTGGAACCGTTGCGGGTTTGAGCCGGGCCATGGCCTTCGCGTCGGATCTCACACCAGATGAGATGATGGGCGGATATCCTTCGAAGAAGGTGGACGGCTCAGAATTTTCTGACGAAGACTATTTCAAAGTCGTCAAAGGACTCTCGCTATCTGGCGTCTGTAATGGCTGATGAGGCGGAGGATGACTTGAAGAACTACCAAGCAGCATACGGCCAGGAAGATAAACGGATCCGCGGGCCTCTTTACGAGTGTAAAGACCTAACACCTGCCCGAAGCAAAGATCTCTTCCCTGGTGAGCTTAACGTCGCGCCTTTCTTTGAAGGGTCATTTGCTGCCGTCTCTAACTGCAACTGGGAACTCGGCAATCTTCAGATCTGAACCGCAGAAGATCCGAAGCAGGATGAGCCGGCCGAGTGATCGAACCTTGTAATAGTCAGAGCAAGTATTGGCTCTTGTAATCCTCCGCCCATGGTGTTTTGAAACTTTGTCAGAAACATCGTTTGTTCCCTCTGAGAACATCTTTTGTAACAGTCTTTTAACACCTGAATGCACTTGCCGGCGGTTTACTTTATAGTACTGTCAATCATCTTTCTCAGCTCTTTGCTTCCATCTTTGAGAAATCTGCCAGTGATTCATGAGAGGCACTTGGAAGTCTTCGAAACTCTTTTTAGAACCGGATAATACCTCTGTTGGCAAATAACCTTCATGAACAAACGCGGTTGTTGATAAACCAATGCGTAATTTTTCCGAGACATTTGTCCTTCACCCGGAGTCATTAGACCCGGGAAATTTACTCCATCAACCGGAGCAGCATGACTTCCCTTTTGTTATAATGAGACGCCATGGAAGAGCCGGCTGCCATAAGATAAAGTAAGCTATACCTGACGGTAGGAAGCCTCTATGTGACAACGACGACTGTTGAGAACTTTAAAGCGGCCTATACCCGGCTGTGTGAAGGGTGATATTTAAGCTATACCTGCTGTTGGAAGGTGATGTAAGCTATACCCGAAGGCAAGAAGCCTCCTCCAATCAGCCAATGTTGAATAGGGTCGGCTGCCGATGGTATTATGTAAGCTATACCTTATGGCAAGAAGCATCCATTCGACAGCCGCGACTAGTAATTGTACTAGGCGGCTGCGTGAAGGGCTTATGTAAGCTATACCCAAGGGCAAGAAGCCTCCTTCCGCAACTATTTTTGGCGTAAACGCCGGTTGTTAGGGTGAGATAAGCGAACCCGTCGGTAAGAAGCCCCCTTCGACAACCGCGGTTAATAAGTAACCGGAAGTGGCATAAAGCCGACCATAAGGGTGAGATAAGCGATACCCGTCGGTAAGAAGCCCCCTTCGATGGCCGCAATTGATAAGCAATTGGAATTTGATGTACACGCTGTTGCCTTAGGGGAATTTTTTAAGCTATACCAAAGGTAGGAAGCCTCCATCAACAACAACGCTTAATGTACTCAAACTAGGCATAAAGCCAATTGCGCATCATACCAGTTCAGGGTCTCTAAAGCGAGATTGGTCGTCAACTCTGTGAGCCGGCTCAGGGTCTCTAAGGCGAGATTGACTGATAAGAGCTTAACTTTTAACATACAACAGTTCAGGGTCTCTAAAGCGAGATTGGTCGTCCACTTTGTGAACCGGCTCAGGGTCTCTAAAGCGAGATTGACTGGTAAGAGTAACATTAGTTCAGGGTCTCTAAGGCGAGATTGGCCGTCAACTTTGTGAACCGGCTCAGGGTCTCTAAAGCGAGATTGACTGAGAAGAACTTATTGTATTGACATCAGTTCAGGGTCTCTAAACAAGATTGGCCGTCAACTCCTTGGCGGGTCAAAGAACCACAGGAACCGCAAATTTGCTGGTATTGAAGAATTTCATCCTGAGATCATAAAGATACCCATAAGAGCCGGGGCTCCAATCTTTGGTAGTAGTAATACTCTATATAAATATGATATGTATAATGATAATGGATCTGCATCATCTCTTAAGTATAATATGGCCGCAAGTGTGCCACGTTCCATGGCCGCAAAGTCTCCTGACCCGCCGTGTCCGACTCATCACGAATATCAATGAGATAGTATGACCCGTTGTTGAGGTTTCTGCTAACCACAAAGGGCCCTTCCCACGGCGGAGAGAGTTTATGCATCCCGGTTTGGTCTTGAATAAGCCGGAGCACCAGGTCACCTTCCTGGAACGTCCGGGTCTTCACCCTGCGGCTATGATAGCGTCGCAGGTCTTGCTGGTAAGTTGTTGATCTGGTCGCTGCTAACTCTCGTGCTTCATCCAAGGCATCCAACGCATCTTGACATGCCAGCTCATTGTCCGTCTCAACATAAGCCGCCACCCTTGGTGAATCATGCCGGATGTCACTGGGTAGAACCGCCTCAGCCTCGTAGACCATGAAAAAAGGTGTAAAACCTGTAGACCTGTTAGGTGTAGTCCGGATGCTCCATAAGACGGAAGGAAACTCATCAACCCAACACCCGGCCGTCCGTTTCAAAGGGACCATGAGCCGGGGTTTAACCCCTCGCAGGATTTCCTGATTAGCCCGCTCAGCCTGGCCATTGGACTATGGATGTGCCACGGCTGAAACATCAAGCCGGATATGCTCCTTCTCACAGAACATCTTCATAGCCCCCTTGGACAAATTTGTACCATTATCAGTGATAATACTATGTGGATAGCCAAAACGATAGATCAATTTCCTGACAAACTCAACCGCTGTAGCTGCATCACACTTGCTTACTGGCTCAGCCTCAACCCACTTGGTAAACTTATCAACTGCCACCAAGAGGTGCGTTTTCTTATCTTTGGACCTCTTGAAGGGCCCTACCATATCAAGCCCCCAGACCGCAAACGGCCAAGTGATAGGTATCATCCTCAACTCTTGAGCCGGAACATGAGCACGTCGGCCAAATTTCTGACAAGCGTCACACTTACGAACCAGATCCTCTGCATCCTTGTGAGCCATCAACCAGAAAAATCCATGCCAAAAAGCTTTGGCCACTAAAGATCTTGACCCGGCATGATGTCCACAGTCGCCAGCATGAATTTCATTTAAGATCTGCTGGCCCTCTTCTGGTGACACACAGCATTGGAAAACACCTGTCACACTGCATTTGTGTAACTCACCGTTGATAATTGTCATGGACTTAGAACGGCGGACGATCTCCTGAGCCTGGCTCTCATCATCCGGCAACTCGCCGCGCGTCAAGTACGCTAAATAAGGAGTAGTCCAATCCGGAATAATATGTAGAGCCGCCACTAGAGCCGCCTCCAGGTCAGGAATTGCCAGATCCTCCTCAGAAGGCATCTTGACAGTCGGATGATATAACACGTCAAGAAAAACATTAGGCGGCACCGGTTTATGCTGAGATCCGAGTCGTGATAATGCATCAGCCGCCTCGTTCCGCCGACGATCAATATGATCCACCTGATACCCTTTGAAATAACCTGCAACAACATCAACCGCCTGTAGATAAGCCGCCATCCGTGGGTCCTTAGAATCACAAGTACCTGAAACTTGCTGAGCCACAAGGTCTGAGTCGCCTAGGCATCTAACCCGACTTAAATTCATCTTTTTAGCGACTCTCAAACCATGGAGCAAGGCTTCATACTCAGCAGCGTTATTAGTACAGGAGAACATCAATCGGAGCACATAACAAAACTTATCACCTTTCGGGGAGGTGAGAACCACACCAGCACCAGACCCCTCAAGTTGTTTAGACCCGTCCAAATATATAGTCCAGTATGTCTTGTCCGGCTTCTCTTCGGGCGCTTGGCACTCTGTCCAATCATTTATGAAATCCACCAAAGCCTGAGACTTAATTGCTGTACGAGGGGTGTAACTGATGTTAAGAGGCCCCAACTCTAAAGCCCACTTGGCAATCCTTCCCGTAGCCTCTCTATTCTGAATAATATCCCCCAACAGGGCAGAGCTTACTACAGTTATTGGATGGCCCAAAAAGTAGTGCTTCAGCTTACGATTAGCCATAAAGACCCCGTATACAAGCTTCTGCCAATGCGGATACCGCTGCTTGGACTCGGCCAAGACCTCACTGATGTAGTAAACAGGCCTCTGAACGGGGTACTCTTTTCCTGCTTCCTTACGTTCAACAACAATCGCCACACTGACCGCCCGGCTGTTAGCTGCTACATATAGGAGTAGCGGCTCTTTCTCAGCCGGAGCGGCTAATACTGGCGGCTCAGTCAATTGCTTCTTAAGAGCTTCCAGCGCCTCTGCGGCTGCCTTGCTCCACTTAAACTTGTCCGTCTTCTTCATCATCTGATACAAGGGGATGGCCTTCTCCCCAAGCCGACTTATGAACTGGCTCAACGCCGCAATCCGGCCTGCAATACGCTGAACATCATTGATGCATGTCGGCTCTCGCAAAGAGGTGATAGCCTTGATTTTATCCGGGTTAGCCTCGATGCCACGCTCAGAAACCAAGAACCCCAAAAGCTTTCCTGCAGGGACACCAAAGACACATTTTGCCGGGTTAAGCATCATTTTGTACACCCGGAGATTGTCAAAAGTTTCCTTCAGGTCCTCCAAGAGGGTTTCCTTCTTCCTAGACCTCACCACTATGTCATCCACATAAGCATGAACATTACGACCAATCTGGCTGTGGAGACAGTTCTGCACACACCGCTGGTAAGTCGCCTGGGCACTCTTGAGCCCAAAAGGCATGGAGACGTAGCAGAACGCCCCAAAAGGTGTGATAAACGATGTCTTCTCCTGGTCCTTGACTGCCATTTTGATTTGATGATACCCTGAATAAGCATCCAAAAAACACAAATTCTCACAACCGGCTATTGCATCAATGATCTGATCAATGCGAGGGAGTGCGAAGGGATCAGCCGGACAAGCCTTGTTAAGGTCCGTGTAATCTATGCACATATGCCAAGTACCATTCTTTTTAAGCACCAATACTGGATTAGCCAACCATTCCGGGTGAAAAACTTCAACTATGAACCCAGCGGCTAAAAGCCGGGCAACCTCTTCCCCAATAGCCTTGCGCCTCTCCTCATTGAACCGTCGCAGAAACTGCTTGATCGGCTTAAACTTCGGATTCACATTAAGATTGTGCTCAGCGAACTCTCTCGGTACACCCGGCATGTCAGAAGGTTTCCATGCAAAGATGTCCTGATTCTCACGGATGAATTCGATGAGCGCGCTTTCCTATTTGGGATCCACGTGAGCCCCGATGATGAACTGCTTGGATGAGTCGCCCGGAGTAAAGTCCACTGTTTTAGTATCATCCGCTGAAAACTTGAGTGGCGGCTCTGCCTCTGTATTTGGTTTCTTCAACGGGGTCATGTCCTCCGGTTCAACGTTCTCCTTAAGAACTTCCGCTCCTCTTGTGCACAGCTAGCCTCAGCATAAGCCGCATCACCTTCCTCGCACTCAAGAGCCATTTTTCAATTGCCATGAACCGTAATCGTGCCATTTAAGCCGGGCATTTTAAGCTGCAAATAAACATAACAAGGTCTAGCCATGAACTTGGCGTAAGTCGGCCGCCCGAACAACGCATTATAAGGGCTCTTGATCTTGACCACCTCGAACCACAAGGTCTCCACCCTGTAATTATACTCATCGCCGAAAGCCACCTCCAAAGAGATTTTTCCTACTGGGTATGCCGACTTACCAGGTACCACGCCATGAAACATAGTAGAAGAAGTTTTGAGATCTTTGTCTAGCAACTTCATCCGCCGGAAGGTGTCATAATACAAGATGTTGATACTGCTACCTCCGTCCATGAGCACTTTATTTACTCCATAACCATGTATCTGAGGGGCCACCACCAGAGCAAGCCGGCCCGGGTCATCCACCCGTGGCGGGTGATCTTGCCTGCTCCACGTTATGTCATACTCTAACCACGGCAGGTATCGTGGGAGAGCCGGCATGATCGTATTAACCGCTCGCCTCCGTAGTTTCTCATCTCGCTTGTTGTTACCAGTCATAAACACATGATACTGCCCCGAACTGAGCTGCTTCGGGTTACTCTGGAATCCAGACTGATTGCGCTGCTGCTGCTGTTGCTGTTGTTGCTGTTGGTCATTATGATTGCGCTGCTTGCTGTTGCTGCTGCTGCTGCTGGTCATTATGATTGTTGTTACCAGGATGCTGTTGATGCTGCTGATTATTGTGACCCAGATGCCCTGCTCCTGAGCCGCCGGCACCAAAGCCGGCATCTGACCCGCCGTGGCCTGAACCGCCAGGCCCTGATCCGCCAAGCGGCCCACCGCACTGATTATGAGGCGGTTGAAAGTGTTGATTCTTAAATCTATGCATGATAAAACAATCGCCCCACACATGCGTTGCTGGTTTATCAGGTGTGCTGTGCTCTGGGCAGGGTTTCCTAAGCACCACTTCCAAATTGAAAGGGGGCCTGTTATCCCGTTGGTACGGCTTGTAAGCCCCGTTCCCCTTAGGAACATTCGGCCCTGTGTTAGCATTTGCCACCAGCTCTGACCCGCCGCCAGCGTTCCTCTGTCTTCTTTGATTCCCATTGTTCCCAAAACTCTTGCCTTGGTTGTTCTTCTTTCCCTAATTAGACTTCTCCTCATCCGAACCCGGATCTTTGGTGTTGTCTGAGTCGGCGTACTTCGTTAGAGCCGTCATGAGCTCTCCCATGTCTTGACACGTACGTTTAAGCCGGCCAAGCTTCTGCTTTAGTGGAACGAAATGACAATTCTTCTCCAAAATGAGCACCGCTTGAGCCGCCGTGATCTGTTCCGACGAGTGAATGACGACCGACACCCGCCGAACCCAATGATGAGCCGACTCATTCTCCTGCTGAACGCAATGATCCAAATCCACAATGGTCATAGGCTGCTTGCAGGTCCCTTGGAAATTTTTGATGAACCTTGCCCTCAATTCGGCCCAAGAACTTATAGTGTTGGGTGGTAAACCCTTTAACCATGTGCGAGCCGGGCCCTCGAGCATCATGATAAAATATTTTGCAAAAACAGCCTCATTGACGTCTAACATCTCCATAGCTAGCTCATAGCTCTCAACCCAAGCCTCGGGAGGGAGATCCGTCGTGTAATTTGGAACCTTCCGAGGCCCCTTGAAATCCTTAGGCAACCTCTCGCTCTGTAGAGCCGGAGTTAAGCATGGAACTCCCGTGGCTCTAGCGCTACCAACCGCTCCAGCCTCTGTCAACACTGAGGGCCCAAGACCCGGAGGAACTATTGCTGCCTCTTGTTCTCGCCTGTTTCTTGCCCGGTCCACCAGGGCCTGCGCGTCTAGCGCCGCGCGTCCCCCTTGCCCATGATGCGGGCCACTGCTTGACACCGCCGGCGACTCATAGCGCCGGCTGAAACTTCGACTATGGAGAGGGGTGGAGTGGATCCGGCTCCGACTGTGAGTATATCTCTCTTGTTGAGCCCCGGCCGTCTGTAAATACCCGATAGCGTTCCTCACCTCCTCCGCAAAGGGTGCCTCATCTGGGATAGGGATCGTTCCAAGCTAGGTAGCTACTGCTACCATGTTCTCGACTGGGTTAGAATAATGACCCGTTGGTGTCATAAACCCTTCGGGTGGGGCCATGTGAGCCGCTGCTCGCCCTTCCCCAGGGGCAGCCGCCGCTCTCCCAAAGCCGGGGGTGTTGAAGAGATTCCTCGCCTCATAGCGCTCCGGCAGACGAGATTGATGCCTCCTGCGGTGCACAGCCGCCGCTGAAAATTGTTCCAGCCCCAAACGGAAAGCGTCGGCCTTGTGTCGTGCTGCCTCTGCCTCCATCTGGGAGTTTAAATCAGTTATCCTCTGACGCTCCTCGGCCATCCGGCCCTTGATCCTTGCGATCTCTGTGTTACGGGCCACCTGATTATCTGGTGTGACCTCTGTAGCTAACAAAGCCTCAAGCTCATCCATCAACTCCACAAGGCCCTGAGCCGGCGGCTGGGGAGGGTTAGCTTCCGACCCGGCCGCCCCTGGCCCTGCCATGAATACCGCCGCGTGAGATGGCCGCTCCGGCTCATCTGATTCACCGTGCTCTGACTCGGGGCGGGTCTCATCGTAGCCCCCAAGGCCACCATTGCTGAGTTGGTACACAGATTTGGTTCCCCCACTTGACGACTCATCATCGGAGTGCACGAGAGTCCCTTGATATCCGGATGCTTCCAGATCCATACCATGATTGAAGCCCACGAAGACATGCCCCTGAACCGGGTTAACACGGGCATGGCCTACCTTACATGCGGGCTGGAGACGACGAGCTGGCTTGATGATGTCGGTGCAGACGTCCGGCCCGGGTGTAGATCCGTCTATCTTTCCGATGAACACCTGGATCCCGCCGAACGGAACCCTGAAACCATACTCCATGGAAGTAGCATCAAGCCCCCAGCCGGCGTCGTCGATGTAGAGCCGGCCGCGGCGACTCTTGCTCATCCTCCCAACTACGTATCCTTCGAGCTCTGGAAGGGAGCCCTTTGAGAACTCAACACCACCGAACGCGGGCCCCACGGTGGGCGCCAACTGTCGTGGTTTTGTCACGGTAGATGTCCGGGTTACCAGACTTGAGTTCGGAGCCATCGCCTTGGTAGTGGACTCAAAGGGATTGATTGAGACAAAGGACACGAGTTTACCCAGGTTCGGCCCCTCAAGCCGAGGTAAAAGCTTACATCCTGCTTGTGTTGTTATTGCTTGTTGTATCGATTACAAGGGGCTAGATGCTTGACCTAGTTTTCGATCACCTCTCCCTAAGCCACCCCGGCTCTGCCTTTATATAAGAGGTCAGAGCCATCGGGTCTTACAATTGTACAACCGGATCACGCTTTACATCTCCGAATCCATCTCTATCTTACCAACCAAATTATCCTTTGGAAGGTCTTGCGCATCCGGGTCTATGTCGTCCGGCCCACCTCAAGAGCCGCCAAAGTTCTTGGGCCTCCAGCTGATACATATCTTTATGGGCCAGCTCATAACCAATGCTTATCAACCGGAACCTTCCAGCCGGGTCATATCACGGGGCTATATCCCCAACAATATGAATATCGTCTCTTTTAAAGACCCCTGCCGGTGCAAGCACTCGACAGCGGTCTCGGGGACTACACCCAATGGGTGCACTCAGCGTGCCCCCATTGGAACATCTATCACACGATCTATCGAGTGACACGCCTCACTTCGCACCCTTGGAATAGCGTCATATCATGGTTGATGAATGATATCCATGAAACCTACAAGGTAGCTTCGGAGTGGTGCGATCAAGGGTAAACGTATCCCGTATACGACAAACTCTAAGACCCCTGCCGGTGCAAGCACTCGACAACGGTCTCGGGGACTAGACCCAGTGGGTGCACTCAGAGTGCCCCCGCTGGCCTAAAACCTACTCGATTAAGACCTGATCTATTCGAGTGGAGAACCATCAAACATTCTACAAGCAGAAAACAAACACCTAGTGGGTGTACAACCAAAGAAGACAGGAATTCAATTGGAAATGTACTTACAATCGAACTTACTCGGACATTGGTTCGAAGCGCTGTGCTAGCATCGTAAGCCAACTTGCTGGCCTCATACGTCTCCTTGGTGCGCATCATCATCTGCTCCGCCTGGATCATGGCCTCCTTTGCGGCTCCGGTCTGATCTTCCGGAACGCGGTGCAGAGGAAAAGCCGCCACCGACGGGATCGGTGTAATGGCTGGGGCAGTCGAGGTAGTCTGAGCGGGTTCAGTTGGAGTCGACGTCACAATAGTGGAAATAGATGGTGGGGCACACGACATAGGCACTACAGGATCGGCTCTGACCTGTGTCGAGTCGCTTATCCCCTGGCGGGATCCGGCAGTCGATCGCTGAGTCGTCTACACGGACGAAGTTCTTCGAGTGCGTATGCGTAGGGTGCCTAAGGTCTCGCCTTCGCCTCCCGTACCCCGAGGGTGTTCCTCATCATCTTCCAGCTGGATGATTTCTACAAAATACCAATCGGCAACATTATCTTTTGCAATCGACGAACCCCATTCGAGAAGCAGAACTGAAGATTTGTTTACCTCTGTGGGAAGTGGCCGCGTCAGCAGTGTCTATGTCCATTGCCTCCCGTCCATCACGTGGAGGCGACGTCACTGAAGTAGCAGCTCTGATGGATCAAACGACACTCGGTCAACAAGAATTCGAAGTCACAATCGACAACGGGACTTTTTAAAGTAAACACTTACGTGGAGACGACAGGCACAACCATCCTCATGCGTGGCAGAGCTTTGCGAGGTTTTGCTACGTTGGGCTTGGATTGCTTCGTCGATCTCTCACTCGATTCGACGGTCAAAGGTCGGCTTCGCTTCGGGTTCTTCTCACTCGGAGCCGGGGTCTTGTCCTTGGCGGTCGCAGGGTCTTGACGAGAGTTGGAGCGGCGTTCGGTGCGAGTAGGAGACTCGACTTCCTCCTCGTTCTCACTCGAGTCTTCATATTCGTCTTCGGAGTCATAAGAGCCGTCGACGTCCATGCTTCCGCCCTCGCTCTCCCCACCATCTTTAGGTTGGTTCCCATTGGGTACAGGCGAGTACATGTGCGTCCACTCCTGCATGGTTCAAACAATCAAGTCAGTCAACAAATCAATCGATCACTCGACAATGAAGTACATCAATCGACAAAGTGCAATTTACCAGATTCTTCGGCGGATTTTCGGTCGAGTAAGGTCGGATCCTCGTGGTTCCTAGTGGATTGTCGCATGCTCCGGTGATATTGCGAAGCCACTGCTCGACAGTGGCCCGCGAAACCTCTTCTGGGTGCATCCTGGTCGAATCCCCAGGGCCTGCATAATGCCACATGGTGTGGTTCCTGGCCTGGAGCGGCTGAATCCGTCGACTGAGGAATGTCTCTAGGAGATCCATGCCAGTCACTCCGCCCCGAACAAGTTTCACTACAACATCCACAAAGATTCCCACTTGGAATTGTTCTCCTTCTGACACCTTTAGGGGCTTGGGGACGGCTAGACGATCAGATGTGAAAGGGGAAAGACCAGTCAACATATTGGGAGAAGCTATGTCTTTACAATAAAACCATGTCGACTGCCAGCCTCTAACAGATTCAGGAAAGGTCATGGAAGGAAAAGAACTATGAGCTCTCTTTTGAATTCCTAGACCCCCACACAGCTGCAGTACATGAGTTTTTCGATCCTCAGGGAGGGCTTTCTTTATAGTCTGAGATCTAACCATGAAAATGTGCTTGAATAGTCCCCAAGTGAGGGGGACAGCCCAGGAAACACTCGCACAAGGTGATGAAAGAAGACAAGTAGGAGATGGCATTCGGTGGAAAGTGGTGGAGCTGAGCTCCAAAGAAGTTCAAAAACCCTCTAATGAACGGATGGGGAGGCATAGAAAAACCTCTTTCGACGTGGGAGAGGAGGAGAACCCGCTCTCCTTCGCGTGGCTCCGGCTCGCGCTCCTCCTCCGACAACCTCCAGGCGCCGTCCGCCACAAGTCCATCGATGACCAAGTTATTAATGTCCGCACGGGTGACCACCGAGGGGAGAAAGTCCCCCTGGATCCATCCCGGCGACACGGTGAACCGAGCGGTCGAGGGCTTCTTGCCCTTGCCCTTTACCACTCCCTTCTTGGTGCGCTCTAACTTCTCCGTGGTTCCCTTCGTCATCACAGCGGCTGGGCTCGTCGGAGCAGAGCAGAGTATAGCGCTGGAGACAGGGGAGGTGGAGGAAGAGAGGAAATTTGGGGAAAGATGTTGTGCAATCCACGGCGCTTTGGGATTTATACCCCTGCCGAATGCCTCGCTGACGGGTGGACCCGTGAAATCCCCGCATCCCTCAACCGCAGACGACGCCCTATACGTGGCGAAATGAGTGGCACGGGAATCGAGGTGTCATGCCCCCACTCACTTCGATCATGGCGTCATCACCGGAGACGCGCGCGCTTCCCAAATTTTCATATCCCACAAGATCCGGGCCTGTCAGACCGACCTGTCACTTCCAAAGATTCCTTCAGATCACTCGGAACAAAATTGACATTGAACATTCACTCGGACACTTTCAAGTCTGAATCGATCCGGGCGGATGATGAATAGTTCAGTCGACACAAGTTTCGTTGAAGCCCCGAATTTCATTCGGAAGATTTCGTGCCTTGTTCCGAAATGGCATCGATACCCCCATTCACCACTCAAACCCTGATCCATTCGGGGGCTAATGACGAGGATATGAACCTAGGGTAGGGTCCTAGGCCTGACCTACATACCCTACCCAACGACACTACATTGGAAGACTTGAAGATCACAAGTAAGATTCTGACTGGATACCCGATGGCGCTCAAGTCACTCGACAGACAATCCACTCGAAGATTTCTTCCTCCACTCAATAGTCGCCTGGCACTCGGAAGACCTCACTTCCAGTCGATGCCAGAAGACCAGAAGCCACCCCAGGAGACCAATGGGCAGGCGTTAGGCTAGTCGTCATTAGTAGCAATTATTATGTATGTTACCAGTAACGCTAGACTTTATACCCACGATCGGACTCTTGGATGTCTGGTAATTATGAGGGGCAACGAACTCTATATAAGCCGCCCCTCCCCACTGGCACAAGGGTTCGCAGCCATTGTAATCACTATTCTCCATGCGACAAAGCTCCAGAGCACTGAGACGTAGGGTTGTTACCTCCACGAGAGGGGCCTGAACTCATACATCCGTGTGTACATCCTCGCCGTAGATTGGACTCTACCCTCTCCCTTCGTACCCCTATCTTCTACTATCAAGCTTGTTCCCATGATAGTATTGCAATCTGGTTTTTATTGTCCTACTCTCTTCAAGGATGCTCGGAAGTATGTCTTGTCTTGTGATGAGTGTCAAAGAATTGGTAATATCAGTAGATGTCAGGAAATGCCTATGAACTATTCAATTGTTATTAAACCATTTGATGTTTAGGGCTTTGATTATATGGGACCTTTTCCTTCCTCCAATGGGTATACACATATGTTGGTTGCTGTTGATTATGTTACTAAGTGGGTAGAAGCCATTCCAACTAGTAGTCCTAATCATAAAACTTCTATTAAAATGCTTAAAGAAGTTATTTTCCCAAGGTTTGGAGTCCCTAGATACTTAATGACTCATGGTTGCTCACACTTTATTCATGGCGCTTTCTGTAAATTGCTTGCTAAGTATGATGTCAACCATATAATTGCATCTCCGTATCATCCTCAGTCTAGTGGTCAAGTAGAATTGAGCAATAGAGAAATTAAATTGATCTTGCAAAAGACTATTAATAGATCTAGAAAGAATTGATCTAAGAAACTTGATGATGCATTATGGGCTTATAGAACTGCATATAAAAACCCTATGGGTATGTCTCCGTATAAAATGGTTTATGGGAAAGCATGTCACTTACCTCTTGATCTAGAACATAAAGCTTATTGGGAAATTAAGGAGCTCAACTATGATTTCAAACTGGCTGGTGAGAAGAGGTTATTTGACATTAGCTCACTTGATGAATGGAGAACCCGGGCCTTTGAGAATGCCAAGTTGTTTACATAAAAGGTTAAGAGATGATATGATAAAAGGATACAAAAGCATGAATTCAATGTAGGTGACCATGTCTTGCTATACAATTCTAGTTTAAGATTTTTTGCAGGAAAGCTTCTCTCTAAATGAGAAGGGCCTTACATTATCGAGGAAGTATATCATTACGGTGCCATCAAGATCAACAATGTCGAAGGCACAAATCCAAAGGTGGTAAACGAGCAGAGAATCAAACATTATATCTCACGTACTCTCGTAAATGTAGAAACCAATATACCATAACCCCGGAGGAGTACATAAGGGATGTCTACTAGAATGTTTTAGACTCCGAAAAGGAGTAGGTATGTAGTAAGGTAAGTAAACCGACTCCAAAACTTTTCCAATATCATTTTTCTCTGTTTTGGAATATTTAAAAAATTAGGAAAAATTAAAGTAGTCCGAATAGTACACGAGGAGGCGACAAGCCGTGAGGGCGTGCCCTACCCCCTGGGCACGTCCCTATGGCTTGTGGCCACCTTGTGTGCCCTCCGGACTCTGTTTTCTTGCAGAATAATCCTGTTGGTCGGTAAAAATCATTATATAATATCCCTAAGGTTTTGACCACCATACCACGAAAAAATCCTCTGTTTTTCTTTGTTGTTGTTTTTCGAAACAGATCTGAAAATATGTCGTCCCAAGAGTCCAATGGGGAGAGCTATGTATCGCATTATCTTTCCAACCCCAAGCTCTATGGGGACTTAGATCCTTATGGATTGTTCTCGGAGGAGGAACAAGAAGGTAAGTATAAGGAAGAAAGCTCGGATGAAGAAGAGATGCCTCTGCCTCAACCAGGAGATATGCACGTGAAGTTTAGGAAATCGAGCCTCCCAAACACAAGAAGAAAACCTAAGGTTCTATTTATCCCTTCTCGTTTTCTGCAGGAGAGCAAGCAAGAATTATGTCAAAGGATATTGAAGCTCGAACAGGAAGTTGACGATCCGAGGGAACATAATTTTATTCTTAAGAGGAAATGGAACAAGCTTAAAGATCCGTCTCCACCATCACCACCTCCGAAGAAAGACAACTAAACACATGGGTATGGGCACTCCCCTTGGCTTGTGCCAAGATTGGGAGAGGTTTTCCGATATCGTATCATCATCACACTTTTATCTTTATCGTTTTTCTTAGTTTGATACTTTTGGTTACATCTTTATCTAGTAGAGAGAAAAATTCAGTATGATCTAGCCTTGAGTTTTTCCTTATGTTCCCTCTATGTAATGAAGTCTGAGAGTTATATAATAATGGTTAGTTTGAATTGAGGGCTTTGCTTTCTTGCTATGGTCTGGAGAAAAAGAATGAAGAGTTAAAGAAGTAAAAATATTGTATAATGATCTTATGGGAAGTGACAACTTTACATATAAGAAGTATGTCGCATGAAACTTCTTGTTAGTTGACAAAGATAGTTTTGGTCATTGTTGCAATTAATAGGAAGTAATAAAGAGAGAGAGAGGTCTCACATATATATATACTATCTTGGACACCTTTTGTGATTGTGAGCACTCATCAACATATTATATGCTAAAAAGTTGATGTTGGACAAGGAAGACAACATAATGAGTTATGTTTTCTTATTTCCGGATAGAAGTTATATTGTCATGGATCCTCTAACATGTGACGCTTGATTCCATCTCATACTAGCCAAAACTTCCGCACCAAGTACAGATACTACTTGTGCATCCAAACACCCTTAAACCAGTTTTGCCATGAGGGTCCACCATACCTACCTATGGATTGAGTAAGATCCTTCAAGTAAGTTGTCATCGGTGCAAGCAATAAAAATTGCTCTCTAAATATGTATGATCTATTAGTGTGAGGAAAACAAAGTTTATACGAACTTGTCATATGGAAGAAATAAAAGCAACAGACTGCATAATAAAGTTCTTTATCACAAGCGGCTATATAAAGTGACGTTCTTTTGCATTAAGATATTATGCATCCAACCATAAAAGCACATGACAACCTCTGCTTCCCTCCGCGAAGGACCTATCTTTTACTTTTGCTTTCTAGTACTTACTTTTATGCAAGAGTCTTGGTGATCTTCACCAATTCCTTTTTATCACCTTTTTCTCTTGGAAAGCGTCATGTGTTGGGGAATGATCTAGACATATATATGCACTCGGATGTAGGTTATCATAAACTATTATTGTTGACATCACCCTTGAGGTAAATAGTTAGGAGGCGAAACTATAAGCCCCTATCTTTCTCTGTGTCCGGTTGAAACTTTGATCTCATAAGTATCGTGTGAGTGTTAGAAATTGTAAAAGACTAAATGTAGTTGAGTATGTGAACTTGTTGAAGCTCTTATATTGACTCTTTCCAACGTTATGATAAATTGCAATTGTTTCACTGACTGAGATCATAGTTTGTTAGTTTTCAATAAAGTTTCTGATTCATACTTTACCTTGTGAATGAATTGTCACTTTAGCATAAGAAATTATATGTCAATATGTGTTGCTGTTCTAAAGATGATCATGACGCCTTCAAGTTTATAGTTTATTTTATCGATACCTCTATCTCTAAACATGTGGACATGATTATCGATGTTGGTTTTCGCTTGAGGACAAGCGAGGTCTAAGCTTGGGGGAGTTGATACGTCCATTTTGCATCATGATTTAATATTGATATGTATTTGCATTATGGGCTGTTATTAAACATTATGGTACAATGCTTATGCCTTTTCTCTCTTATTTTACAATGTTTACATGAAGGGGGACAATGCCAACAGCTAGAATTCTGGGCTGGAAAAGGAGCAAATATTAGAGACCTATTCTGCACAACTCCAAAAGTCCTGAAAATCTACAAAGAATTGTTTTGGAATATATAAAAATTATTGGGCAAAGAAGATACCAGAGGGGGCCCACCAGGAAGCCACAAGCCTAGGGGCGCGCCCTACCCCCCTGAGTGCGCCTCTATTGCTTGTGGGCGACCTGGCAGGCCTCTAGTCCCCATCTTTTTCTATATGATGTGTTTTGACCTGGAAAAAAAATCAAGGGAGAGCTTTCGGGATGAACCGCCGATGTCTCGAGGCAGAACCTGGGCAGAAGCAATCTAGGGCTCCGGTAGAGCCATTCTATTGGGGAACTTTCCTCCCGGAGGGGAAATCGAAGCCATCATCCTCACCAATGATCCTTTCATCGAGAGGGGGTCAATCTCCATCAACATATTCACTAGCACCACCTCCTCTCCAAACCTTAGTTCATCTCTTGTATCCGATCTTTTTCTCAAAACCTCAGATTGGTACATGTGGGTTGCTAGTAGTGTTGATTACTCCTTGTAGTTGATGCTAGTTGGTTTATTCGGTGGAAGATCATATGTTCAGATCCTTAATGATAATTAATACTCGTATGATTATGAACATGAATATGCTTATTGTGTAGTTACGTTTGTTCCCGAGGACATGGGAGAAGTCTTGCTATAAGTAATCATGTGAGTTTGGTATTCGTTCGATATTTTGATGAGATGTATGTTGTCTTTTCTCTAGTGGTGTTATGTGAACGTCGAATACATAACACTTCACCATTGTTTGGGCCTAGCGGAAGACATTGGGAAGTAAGAAGTAGATGATGGGTTGCTAGAGTGACAAAAGCTTTAACCCTAGTCTATGAGTTGCTTCGTAAGAGGCTGATTTGGATCCATATGTTTCATGCTATGGTTAGATTTATCTTAATTCTTATTTCGTAGTTGCGGATACTTGCGAAAGGGGTTAGTCATAAGTAGTAGGCTTTTACAAGTAAGGACAACACCCAAGCATCGGTCCACCCACATATAAAACTATCAAAGTAACGAATGCGGGTCATATGAGCATGATGAAAACTAGCTTGACAGTAATTCCCATGTGTCCTCGGGAGCGCTTTGCTTTATATAAGAGTTTGTCTAGGTTTGTCCTTTGCTACAAAATGGATTGGGCCACCTTTCTGCACCTTTGTTACACATTACGAATTATCTTATCATACAACTATCTGTTACCGATAATTTCAGTGCTTGTAGAGAATACCTTGCTGAAAACCGCTTGTCATTTCCTTCTGCTCCTCGTTGGGTTTGACATTCTTACTTGTCGAAAGGACTACGATAGATCTGTTGGAAATATGCCCTAGAGGCAATAAATAAAGTGTTTATTATTATATTTCCTTGTTCATCGTAATTGTTTATTATCCATGCTATAATTGTATTGATTGGAAACACATTACATGTGTGGGTAAATAGACAACACTCTGTCCCTCGTATGCCTCTAGTGAACTAGCTCGTTGGTCAAAGATGGTCAAGGTTTCCTAGCCATTGACATGTGATATAATTTGACAACGGGATCACATCATTAGGAGAATGATGTGATGGACAAGACCCAAACTACAAACGTAGCATATGATCGTGTCAGTTTATTGCTACTGTTTTCTGCATGTCAAGTGTGTGTTCCTATGACCATGAGATCATGCAATTCACAGACATTGGAAGAGTGCCTTTTGTGTATCAAACGTCACAACATAACTGGGTGACTATAAAGGTGCTCTATAGGTATCTCCGAAGGTGTCTGTTGAGTTGGCATGGATCAAGACTGGGATTTGTTACTCCGTGTGACGGAGAGGTATCTCAGGGCCCACTCGGTAATACAACATCACAATAAGCCTTGCAAGCAATGTAACTAAGTGTTAGTTGCGGGATCTTGTATTACGAAACGAGTAAAGAGACTTGCCGGTAACGAGGTTGAACTAGGTATGGAGATACCGACGATCGAATCTCGGGCAAGTAACATACCGAAGAACAAAGGGAACATCATACGGGATTAACTGAATCCTTGACATAGAGGTTCGACCGATAAAGATCTTCGTAGAATATGTAGGAACCAATATGGGCATCCAGGTCCCGCTTTTGTTTATTGACCGTAGAAGTGTCTCGGTCATGTCTACATAGTTCTCGAACCCACAGGGTGTGCACACTTAAGGTTTGGTGACGTTTCGGTAGTATAGAGTTATGTATGGTGGTGACCGAAGGTTGTTCGGAGTCCTGAATGAGATCCCAGACATTACGAGGAGCTCCAGAATGGTCTGGAGGTAAAGATTCATATATAGGAAGTCCTATTTTGCTCATCGGAAAAGTTTCGGGCTCATCGGTAGTGTACCGGGAGTGCCGGTAGTGTACCGGGAGGAGTATTTCGACCCAAGAGGCTACATGGGCTGTGGGAGAGTGGAAACCATCCCTTAGTGGGCTGGTGGTACAACCACAAGAGGCCCATGCAGCTGGAAGAAAAGAGTCCTAAGACAAAAAGTGGAAAAAGGCAAAAAAAGAGGATGAATCCTAGTCCTACTAGGATTGGAGGTGGACTCCACATCCACCCTTGGTTCGGCCGACTCCTTGGTGGCTTGGCCCTTGGGCCAAGCCACCTCCTCTCTTCCTCCTATATATACTAGTGGTATTGAGGGTTTTTGCACTAGTTTTTCAGCCACGTGCTACCCGTTCCTCCAGTGCATAGTTTCTCCTCTAGATCGGATTTCTGCAGTGCTTAGGCGAAGCCCTGCTGGAATTGCTCCACCACCATCGCCGGAGTGCCGTCATGCTGCCGGAGAAATCTTCCTTCTCTCCGCTCTCTCTTGCTGGATCAAGATGGCAGAGATCGTCATCAAGCTGTACGTGTGCTGAACGCGGAGGTGTCGTCCGTTCGGTGCTAGATCGGAAGGATCATGATCAAGTTCGTGGGACGGATCGTGATCAAGTTCGTGGGACGGATCATGATTGGATCGTGCGACGGATCGTGATTGGATCACGGGACGCACGGCGATTTGGATCGCGAGGACGTTCGACTACACCAACCGCGTTTCTTAACGCTTCCCTCTTAGCGATCTACAAGGGTACGTAGATCCACTCTCCCTCTCATAGATGCTCATCACCATGGATAGATCTGCGTGTGTGTAGGAATTTTTTTGTTTCCCATGCAACGTTCCCCAGCAGTGGCATCATGAGCTAGGTCTATGTGTAGATGAGATCTCGAGTAGAACACAAAAGGTTTGTGGGCGTTGATGCTTAGATTGCTTCCTCCCTTGGTCGGATTTTGGTTCAGCGGTATTGTGATTTGAAGCGGCCGGACCAACATTACTCGTACGCTTACGAGAGACCTATTCCCTCAACCGCAACTTGTTGCATAGATGGCTTGCGGGTGACAGTTTCTCTCACTTTAGTTGGATCGGATTCGACAAAGGCGGTCCTTGAGAAGGTTGAAAAGCAACTAGTGTATCACCGTTGTGGTTTTTGCGTAGATGAGAATTGTTCTTGCTAGATACCCGTAGCAGCCACGTAAAACATGCAACAACAATTAGAGGACATCTAACTTGTTTTTGCAGGGTATGTTGTGATATGATATGGCCAATTACATGATGTGATATATGTGATGTATGAGATGATCATGTGATGTATAGATAATCACGACTTGCATGTCGATGAGTACGGCAACCGGCAGGAGCCATAGGGTTGTCTTTAATTATTGTATGACTTGCGTGTCAATCATTAAGCGCTATGTAATGCTTTACTTTATCGCTACGGTAGCAATAGTAGTAGAAGCATGTTGGGCGTGACAACCCCGATGGCGACACATTGATGGAGATCATGGTGTCATGCTGGTGACAATGGAGATCATGCCGGTGCTTTCATGATGGAGATCAAAAGCACAAGTTCATGGCCATATCATGCCGGTGCTTTTATGCACCTTGTTTTTCTTAGGACGACGGTAGCATATAAGGTGATCCCTCACTTAATTTCAAGATAAATTGTGTTCTCCCCGAGTGTGCACCGTCGTGAAAGTTCGTCGTGTTGAGACACCACATGATGATCGAGTGTGATAGACTCTACGTTCACATACAACGGGTGCAAGCCAGTTTTGCACGTGTAGAACACTCGGGTTGAAATTCACGAGCCTAGCATGTACAGACATGGCCTCGGAACACAAGAGACCGAAAGGTCGAACATGAGTCATATAGTAGATATGATCAACATAATGATGTTCACCATTGAAGCCACCTTAACTCACGTGATGATCGGACTTGAGTTGGTGAATATGGATCATGTGACACTCGGATGACCCGAGGGATGCCAATTTGAGTGGGAGCTTTAGTAATTTGATTAACTAAACTCATTATCTTGAACAATAGTCTAAGTAACCTTGCATATTTATGTTGTAGATCAATGGCTCACGTAGTACCACCCCTGAATTTTAATGTGTTCCTAGAGAAAGCTAAGTTGAAAGATGATGGAAGTAACTTTGTTGACTGGGCCCGTAATCTGAGGATTATCCTCACGGCTTCCCAGAAATCATATGTCCTTGATGCACCGCTTGGTGACCAACCAGAAGACATGACCTCCGAAGACGTTAAGAACGCTTGGGAGGCACGTACTGGAGATTACTCAATAGTTCAGTATGCAATATTGTATGGCTTAGAACCGGGACTTCAAAGACATTTTGAACATCATGGATCATATGAGATGTTCCAGGAGTTGAAGTTTATCTTTCAAAAGAACGCCCGGATCGAGAGGTATGAAACCTCCGATAAGTTCTATGCTTGCAAGATGGAGGAGAACGAGTCTATCAGTGAACATATACTCAGAATGTCTGGGCATTCAACTCGTCTCGCGGAGTTGGGAATTTCCCTTCCGCTAGAGGTGATCACTGACAGAGTTCTTCAATCGCTGCCACCTAGTTACAAGAGCTTTGTGATGAACTATAACATGCACGAGATGAACAAGTCAGTCATCGAGCTGTTTGCGATGCTAAAAGTCGCTGAGTCTGAAATCCAGAAAGAACATCAAGTGTTGATGGTCAATAAAACCACTAGTTTCAAGAAAAATGGCAAAGTCAAGGGCAAGGGCAAGAAGGGTAAAACTAACAAGGATGGCAAAGCAGTTGCTACTCCTGTAAAGAAGCCCAAGCATGGACCTAAGCCAGAAACTGAGTGCTTTCATTGCAAGGGAACTGGTCACTGGAAGCGGAACTGCCCCAAGTACCTGGCTGACAAGAAGGCGACCAACGACAAACAAGGTATATATGATATACATGTTATTGATGTGTACCTTACTAGCTCTCGTAGTAGTGCCTGGGTATTTGATACCGGTTCGGTTGCTCACATTTGCAACTCAAAGCAGGAACTATGGAATAAACGAAGGCTGGCAAAGGACGAAGTGACGATGCGCGTGGGAAATGGTTCCAAGGTTGATGTGATCGTCGTCGGCACGCTCTCTCTTCGATTACCATCGGGATTAGTGATGAACCTGAATAATTGTTATTTAGTTCCTGCGTTAAGCATAAACATTATATCTGGATCTTGTTTATTGCGAGACGGTTACTCATTTAAATCAAAGAATAAAGGTTGTTCTATTTATATGAGTAATACCTTTTATGGTCATGCACCCAATGTGAGGGGTTTATTCATATTTAATCTTGATAGTGATGATACACATGTTCATAAAATTGATGCCAAAAGATGTAGAGTTGATAATGGTAGTACCACTTTCTTGTGGCAATGCCGTTTAGGTCATATTGGTGTAAAACGCATGAGGAAGCTCCATGCGGATGGACTTTTGGAGTCACTTGATTTTGAATCACTTGACACATGTGAACCATGCCTCATGGGCAAGATAACTAAAACACCGTTCTCTGGAACAATGGAACGGGCAAGTGACTTATTGGAAATCATACATACTGATGTGTGCGGTCCAATGAATGTTACAATGCGTGGTGGATATCGTTATTTTCTCACCTTCGCTGATGACTTAAGTAGATATGGGTATATTTACTTAATGAAACACAAGTCTGAAACGTTTGAAAAGTTCAAGCAATTTCAGAGTGAAGTTGAGAATCATCATAACAACAAGATTAAGTTCCTGCGATCTGATCGAGGAGGTGAATATCTCAGTTATGAGTTTGGCAGTCACTTAAGACAATGTGGAATTGTTTCATAGTTGACACCGCCCGGAACACCACAGTGTAATGGTGTGTCCGAACATCGTAATCGAACCTTATTAGATATGGTGCGTTCTATGATGTCTCTTGCTGATTTGCCACTATCGTTTTGGGGTTATGCATTAGAGACAGTTGCATTCACTTTAAATAGGGCACCATCAAAATCCGTTGAGACGACGCCATATGAACTATGGTTTGGCAAGAAGCCAAAGTTGTCATTTCTTAAAGTTTGGGGATGTGATGCTTATGTCAAAAAGCTTCAGCCTGAAAAGCTGGAACCCAAAGCAGAGAAATGCGTCTTCATAGGATACCCGAAAGAGACAGTCGGGTATACCTTCTATCTCAGATCCGAAGGCAAAGTGTTTGTCGCTAAGAACGGAACATTTCTTGAGAAAGAGTTTCTCTCAAAAGAAGTGAGTGGGAGGAAGATAGAGCTTGATGAGGTTATTGAACCTTTACTTCAACCAGAAAGTAGCGCAGCGCAGAAAGTTGTTTCTATGGAACCTACGACGGTAGAAGAGGAAGTTAATGATGATGATCATGAAGCTTCGGATCAAGCTACTATTGAACCTCGTAGATCGACAAGGGCACGTACTACTCCTGAGTGGTACGACAACCCTGTCTTAGAGGTCATGTTGTTGGACAACAATGAACCTACGAGCTATGGAGGAGTAGTGATGGGACCAGATTCCGAGAAATGGTTAGATGCCATGAAATCCGAGATGGGATCCATGTATGAAAACAAAGTATGGACTTTGGAAGTATTACCTGAAGGGCGAAAGGCCATTCAGAACAAATGGATCTTTAAGAAGAAGACAGACGCGGACGATAATATCACCATCTATAAAGCTCGACTTGTGGCAAAGGGTTTTTCACAAGTTCAAGGAGTTGACTACGATGAGACATTCTCACCCGTAGCGATGCTTAAGTCTGTCAGAATCATGTTGGCAATAGCTTCTTATTTTGACTATGAAATTTGGCAGATGGATGTCAAAACGGCATTCCTCAATAGTTTCCTTGAGGAAGAGTTGTATATGATGCAACTCGAAGGTTTTGTCGATCCAGAGAATGCTGACAAAGTTTGCAAACTCTAGCGATCCATTTATGGACTGGTGCAAGCATCTCGGAGTTGGAATAAGCGCTTTGATGAGGTGATCAAAGCGTTTGGGTTTATACAAGTTGATGGAGAAGCTTGCATTTACAAGAAAGTGAGTGGGAGCTCTATAGCGTTTCTAATATTATATGTGGATGACATATTGCTGATTGGAAACAATATAGAAATGCTGGAAAGCGTGAAGGAATATTTGAACAAGAGTTTTTCAATGAAGGGCCTAGGAGAAGCTGCTTACATATTAGGCATTAGGATTTATAGAGATAGATCGAGACGCTTAATAGCACTTTCACAGAGCACATACCTTGATAAAGTTTTGAAGAAGTTCAAAATGGATCAGTCCAAGAAGGGGTTCTTGCCTGTGTTACAAGGTGTGAAGTTGAGTAAGACTCAATGCCCAGTGACTGCAGAAGATAGAGAAAAGATGAGTGTCATCCCCTATGCTTCAGCCATATGCTCTATCTTGTATGCAATGCTATGCACAAGACCCGATGTCAGCCTTGCCATAAGTATGGCCGGAAGGTTTCAAAGTGACCCTGGAATGGAGCACTGGCAAGCGGTCAAGAATATCCTGAAGTACCTGAAAAGGACTAAGGAAATGTTTCTCGTTTATGGAGGTGATGAGGAGCTCATCATAAAGGGTTACGTCGATGCAAGCTTCGACACTGATCCGGACGACTCTAAGTCGCAAACCGGATACGTATTTATTCTTAACGGGGGAGCGGTAAGATGGTGCGGTTCCAAGCAAAGCGTGGTACCTGATTCTACGTGCGAAGCGGAATACATCGCAGCCTCGGAGGCGGCGAAGGAAGGTGTCTATATGAAGCAGTTCATGACAGATCTTGGAGTAGTGCCCAGTGCACTGAATCCAATGAGCTTGTTCTGTGACAACACTGGTGCCATTGCTCTAGCCAAAGAACCAAGGTTTCACAAGAGGACCAGACATATAAAACGACGCTTCAACTCCATCCGATATTACATCGAGGAGAAGGACATAAATATTTGCATAGTGCACACGGATCTAAATGTTGCAGACCCGTTGACTAAACCTCTTCCAAGGGCTAAACATGATCAACACCAGAACTGCATGGGTGTTCGATTCATTACAATGTAAATCACATAGTGATGTGAACTAGATTATTGACTCTAGTGCAAGTGGGAGACTGTTGGAAATATGCCCTAGAGGCAATAAATAAAGTGTTTATTATTATATTTCCTTGTTCATGGTAATCATTTATTATCCATGCTATAATTGTATTGATTGGAAACACATTACATGTGTGGGTATATAGACAACACTCTGTCCCTAGTATGCCTCTAGTGAACTAGCTCGTTGGTCAAAGATGGTCAAGGTTTCCTAGCCATTGACATGTGATGTCATTTGATAACGGGACCACATCATTAGGAGAATGATGTGATGGACAAGACCCAAACTACAAACGTAGCATATGATCGTGTCAGTTTATTGCTACTGTTTTCTGCATGTCAAGTGTGTGTTCCTATGACCATGAGATCATGCAATTCACAGACATTGGAAGAGTGCCTTGTGTGTATCAAATGTCGCAACGTAACTGGGTGACTATAAAGGTGCTCTACAGGTATCTCCGAAGGTGTCTGTTGAGTTGGCATGGATCAAGACTGGGATTTGTTACTCCGTGTGACGGAGAGGTATCTCAGGGCCCACTCGGTAATACAACATCACAATAAGCCTTGCAAGCAATGAAACTAAGTGTTAGTTGCGAGATCTTGTATTACGGAACGAGTAAAGAGGCTTGCCAGTAACGAGGTTGAACTAGGTATGGAGATACCGACAATCGAATCTCGGGCAAGTAACATACCGAAGAACAAAGGGAACATCATACGGGATTAACTGAATCCTTGACATAGAGGTTCGACCGATAAAGATCTTCGTAGAATATGTAGGAACCAATATGGGCATCCAGGTCCTGCTATTGGTTATTGACCGTAGAAGTGTTTCGGTCATGTCTACATAGTTCTCAAACCCACAGGGTCTGCACACTTAAGGTTTGGTGACATTTAGTTAGTATAGAGTTATGTATGGTGGTGACCAAAGGTTGTTCGGAGTCCCAGATGAGATCCCGGACATCACGAGGAGCTCCGGAATGGTCCAGAGGTAAAGATTCATATATAGGAAGTCCTGTTTTGGTCACCGGAAAAGTTTCGGGCTCATCGGTAGTGTACCGGGAGTGCCGGTAGTGTACCGGGAGACCTCTGGGAGGAGTATTTCGACCCAAGAGGCTACATGGGATGTGGGAGAGTGGAAACCAGCCCTTAGTGGGCTGGTGGAACAACCACAAGAGGCTCATGCGGCTGGAAGAAAATAGTCCTAAGAGAAAAAGTGGAAAAGGAAAAGAGGGTGAATCCTAGTCCTACTAGGATTGGAGGTGGACTCCACCTCCACCCTAGATTCGGCGGACTCCTTGGTGGCTTGGCCCTTGGGCCAAGCCACCTCTTCTCTTCCTCCTATATATACTAGTGGTATTGAGGGTTTTTGCACTAGTTTTTCAGCCACGTGCTACCCGTTCCTCCAGTACATAGTTTCTCCTCTAGATCGGATTTCTGCAGTGCTTAGGCGAAGCTCTGCCAGAATTGCTCCACCACCATCGCCGGAGCACCGTCACGCTGCCGGAGAACTCTTCCTCCTCTCCGCTCTCTCTTGCTGGATTAAGACGGCGGAGATTGTCATCAAGCTGTATTTGTGCTGAACGCGGAGGTGTCGTCCGTTCGGCGCTAGATCGGAAGGATCGTGAGCAAGTTCGTGGGACGGATCGTGATCAAGTTCGTGGGACGGATCATGATCAGATTGCGGGACGGATCATGATTGGATCGCGGGACGCATGGCGATTTGGATCGCGAAGACATTCGACTACACCAACCGCGTTTCTTAACCCTTCCCGCTTAGCGATCTACAAGGGTACGTAGATCCACCCTCCCTCTCGTAGATGCTCATCACCATGGATAGATGTGCGTGTGCGTAGGAAATTTTTTGTGTCCCATGCAACGTTCCCCAACAAGATCCCCTATACTTGTGGGTCATCATCAAACATCGCGAATAGATTAGGGATCATCTTTTCCATCCCTGGCATACTTGTAGTTCATCACAAAGCTCAAGTAGCTTTGTGGCAGTGACTTGGAGTTCCGCATGTGCAACACTGGCTTGCACCTGTTGTATGTGAACGTAGAGTCTATCACACCTGATCATCACATGGTGTCTTGACATGACAAACTTTCGCAATGGTGCACTCTCGGGGAGAACATAATTGATCTTGAAATTTTAGCGAGGGATCAGCTTATAATGCTACCGTCGTCATAAGCAAAACAAGGTGCATAAAGGTATTAACATCAAATGAAAATCATAAGTGACATGATATGGCCATGAACTTGTGCTTTTGATCTCCATCGTCACCGGCATGACACCATGATCTCCATCATCTTGATCTCCATCAACGTGTCACCATTGGGGTTGTTGCACCCACCATGCTTCTACTACCATTGCTACCATTTAGCGAGAAAGTAAAGCATTACATAGTGCTTAATGATTGACACGCGGGTCATACAATAATTAAAGACAACCCTATGGCTCCTGACGGTTCTCGTACTCATCAACATGCAAGTCGTGATATTCTATACAATACATGATCATCTCATACATCACATATATCTCATCATGTAATTAGCCATATCACATCACAACATAACCTGCAAAAACAAGTTAGACGTCCTCTAATTGTTGTTGCATGTTTTACGTGGCCGCTACGAGTATCTAGCAAGAACAATTCTCACCTACGCAAAAACCACAACGGTGATACATAAATTGCTTTTCAACCGTCTCAAGGACCGCCTTTGTCGAATCCGGTCCAACTAAAGTAGGAGAAATAGACATCCCCTAGCCATCTTTGTACAACAAAGTTACACATCAGTCGATGGAACCAGTCTCTCGTAAGCGTACAAGTAAGGTTGGGCCGGACCGCTTCATCCCACAATACCGCTAAACCAAAACACGACCAAGGGGGAAGCAATCTAAGCATCAACGCCCACAAACTCCTTTGTGTTCTACTCGTGATCTCATCTACACATAGACCTAGGTCATGATGCCACTGTTGGGGAACGTTGCACGGGAAACAAAAAATTCCTATGCGCATGCAAGATCTATCCATGGTGATGAGCATCTACGAGAGCGAGAGTGAATCTACATACCCTTGTAGATCTCTAAGCGAAAGCGTTAACAAACGCGGTTGATATAGTCGAATGTCTTCATGATCCGTCCCGCGATCTCATCACGAGCCGTCCCGCGATCCCATCGTGGTCCTTCCGATCTAGTGCCGAACGGACATCACCTCCGCGTTCAGCACACGTATAGCTCGATGACGATCTCCGCCTTATTGATCCAGCAAGAGGGAGTGGAGAGGTAGATGAGTTCTCCAGTAGCACAACGGCGTGGTGGCGGTGGTGGTGGAGCGATCTCAGCAGGGCTTCGCTAAGCGCTGTCGCAGACGCGTTTTGGAGGAGAAACAGATCAAGGGAGAGAGGGAGGGCTGCACCTATGCCTTAGGGTTGTGCTGCCCTCCCTCTCCCTCTCTATTTATAGGAGGAAGGGGTAGGTAGGTCGCAGCCTTGGCCCCTCCTCCAAGGAGGGCTGGTCGGCCAAGATAGGGAGGAGTCCACCTCCCATAAGGGAGGTGGGCGCCCTAAGGAGGTCTCCCTCCCCTCCAAGGCACCTCCCCACCTACCCTTGGGCGCAAGGGACCTTTGTGGTCGGTTTCCCAACCCACTATGGGATGGTGCACAACCACTTAGGCCCATGTGCCCCCCCCGGGTGGGTGGGCCCCTCCCGGTGGACCCTCGAAACCCTTTCGTCACTCCCGATACACTACCGGTAGTGCCCAAAACTTTTGCGGAACCCAAATACCACTTTCCTATATATCAATCTTTACCTCTGGACCATTCCAGAGCTCCTAGTTACATCCGGGATCTCATCCGTGACTCCAATAAACCTTCGGTCACCAACATACATAACTCAATACTACCGAAACATCACTGAACCTTAAGTGTGCAGACCCTGCAGGTTCGAGAACTATGTAGACATGACCAGACACCTCCACAGTCAATAACCAATAGCAGGACCTAGATTCCCATATTGGTTCCTACATATTCTACGAAGATCTTTATCGGTTGAACCTCTATGTCAAGGATTCAGTTAATCCCGTATGTCGTTCCCTTTGTTCTTCGGTATGTTACTTGCCCGAGATTCGATCATCGGTATATCTATACCTAGTTCAATCTCATTACCGGCAAGTATCTTTACTCGTTTTATAATACAAGATCCCGTGGCTACCACTTTAGTCACAATGCTTGCAAGGCTTGTTGTGATGTTGTATTACCGAGTGGGCCCTGAGATACCTCTCCATCACACAGAGTAACAAATCCCAGTCTTGATCCATGCAACCGAACAGACACCCTCGGAGATACCTATAGAGCACCTTTACAGTCACCCAGTTACGTTGTGACCTTTGATTCACACAAGGCACTCCTCCGGTCTTAGTGAGTTGCATGATCTCATGGTCATAGGAACAGATACTTGACATGCAGAAAACAATAGCAATAAACTGACACGATCATATGCTACGTTTATAGTTTGGGTCTTATCCATCACATCATTCTCCTAATGATATGATCTCGTTATCAAATGACATCTCATGTCCATGGCTAGGAAACCTTAACCATCTTTGATCAACGAGCTAGTCCATCAGAGGCATACTAGGGACATGGTGTTGTCTATGTATCCACACATGTATCTGAGTTTCCGATCAATACAATTCTAGCATGGATAATAAACGATTATCATGAACAAGGAAATATGATAATAACTAATTTATTATTGCCTTTAGGGCATATTTCCAACACTTAGTGACATAATCAACAACAACCAAAATATGAGTGTACCCATTACAGGAAGGAAAAGGTCCCATTTAATCAAAACCCCAGACATCAAATGGTTCAACAACAACTGAATAATTCATAGGCATTTCCTGATGCTTACCGATATTACCAATACTTTTACATTCATCACAAGACAAGACAAACTTACGGGCATCCTTGAAGAGAGTAGGCCAGTAAAAACCAGGTTGTAGTACTTTATGAGCAGTTCTATCTCCCACATGATGTCCTCCATAAGCTTCGGAATGACATTTCCATAGGATTTGTTTGTGTTCATGCTCAGGTACACAACATCTAATAATACCATCTACTCCTTCTTTATAAAGATGTGGGTCATCCCAAAAGTAGTGTCTTAAATCATAGAAGAAAATTTTCTTTTGTTGGTATGCGAAACTAGGTGGAATATATTTATCAACAATGTTATTAGCATAATCAGCATACTAAGGAGTATTTTGAGAGACATCTCCATGGTGAACATCTCCATGTTGATCATATCTACTATATGACTCATGTTCGACCTTTTGGTATCTTGTGTTCATAGGCCATGTATGTACATGCTAGGCTCGTCAAGTTTAACCCGAGTGTTTTGCACGTGCAACACTGGCTTGCACCCGTTGTATGTGAACATAGATTCTATCACACCCGATCATCACGTGGTGCTTCGAAACGACGAACTTGCGCAACGGTGCACACTCGGGGAGAACACAATTTGATCTTGAAATTTTAGTGAGGGATCACCTTGTAATGCTACCGTCGTCCTAAGCAAAATAAGATGCATAAAAGGATTAACAACACATGCAAATCATAAGTGACATGATATGGCCATGAACTTGTGCTTTTGATCTCCATCTCCAAAGAACCAGCATGATCTCCATCGTCACCGGCATAACACCATGATCTCCATCATCTCGATCTCCATCAACGTGTCGCCATCAGGGTTGTCGCGCCCATCATGCTTCTACTACTATTGCTACCGCTTAGCGATAAAGTAAAGCATTACATAGCGCTTAATGATTGACGCGCGGGTCATACACTAATTAAAGACAACCATATGGCTCCTGCCGGTTGCCGTACTCATCAACATGCAAATTGTGATATTCTATACAAAAAGATGATCATCTCATACATCACATATATCTCATCATGAAATTGGCCATATCATATCACAATATACCCTGTAAGAACAAGTTAGACGTTCTCTAACTGTTGTTGCATGTTTTATGTGGCTGCTACGGGTATCTAGCAAGAACAATTCTTACCTACGCAAAACCACAACGGTGATACACAAATTGCTTTTCAAGCTTCTTAAGGAACGCCTTTGTTGAATCCGATCCAACTAGAATAGGAGAGACATACACCCGCCAGCCATCTTTATGCAACAAAATCACATGTTAGTTGATGGAACGAGTCTCTCGTACGTGGACAGAGTAAGGTTGGTCTGGGCTGCTTCATCCCACAATACTGTTGAATCACAAAAACCAAGGGAGGAAGCAATCTGAATATCAATGCCCACAAACTCATTTGTGTTCTACTCGTGATCTCATCTACGCAGAGACCTATCTCATGATGCCACTATTGGGGAACGTTGCATGGGAAACAAAAAATTCCCTACGCACACGCAAGATCTATCCATGGTGAGGAGCATCTATGAGAGGGAGAGTAGATCTACATACCCTTGTATATTGCTAAGAGGGAAGAGTTAAGAAACTCGGTTGATGTAGTCGAACGTCTTCGCGATCCAAATTGCAAGTCATCCCATGATCCAATCATGATCCGTCCCGCGATCCAATCACGGTCCTTCCGATCTAGCGCTGAACGGACGACACCTCCGTGTTCAGCACATGTACAGCTCTGACGATATCCTCTTTCTTGATCCATCAAGAGGAGAGGTAGATGAGATCTCCAGCAGCACGGCGGCGTGGTGGTGGTGGTGGTGTAGTTATCCCGGCACGGCTTTGCCTAAGCACTACCGGAATCTATTTGGTGGAGGACCTAGAGAATAGAGAGAACGAGCATGTGGCCGTGTATTGAGGGGCCTCTATCCTCTAGTATATATAGGAGGGAGGGGAAGAGGGAGCCTCCCTAGGGTTTCCCCTTGGGTTCGGCCGAATAGGAGGTGGAGGCCAAGCTTCCCTCAATTCCTACTCCAAGTAGGATTCCTTTCCTACTTGGATTTCCTTCCCCGCTTTGGGGTTTCCCTTTTCCCACACTCCAGCCACATGGGCCTTGGTGGGGGGTTCGGCTAGCCCACCAGGGGCTGGTCTGCCTCCTCCCACATCCCATCGGGCCCTTTCAGGTGGGTGGGCCCACCTGGTGGACCCCCGGAACCCTTCTAGTAACCCCGGTAAATTTCAGAACTTTTCTGGAAGTAAAATACTAGCTTCCTATATATAAATATTTACCTACGGATCATTCCGGAGCTCCTCGTGATGTCCGAGATCTCATCCGGGACTCAGAACAACCTTCGGTCACCAACACATATGTCTCAATACTACCAAAACGACACCGAACCTTAAGTGTGCAGACCCTACGGGTTCGAGAACTATGTAGACATGACCGAGACACCTCTACGACCAATAACCAATAGCGGGACCCGGATGCCCATGTTGGTTCCTACATATTCTACGAAGATCTTTATCGGTTGAATCTTTATGTCAAGGATTTAGTTAATCTCGTATGTTGTTCCCTTTGTTCTTCGGTATGTTACTTGCCCGAGATTCAACCGTCGGTATCTCTATGCCTAGTTCAATCTCGTTATCGGCAAGTCTCTTTACTCGTTTTGTAATACAAGATCCCGTGGCTAACTATTTAGTCACTTTGCTTGCAAGGCTCATTGTGATGTTGTATTACCGAGTGGGCCATGAGATACCTCTCTCTCACACGGTGTAAGAAATCTCAGCCTTGATCCATGTCAATCCAACAGACACCCTCGGAGACACCTGTAGAGCACCTTTATAGTCACATAGTTACGTTGTAACATTTGATACACACAAGGTAGTCATCCGGTGTCAGTGATTTGCATGATCTCATGGTCATAGGAACAAATACTTGACATGCAGAAAACTATAGCAATAAACTGACACGATCATATGCTATGTTTATAGTTTGGGTCTTGTCCATCACATCATTCTTTTAATGATGTGATCCCGTTATCAAATGACATCTTATGTCTATGGCTAGGAAACCTTCAAATGACATCTTATGTCTATGGCTAGGAAACCTTGATCATCTTTGATCAACGAGCTAGTTTATTAGAGGCATACTAGGGACACAGTGTTGTTTATTTACCCACACATGTATCTGAGATTCCAATCAATACAATTATAGCATGGATAATAAACGATTATCATGAATAAGGAAATATGATAATAACTAATTTATTATTGCTTCTAGGGCATATTTCCAACATTTGGACTCATGGGATGCAAGGTGGACGACAGATAAGAGTTGGTGTCATGCTGATTCTCCATCTAAATGAACAAAGAGAGGCAGCGAGATTGGTTCACACAATGTAACGAATAAAAGGACCGAACAAGATTTGTTTTCCCTAAAGCTATGGGCCAGAGGTATATGCACTTACATATGTAATCCTCTCTTTCCTAATTAACCTACAGCACATGTAGAACACATACGAGATGGGGTTGTGCCATTTACTTTTTTCTTGGAAGGTCATGCCTGGGTTGTAGCTTGTGTAGGGTTGCCTGTTTTACCTAGTCATTTAAAGATGCTACAGGTCAAGTCATACTTCATTGTTGTAGGTTGAAGTGTGCCTTCCAAGTAAGCGGTGTGTTGATGGGACATTGCAACATTGCAATTTGCGCTACAATGTGGTTTTTGTCAGCTTCAAGGGTGTCCGTAGTTATAGTGCAGCAAAGCTCGATGAAGTGTATCAAACCGATGAGGTAGTAGCTCTAGGGTGCGGCTTCAAATCAGGCAAGTTATAGGCCACGAACGGAGCAAAGACTGGCAAACTTAGTAGATTTGATTGCAAAGAGCTTTAGATGTCCACTTGTAAAATCACCAAGGTACATTGTGTTAGCCTCTCTTAATCAGAGTATGAAGTAATAGTGACTGCACATTATTATTTTGCCCTTATTGAATCCTTTTGTTGCCTCTTAGTTGCTGCGCTAACTTCTCTTAGGCTGGGATTGGAGGGGCCCTTGTTGATTTTGATGGAAAGTTTGTTGGCATGAACTTCTATGGCATGGAAGATACTCCTACCTGCCAAGGGGCATGATATTGGAAGTCATGAGGAGATTTGAAGCAGAACGGTATGTATTTAGTGTCAAACTGAATATTTCCGAATTTAGACCAGTTCGGTTGTTACTACTTGTTATCTTTCGACACGTGAACTACCATTTGGTCAATCTGTTGTTGTAAGACTGGTGTCACTGATGTCGAGGATGCAGATGAGTCTGAAATACCCATATAGGTTCTTTGCATCTTTTTGACATGTCTCGATACATTCATTGTGTCTCCCATGCAGTAAATGAATTGTTGACATTTCTTCTTTTTCTTGAGGGCTTAGGGTTTTTGTTTCATCCACACATAGATGGCCTGTGCTTGACGCCTACTGGGTTTATCCGAGTTGCTACCCAAACCCCCGCGTCCTTCTTCCGGAGAAGTGGATGAGTAAAAGTGTGTGTTTTGTGCTACCTTTTGTTTGGCTTTAGGAGGTGGATGGTTTTATCAGGCTTCGGGTGATGGTTCCCAAGTGTTGTACCGCCATACCCATTGTTTTTAGATGATGCGACGGTGTTGAAATTTTATTAAACAATCAGTGGTTGAGAGGCAATGCAAATCTATAGAGGTACTCCCTCTGTACCTAAATACTTGTAGTTGGAAAAAACTAGAGGAGTACTAATTAACCCGATCTGCAAATATTTGTCATCAGGTCAGTCATGGGAACATTCTCTAGAAAAGATCAGTTATGAAGCGTCGTCAGGTTTCATGGTGAACTAGACGAACAAAATATGAATTTTGAGGCTCGGCTACACTGTTAGGGCACGCGGATCTCGCCTCCTCCCATAAAAAAAAGAAGCATATATGCCCTCCTCCGATCACGAAAAACTTTGATCAAAAACTGGTTGGCACAACACTAATCAAAAAATGATGTCAACCATGTTAATAGGATGGCATAAGTTCAACTAAACATTGTTGTAGTGGCGTGAACCGGTACGTGTACTCTCGTGTAAGAAAAGGAGATCTAGGTCTTGCGGCCACCGCCGACAACCACTTTGGCAGCGAAGGCATTGTTGCTCCCTTTGACCCCTCCACTTTGCGGTTGGTAGGTCGTCATTTCCGGCCAGCTTTTCTATGTCAGATCGGCAATGCCCGATGAACTAGCGGTGTCATGCTGCATAGAAATTCTTCTATCTCTAATACATACAATCAATGCTCCTAAGCACCCCTAGGCCATCATCTTGCTTCACTAATGTCTAAAAGGCTCGCCGTGATCTGGAAACTAGGTGCTCGGAGATACTAAGCTCCATAAACCCCACAACATCAGCAAATACTTCACGCACTATGCACTTTATGATTGTAGCTTTCGTCGTCCGAATATAGGCACCTGTCATATTTGTAGGAATGCTATATGCGCTCATCCAAAGTGTTGCGGTCACCTTCTGAAAACAAGAAAACCCCAAGCAGACCGTTGACGTACATTCCTCTTTTGCGTGAAAAATGATTCATTCGCTTTCAACTCATCGGCAATGCGGCGAAACAACCGATGTGATGCATAACGGTTGATGGAGCAGATTAGCGGGGTAGGTAGAATTTGGTACTTCCTCTGTAAACAAATATAAAACGTTTTAGGTCATTATTTTAGTGATCTAAAACGTCTTATATTTATTTACGAAGGGAGTATAAAATAGTCATGCATTGGTAGATTATGCCCCGCTTCTCTATTTTGGCGATATGTCCAACGCGTGTGATCCTGCATGCATGTTTCTTCTTTGTCTCGGTTCTTATCCTCCAACGACCAACCATCAACAAAATAGATTTCATCTTTGTCGTCCAACAAATCATTTTCGGAGTCATCCGAGGACGACAATGAATCACCAAGAAACTTGTCTACCATCAGCGACATGTAAACATATTTTGAATCTTGTGTCAACTATACGAATCTCTGAGGAGATAGACTGATAAAGATGATCTTTTATTTTGGAGAAAATATACCCCCTGGGGGAAGTCATCAAATGTGTTGAGATCGGACGAGCGAGATGTGACATTGTTGATGCGGGAGAGGGAGTTGGCGATGAAGGGCGGTCAACGCATGTTGTCAGCCTCCTCCTCATCAAGTCGTGGAAGGGAGGAATAGCAGCTGTGGTGCAGCGACGTATGGTAGGACCAAAAATGGGGCAGCGGCGAAGAGCGGTGAGAAATGGTGTCTATCCTTGAGGGGGTGGGGGCGGTTTTTGCGACGTGTCCAAAACATATTAGGATGGAGCACGAATGTGGTAGACTGATTTATTCGGAAGAATCAACATCCAAATGTTTGTTTTCTTTCTTTTTATTTATTTATTTATTATTATTATTATTGTACGAGGACTCTGCTAAAGTGTTCTTGCTCGTTAAATTCCTAAAGAGGTAATATCATCGATAGTCATAGAACTTGCGCTTAATGTTCAGTTTGGTGCTAGAACTTTAAAAATACGTTATGTTCATATCCGTACATACGGGCCCACCTGTTGACAGTTTTACACAAATCATGTTGAGAATGTAGGCAATTTTCCGATCAGATTAATCCACGAAATAGTAACTATCATGGCATTGGCATAAGCGCAAACATACTGATACTCAATCATGCAAGCACGTACTATGCTAACAGTAGATGTATCTACGCATAACGCTAGCAGTGCTACAATTAACATAAACAAGAGCGGGTTAAACGTGTTATACCCTCCAATAGGCCAGTTGGCGGCGGCAGCGTCCTCGGCCGCCTTCCTGACAGCTTCGGCCTTCTCGGCAGCAGCGCGATCGACGGCGGTTGTGGACGACATGGTGTAGACGCGGACGTAGACGAGGTAGACGAACGGAAGCGAGCAGTCGCGTAGTCGCTCCCAAAAAACCTAATTGCCCCTCTCTCCCCGTACAGGACCTGGAGAGGCGTATTCTCCATTCCCGACCGGTAAAAATAAGCGCGTAGGTGTGAGCTCGGCTCATTCCCGCAACCCGCGCCGCGGCGCGGCGCGGCGCGGCGCGACGTGACGAGGCGCGCGGCGGAGGAGGAGTGCGCGAGGGCCTCTTCTCTTCTCAGCTCCAATAGCATGTGGAAGAAAGACCCTTATAAAGAGATGCAACTCCTTCTCCACTAGCAAGGTGGGACTAAACTTCCCACTCCACTTGTCATGCCACCTACATGGGCCCTTAGAGATTTTTTCTTAAATTGTCTTATGAGCCTAAGGCCCATTCTCACATTTCAACAAATCATCCTTGTATTTTCTAAATTCAGAAAAAAGACCAACCGCGGCAATGCATTTTGCACTAAACCTCCTTGTTTTTTTTATCTGCAAAAAGGCTAACAACCGTATTGAGAAAATTAACCCCAAAAGGGGGGCGCCTGGTCTTGAACACGTGGTCTGTAACTAGCCCTTCCGCCATTAGAACCACTACACCCATGATGATCTCGTCTTGGGATAACAAATTTAGATGTTTAACAGTAACACATGTCAAGCTTAATTGGGCTGCAGATACTGCGGCCTAGTTTGCACGCGCTATTTTAAAATATATTTGTAAAAGACTTAATTACACCCGCGATACAACAACTTGCTCAAAATTAACAGATTCATAGACAAACTTGAAAACCCCATAAAACTCATACACGAACTTGTTTGCTCTAACAACTGACTACAAAACAGCCTGAATCAGTGCACGTGGCATGCCATGTCGGAATGTGGCATGCCCAGGCTCTGTTCGTTTTACAAATAAAAATTTGAAAGGTGGATTGTTAGCGTGTAGTGGTCCTTTGTCAACTGTGCGGATGGAAATATTTCAAGAGGATCCCCGTATTATCTCAGACTCATCAAACGGCCTTGCTAACCCTCCCATAACCCTTGCCTCCGGGGTGATCGACAGTGCGCCAGTTTGAACCCGTCGGAGGCGAGGGAAGCGGTATGTGGCCGGTCATACGGACCATGGCCGAGTTCCCGCCAGCATATGGTATGTGTCGATTCCCTCTTTCCCCACCCCCTTGATGTGTCATTTGTTTCCCCTGTTTTGCTAGGTTTTGATGGCAGCGACGATCATCCGTTTTGGCGCACGGATTCAATGATTCGGGGCGTTTTTGAGGGAGGGATTGAGGGGCTGGTGATCATATGGGTTGACCAACACGTGAACACATCCATTGGTGCTTGTGGAAATTGGGGTGGGGAATTTAGGGCAATGTGAAGAATATTTGATTGTAGGGCGAAGTAGATTGATATTGGACAGTGCAGTATGAATTGTGACTGAAATTTACTGAATTTTAATATTGATTTTGTTTGAATTTTGTGAGTTAATTAGACTGAACTTTTTACATGAGACTGTAGTGTGTAGTACTGAACTTTCTGTTTAACATGCACATTGTGATGTGGCTACTAGTGCTAAAACTATAGGCAGTCAATTCTGGAACGCCTTCATGCAGTTCACGTTTTGTTGGAAATTGGTTCCAATACGATTCTCATATCACGGCGTGAGAGCCAACTATTCCTTTGTTTTTGTTATATCTAGTTCTAGTCACGTAGCAGTTTGATTGTTTTTTCAGTGACCAACGTGCCGAATAATTAATTAGTTAATATCTTGTTTAGTTGAGATATGAGAGAGAGAGAGAGTCCTGGTTAGTTTATATTCTAGGTAGCTCAATTTCAGAGTTGTGTGTCCACTGTATAGTAGGTTGTTGTGCGTGCAGTCGATTTATGTTAACTGCATATTTCTGAATTTTTTGCAGTAACTTCAGGGGAAAGTAGTGAACTGTTTTCTGTGGACTTTGAGCATAATGGGTTGTTTGTTGGAGATGGAATGAACAGGTTATACATAGGCAGCACACATGATGTTTTTGATTTCTGCCAGTCTGATTCATGGTCTCTTCCAAAGATAGGTTACTGTTTGAACTTTCTAGGCTATGATGTTACAGATCCTACACTTCATGTGTACTGGTGCTTGCCTGGCAAAACACTTGTTGATGGTCTGGTTACCGTGCAAACTCCAGAAGTTTGTGTTGCAATGGTGAATGCTAGCAAGGAAAACAAGACACTATGCTTACTGGTGGATGAAAAAAATCATGTGCAGACTCAGTGGAATGATGTGATACACGATGGTTGCCCTGAGCTTCCTAAAGTTTTAACCCCAAGTAAAATGCCAAGTTCAGCCAACAGTGGAGAAGGAACAACAGAAAGGCAGAACAAAGGCAAGGAGGGAATGGTACAAGAGGATGAAGAGGAGAATGATGATGATGAGACAGACCCAGGGTTCTATGAGAGTGACTATGATGTGGAAGATGGTGATGATGACCTTTTCTTGGAAAATGTGGACAAAACAGTGGATGATCACAATGAAAAGGATGGCTACGTGGAAGAAGAGGATGCATTAGATGATGATGACATAAATCTTTTTGCAACAGAGCTGAGTAGGCTTAAGTACACATTTAGTGCATTCAATCCAGAGCTTGACATGGCCGATCCAACATTCAAGGTTGGCATGGTTTTTGCTGATATGAAAGAGGTTAGAAAGGCATTGGATGCATATAGTGTTAGACATAGGGTTAAGTTATACAAAACTAGAAATGAGTCAGAGAGGCTGAATGCAGAATGCACTAATGGTTGTCCATGGAAATTGAAAGCATCAAAGGACAACAAGACTGCAAGTATTGTAGTGAGGCAGTACAATGGCACACACATATGCAAGAAGACATGGGATTCGAAGTGTCTTACTGTGAAGTTGTTGACAGAGAAGTTCATTGAAGAATTCAGAGATAATCAGAAAATGGATTTGGGCACATTTGGTAGGAAAGTGCAGAGAGAATTCAAGTTGCTTCCAAACAAGATGAAGCTGGGCAGGGCAAGGAAAGCTGCACTTGAAATAATTCATGGGGATGAAGCTTCACAATACAACAAGTTGTGGAATTTTGGCTAGGAGCTGAGAAGGTCAAACCCAGGCAGTAGATTTATTGTTTGTACAACTGAGGTCAAGGAGAAGGATGATGAGGAGCCTAAGGACCATTTGTCATCAATGTACTGCTCTTTTGATGCCTGCAAAAGAGGTTTTCTGAAAGGATGTAGGCCAATCATATTTGTTGATGGGTGTCACTTGAAGAGAAGGTACAAAGGACAACTTCTCACTGCAGTGGGCATAGACCCAAATGACTGCATTTTCCCTATTGCTATGGGCATGGTGGAGGTTGAGTCAACCTACTCATGAGAGTGGTTTCTGACAACACTTAAGAATGACCACAACATTGTCAACACTTCCCCCTATACTATAATGAGTGACAAGCAAAAAGGGCTTATCAATGCTGTTCAAAAGGTGTTCCCAGATTCAGAACATAGATTTTGTGTTAGGCACTTGTATGAAAACTACAGAAAGTTGTTCAAAGGAGAAACACTGAAAAACCATTTGTGGGCTATAGCAAGATCTACTAATCTAGACAAGTGGAATGTCAATAGAGAGAAATTGAGAGTTGACAGCAAAGCAGCATATGATTGGTTGGATAACAAGACCCCAAAAGAGTGGGTAAAAGCTTTCTTCTGTGATTTTCCAAAGTATGACATCCTTCTTAACAACATGTCAGAAGTGTACAAAAGGTTAGATTCTTGCATAACATGTGTGCGTTGTTACCTAATGTCATTAGTTCTTTGCATGTAACATGCCATAACATGTGTGTATTCTATGTTGCAGCTACATTCTTGAAGCTAGAGAGCTATCTGTCCTTTCTATGTTGCATTGCATAATGGGGAAGATAACAGTTAGGCATGAAAGTAAGCAAAGGAACGCAGTTGAGAAGTGGACTGGTAGAGTTTATCCCAAGATAAGGAAGAAGATAGAGAAAAATACAGAATTCTCAGGAAATTGCTTCCCTACCCATTCAGGCCTAGGGGTGTTCTCAGTTGAATCTGGCAACAAGACCTACATAGTTGATATTCCTGCTAGGTGTTGTAGCTGCAATAGGTTTCAGTTAAGTGGAATACCCTGTAATCATACTATTGCATGTTGTAGAGCTGAGAATCGTTACTCTTGGCGGGATCTAGACTGGCCTCACAGATCAATACTAGTCTTTTCTGCGTACTTTGTCCTCACTCATACGCACCCGAGACCAACTTCCCGGTCGGTCACCCATCCTAGAACTACTTCAAGCCAAGCACGCTTAACCTAAGAGTTCTGTTTGAATGGGCCCTCGAAAAAGAAGGAATTTCTTATTCATATGGGCAGTCTATCATCCCCAATAAGCCAGGCTATCACATACACCACCACTCAGAGGAATCCGACGTCCTCGTCGGGTCACAGGAACGTTCACCAACTTCGTGAACAACATGACCGCACATCTGTCGGCAAACATCCGTGTAACCGCGAGGGTCGGCTCTGATACCAACTTGTAACGTCCCGGACACACCCGCCGGTAGTCGTTACTCCTGGCGGGATCTAGACTGGCCTCACAGATTAATACTAGTCTTTTCTGCGCACTTTGTCCTCACTCATGCACACCCGGGATCAACTTCCCGGCCGGTTACCCATCCTAGAACTACTCCAAGCCAAGCACGCTTAACCTGAGAGTTCTGTTTGAATGGGCTCCCGAAAAAGAAGGAATTCCTTATTGATATGAGTAGTCTATCATCCCTAATAAGCCAGACTATCACACTAGTCCACAAGTGTTACACCATAGAAACATATCTAGAAGCTTATGGGTGGAACATTATGCCCATGAGAGACATATCCGAGTGGGAGGAAATGAATGGCACTGTAGTACACCCTCCAGTGTTTAAGAAGGTAATGGGCAGGCCACCCAAAAATAGGAAGAAAGCACCAGAAGAGAAGAAGAAGAAAGATCGCACTGTCTTTCTCAATAAAAAAAGGTGTAACAATGCATTGTAGTGTTTGTGGTCAAGCAGATCATAACAAGAAAGGGCATGACAAGTATGTTGCAGCTGAACATCAAGCAAATGAAGTCGTAGAAGGGGAGTTTGAAAATCCAGCTATTCTAGAGGTTTTATTTTCCATCATACTTGATATTTGCGTTGCTCGTGCATTGTTCATGCATCAATTTTTTTACAGGCAAAAATTGGTTTTTAGTTTTTTCTCATTTTAATCAAATTGTAGGACATAATGCCACACAGAGTGAATCCAAGGATGGACCCAATGAATTGCAAAGGAAGCATGGTGTATAGGATGGGTCAAGAGGTATTATTTCATTTTTTTTGTTGCATTACATGTTGTAATACTAGCTTGTCAGAATCTGCATTACTTGTTGTAATAACAGTTTGTTGTGACCTAGAAGAATAACAAGCTCTTTCTGCATTACACCACAGGAGAGAGCATATGTGAGCAACTGGACTGCACTTGGTCCATTACCAGAAGAATCAAGCTTTGTAGTCGATGCCAGAGACTCGATTCCACAGAGAGTGAGAGCTACAACTGCTACCAACACTGGTAGAGGTGCATCAAGAGGAAGGGGCAGAGGTAGGGGAAGAAGTGTTGGAAGAGGTAGAGGGAGGGAAAGCACTGATGCGCAAGCTAAAACAGATGAGTGAGGCACAAGTTCTGGTGTTGTCCGAGGAAATAAGAGACAAAGAAAAAATTCAAACACTGGAACAAGAGGTGCTGGCAGGGGAAGAACTGCTGGAAGAGGTAGAGGAATAGGTACAGTAGAAGAGGAACCACTTTACAACCTGATGTTTGGCAATGATGGTGCTACAGGAAGAACTACACATACCCCTGACCTTAATGCAGACCTGAATGCTGAAGAAATCCCACTATCTCAGCATGCACCACATATGCAACAGGAAGAGTAGCTTTGTGTACTTTTATTCTCCGGTAGTGAATGAACTCTAGATGTTAAGCCCTTTTAAAGTTATTTGCATTGAATCTGAATTTGTATGCCCTTTTTGATGTACTGAACCTGTTAGTTGCATTGAACTTTTTGCTGAAGAAATCCGTCTATGCTCTTTTGATGTTATGTGCTGTCATGTCTTGCACTGAAATAAATTGTATGCTCTCTCTTAATCATAAAAAAATCGGTTAAACATCTGTAAGCATATTATGTATGATTATGGTCCCAAAAAATATTTGGTAAAAATTGTTCTGCCTGGGGTCGAACCTGACCCTATGTTACAATCCTGCAGTGAGTGAACCATTTGGATTATGACTGTATATAGCACATGAGCCACTTAGTTTGTTTTCGTTGTTATCAGCGGACGGCGACGGAGTGAGGAGTGGGCCTTCTTGTATCGTGGGTTGGAACGTGCTTTTTTTTGTATGTGTGAGAAAAATGTGCTCTGTTATTTCTGTGTAAGACAGGGGAGTTTGTGGAAATATCTGCCCCTTTCGACGTGGCATGCCACATGCGCCGATTCAGGCTGTTTTGTAGTCATTTGTTACAACAAACAAGTTCGTGTATGAGTTTTGTGGGGTTTTCAAATTTATGTATGAATTTGTTAATTTCGAGTAAGTTCTTGTACCGCCAGTGTAATTAACTCTTTGTAACAAAAAGTAAAAAAAAAGTTATGTCCAAATAGTTGTGTGTTACAAAAAAATATACATACAGATGATGATTTGTAAATAAAACGTTTGAATATGAAATTGTGTATTATATAAAAAATATTAAGTAAAACGTAAGTAAAAAAGATTAAGGTATTTGTAATAAAATTATGTTTGAACACTTGTGTGCTAAAAAATAGTGTACATACAAACAATCATTAGTAAGTAAACACATTCAAATCTGAACCTGTGTATTATATAAAAAATAATTAGTTACTATGGACATTGATTTTTTTATTAGATAAATATGTTTAGTGAATCTATACAAATTTATACACTCGTGAGTTATATTTAAATTATATAAAATGATGAATACAAATATTTACTAATTTTTATGAATATTAACTTGTGTATAATTTTTACTCATTACTTGCATTGAATAAATTGTATACTTTAAATATCACACTGTTAAGTATTCACATAAACAATTTAAATTTTGAAGTTTGAATATTACTCCCTCCGTTCCTAAATATAAGACCTTTTAGAGATTACACTATGAACTATATACGGATGTATATAGACATACTTTAAAGTATATAAATTCACTCATTTTGCTCCGTATGTAGTCTTATAGTGAAATCTCTAAAAGGTCTTATATTTTGGAACGGAAGGAGTATTAGTTATACAAACATTTTTATAATTCATAAATATTATTTTAAATATATGAAGGCCTCGTTTTTTTATAACAGGTGGGAGACCTGTTCAATAGATGTAATCTTGTTATCCTTTATATACATGAACACGTGATGGGTAGAGTGGATTGGCTAGCTAGCGTGATATAAACAACTAGTGTGTTGTGTCCCTTTTTTAGGCCTTAGTTTCCACATTACAGAGGTTGACCTTTCCGCAGATAGAAAAATACAAAGGTATTTAGTGCAGGAAAACGTCACGGTGGTTGGGTTTTTTTGAGAATAAAAAAATAAGGTTGTTTGTGCAAAAATGCATCGACCAGCGCCATTAGTCTGTGACAGGTGGGCCCATATGTATGGATATGCTGAAACCTATTTTGTGACCGTATGTGCATGCTTCAGTTTAAGTGACCGCAATTTCGTATTCTTAAAGTTTTAGCATCAAACTAAACATCAAGCATAAGTTTTATGACTCTCGAATATTACCTCATTACTAAACTTTGTGAACAGCTGGCTGAAATCTTTCGAACGCAGCTTGAATGCTGTAAAGGCATCTGTTTTTGGATTATCGAAGCATAGTCCGAGATCTCCGGAAGGAAAATCCATAGCCGCATGCCTGACATCATCAGCCCTCCAGATGAGGATCCATTGTGGCTTTACCTTTCGGTACCAGTACAATCAAACGGCCACACCCACGGAGCGCTCGCAGACAAAAAGCCAGAGAGGGGGATCCGGATTCTGGAACCTACCGCTAATAATCCTCCTCCTCCACCATTTTTATGTAGGAGAGAAACAACCCCCTGGAAGAAGCGCGCAGAACGCAAGCCAATCAAACGAGCCGCTGGAGTTTCCTCTATCCATATCGCTCAACATGGTTCTTCAGGCACGCCCAGGATTCAGATCTTCTCCTGGATTCAGATCTTCTCTTTGAGATGGTGTATCTGATCTGACTTGCGCCTGCTCTTGGTTCTTATTGGATCAGGTGTGGATGGTTGGGGAGAACGGCGAGGACCTCAACAACAACCACAGGGAGCTCCTGCCTCTCTCCAAGCTCCAAGGTGATTGTTCTTCATGTGTCTCCTGTATTTTTTTGGGGGGTACCAGCCTGAATTTATATACTGTACTATCTGGGGCATGTCTTTTATTCGTTGGATGTCGTGGCCTTAGTCGACACTTTTAGCTTACGAACGATGCTCTGCTTCAGTTAGTCGACTAGTTTTCACCCCTTTCCCTAAGATTTGCATCTGAGATGACAGGAACGTGTCACTTTAATTGGAAACTTGATTACCCCACGTTTCCTTCCTGAGCAAACCATCTACTGCTACTTGCAATCCTGCAGCTGGCCAATTGCCACATCGAGAGACTTACTAAAAAAAAAAGAACTTGCCGTTAGTTGTTCTTGATTATCCTCCGTCGATTCCAACTTATACAATTTATGTTCCTCGCCCAAGAAAACTACCTGTTGGGAATCGATACCACCTGTCTAAGGCAAGTAATTTTCAATTTAATGTTTAATTAGCTTTCAAAATATAATTTTAAATTAAATCTCCAAAAAAGGGCCGGGATCTGAATTAATCCACTTTGCCCTAAACAAGGTGTCTAGAAGCTGGGCTCTGTTCTTGTATCCAACACACTTCGTTAAGTAGCTTCCAATACTTACCCTGTATTTCCAGAGATTGGTGTGTTATATTGGCATTTGGACCCAAAGAAGTCCGAAAGTGAAGAAGAGCTAGCGAAAATCCGCAAAGACAGGGGATACAGCTACATGGTTTGCACTTCCCACCACCACCAACCCTCGATCCCTTTTCACTTCTCTTTAACCATGCACGCCTTGTGTATGTAATCTGATAGTGTTGCACATGCATCGCTTGCTGAAGGATTATCTCGATATATGCCCTGGAAAGCTGGCAAACTTTGAGGAGAAGCTCAAGAACTTCTTCACAGAGCACATGCATGCCGATGAAGAGATCCGCTACTGCTTGGAAGGCGGCGGGTACTTTGATGTGCGCGACAAGGATGACAAGTGGGTTCGGATCTGGATAAAAGAAGGGGATATGATCGTGCTGCCGGCTGGAATTTATCATCGGTTCACCCTCGACGCCGCCAACCATGTGAAGGTACCGACTGGGATCTTTTATGTGTTTTTACATCTAAAGAGCTGTTGCAGTAATTATTTCTGTATTTTTTTTTGACGCGTGTAATTATTTCTGTATCACATTTTGCATAGAAATATGAATCTGTCTTGTCAAGCAATCTCAATTAAAACATGATTTAGGCACTAGAGGACATCTGTAGAACCACAACGAAAGAATCGCAAGTTGCAAAACGGGATCTTGATCAACAAGATGGTTGAGAATTAATTCTTCATGTATGCTACTTGGTGAGGACCAAAAAGGGAAAACAATAAAATGTTGAACTAGCGTCAGTACAACACAAGTTTGCCAATCTGGATAATGTATTCAAGTTAAACAGAAAGTTTTGCTCGTAGGATGCAGCAGAAACAAGGTTCATTTTCATCCGGTAATTAACGAACTGTGCTGTTAGACAACATGTATAAGCAATGAGACATAATGTATATATGCAGAAAAGCTCTATTTGTCTTGCATCAGATATCCAGTGGATCCTTGTCAAACTTAAACACATTCTGATGCCTTGTCTGTGCACAGCTCATGAGGCTCTTCCTCGGAGAACCAGTGTGGACCGCGCACAACCGGCCTCAGGAGGACCATCCGGTGCGGCAAGAGTATGTCAAGAGGCTCACGGACGACAATGCTGGTCATGCTTTGGCAGCACACTGAAGTTGGTTTGTGATTCCTCGGCCATGTATTATAAACGCCCATGGACATATACATACACTTGGACGAAACCATGTTGTAATCTTGAAACCAAATAGATACGCTACCAACTTGTTATTATTCACTTTAATTGCCTGTGCGTTGATACGCGGGCATAAATATTCTAGTGGTTCGACATTAATCGTGTCAAATTAACATATACTTTTAGAATTCTCGTGGACATTTTCTTTTTATGCTTCTTCTTCCGCACATTATCTCCGCATCTCCACTTTCCGCGATCATGCACTTACGTTTATGTAAAGAAAAATCAACATTCAGTATTACATACTTCAGCCTCCTTCAGATGCTCTACAACTTTGCTTTTACTGCTATATCAAATTCCCAACTGTTTAAACCAAGTTCTGATTTTAAACCTTTGAATTCAGATTCTAATTAGTAGTTGCATTAACCGGGCGCAGTAATCATATAAAAAACTTTGTTCAAAGAGATAATATATTCTATTCCCTCCGTTCCTAATATAAGTCTTTTTAGAGATTTAATTACGGACTACATACGGATGTATATAGACATATTTTAGAGCGTAGATTCATCCATTTTGCTCCGTATGTAGTTCGTAGTGGAATCTCTAAAAAAAAACTTATATTTAGGAACGGAGGTAATTCTTTTAACTTTGGAATAAGTGAGCAAAAAAGTCTTGACAGTGCAAAGTTAAGTATGGTTATATGCATGAGCATGAATTTTCTACTCAAGAATCTGGTGGGAAAAACCAGGTCGCTGTGAATGATCCGTCATGCGGCACCACCGTCCCTCGTCTCATGTCGTACACGCCGGAGTAGAGGCCGCTCGTCCTTCCATCATAATTGTTACGCTCCTTGAGAAAGTAGATACAGTCTTGTGGAGCTCCACCGTACTTGCCGTCCCCGGCCTTCGCTGACGAAGAGAGCGCGCCCCATCAGCTCCAACTCCACAATTACTAAGTGACCTAGTTGTCCATGTATTTCTGTTTAAGACAGAAGCATTAGTGAAAGGCTCTTTCCTTCAAGTAAACATAAAAAAGGCACCACAAAATCTACTACTGACATTAGTAAATAAGTACTTATAATCATCACTACTGTGTAAGCGTCAATTGCTTGCTTGATTCGTAACCCTTAGCGGTAGAGGCAGATGAACTCTAGACTAGAGGTAGTCGCAGGACAATAAGTCAAGGCAGATGAACTCTAGACTACAGGTAGAGAGTAATTTTTTCTTGACAGTACAAAGGGCAGATGGAGTTTGCAAGACTGCAAAACAATTGCTTGAAGAACCAGGTGTTGTATTCATCAGATAACAAAAGCAGCATTGAAGCAGATGGATTTGTTTACCATCCAGGGCAGTGATGGCAGCAGATATCTGCAGCATAAAAACATTCGCAAGAAAAAAGAACACCAGGAGACAGAAAAGCAAACCAAATCTGGCAACCTGAGGCTATACCCCATTCTTGACCACATTTGAACTGAAATTAACTAGTCTGCATTCAGAATTTGATGAGAACACACTACAGCACAAGCCAAAAACATTTATGCCTGATAAGCAACTAAGCAAAATTGCTAACATCATAGCTTGTGCAAAAAATAGCAAAGGAACCACCAGAACATCTCGGTTCAGTTGCCTGCCATGATTTACAGAACAGGATTAAGATATCATTCCATCCAAGTTTCCAATTATTTACCCTGCCAGGGTACATTCAGGTTTGAACAAAGACCAGCAGTCTAAGCACAGCGCACCAAAAGCGCAATCGGCGCTTCTGTAGGCTCCCCCGACCTTCAATTCTCAGGAAAGAACACCAGATCCAGGAGGAGGCACAGCAGAACCTGCAGTCTTCGGCGGCGGCGACGACATCACCACCTTGTGCTTGTACATCTTCCACCAGTTTGCCTGCGCCTCTTCAACAGTCCGGAAGGTCCAGATGTGTGGCTTGGCCTTCTCCCGCGCGATGAGGATCTCCTCTACCTCCGCCCTCCGCTTCGTCTTGAGCGAGAGACAGTCAACGAGATCGCCCCACTTGCCAAAGCAGGTGTCAAAATCCCCGTGGCGGTAGTAGCTCTGCAGCTGGTGGAGCGGGGTATAGCAGAACCATAGCGCATCGAAGCATTTTATGCAGTCCAGCCGCGGTGGAGGTGGGATGGCAGCGCTGGTCGTCTCGGGCTTCTCTTTGGGCTCCATGCTTATAACCGCCTACCATGAAAGGGATTTACATGTGAGATATGCTCGCATAACTAGAATCACACGAAACAACAGAAAGACGGAAGAAGATGGATCGGAAGAAAAGGATAACCCTTCTCACCTTCCTCACCTCACCGCTGCTGCTGCCACAGCGGCTTGGGGGTACTGGACAATCCCTATTTTGATAGAGAGATCAGATTTTGAAGGAAGAGATGTGACTAAGCCCGAGTGAGAGCATACATACAAATAATGCTACAAGCTATCCAAACATAGTGTTACAAAATCAAATTATCTGGAAATAGTTAACATCATGTAAACGATAATATAGTATAAAGTACATATATTCTCAAAAGGTTCACTAATTAGTAGGTAAATATTTTTTTATTAAGCCTCCAGTAACTTTCAAGCTTATCCCTCAACAATTCTTCATTGGCCATCTTTCTTGTACTGTCATTAATGACTAGTAAAACGGATCAGAGCATGATACTAAACATATTTTGGGGAAGATCGGCCATGATGTAAATATGAGGGCAATCTTAGCTATACTGTCCTTAAGATTAAACTCTTCTAGTAGCTAGTTAGTGAAAAAAGTATACTGACCAAAGATATCTTATTGCACCGGGGATGGAAAGGAAGTGCAAATTGCATGTTTTATAATACTAGAGAAGGGATAGATCACTTGTTCTTCTTGTGCCCTGTTGCTAGATATGTTTGGCATGTGATCAAATGTACGTTTAATTTGCAAGAGATACCTAGTGTTTTTTATGATATCCCTGTCTGGAATAGTAAGCTCCCTGTTAGTAGTAGAGGGCTTGTAGCTTGTGGAGTAGCTGCTGTAGTTTGTTCAATTTGGAAGACCAGGAACAACGCACACTTTAATGGAATCATCATGCCCTTAGATCCTACTGGTATTAATTAATGGTCTGGTTTGCAGAGGCAGAAAGTTTAGAAATTGTGTCGCAAGGCGGCAAGAATTCTGGTCATGGTGGCCCATGAATTCTTCAGCCAAAGACAGGGATTGGCGCCAGAATAAGTCTACACTTACTAAAAGTCTAATTCTACCCCTTTGCAACTTGGAGTTGGAACAGCTTCGGCATCAACATTGTCAGTTTTAAGGGCTTGGAGCGGCTTTGGCATCCACAGTAGAGCAAACAAGAAGGTAATCTGCTATAAATGGTAGTTCGAGCGTGTTGTAATCCTTTCCAGATGCAACACAAGGGAAAATGGTGATTGGTGTGCGGTGGTGGAGGGGAGCGTTGCTTAGATCAGAATTGATTACTACACCCTCCATCCCATAATATAAGAGCGTTTTTTTACACTAGTGTAGTGTAAAAAAACGCTCTTATATTATGGGATGGAGGGAGCAGTTAGCATCATGGTCTCATCAGTTTGCATAGATTAAATTCCAGCAAACAGTAGATTATAATTCCAGCAAGCAAGTACTAAGATTCGTCAAGCTCCCAGTTTCATTTTCTTTTAATAATCCGAGCCTTTTTTCGAGCAAAGGAGCTCAAGCTCCCGATTTCATTTTCATGAAACTGATCAAACAACCATCAATTTTTTGTCCACCAGAACACACCCCATGGCTGCAGCTGCACACCAGCTGCAAACCTGAGATAACAAAAACACCCCTCTTGCATGTAAGCAGGCACCATCCAACTACATCACATCCACAATCAGATTGCTCACTCGCAAACTCACAGGCTAAAAGACCAATTACATCACACAGGTCACAGACTTACAGGCCAAAATACCACTAGTACTAATGTGTTAACCAATTTCGGCCAGTATAACCAAGACAAAGAAGCCTCTGCTCTCTCAAATTGCATGTTACTGCTAAGCTTTGATTTCAGGTCAAGATGACAAAACAACTTGATTAATATTTTCCATTTCCATAAAATATCCTCAATCATTGTATGTTTCACTGCTAACATGTTTAAACCAAAACATTTTGTGAATCACATAGGACAAGCATTATCGCAAACACCTATCAAGCAAAAATCCTTTCTTTCACAGGTAAACTTGAACATGCACTTGAAAGATCATGCAGCAACTACTCATCAAGAAACAATCATCATTGTGTTCTCACAATACCAAATCTACGGCAAGTGCTCATCATCCAATACAAGAATCAGGAAAGAAAATAACATTGAACAAACAGAGGATGAAAGAGGTAGGAGGGAGGGAGGGGAGGTTATGGAAGAGGGAGGAAGGAATGGTGGATACCTACCTATGGACTGGTCGCCGGCGTAGTTCCGGGCGGCGGCGTTGCTGGGCGGGAGCGGCTGCTCTACGCTGCTGGTGGGAGCGGCTGCTCGACGGAGGGAGGCGCTGCTGGGCGGCGGGGCAGCGGAGGCTTCGGCCGGCTGGGTGCGCCGCGGCGGCGGGCTGGTGGCGGCTAGGAAGAGGGGTCGCGCGGAGGCGGTGGCGGTGGCGGTGGCGGTGGTGGCGCCGTCGGGAGCACAATCGAGATCCCAGGGAGAAGTTCTCTTCCAGGTTAGGCGATCTTCATTCGTGGGCTTTTTCTTGGCGCGGCCCGGCGCCTTAGCGGACTGGCCCGTGCTCGCCTACGCATACACTGTCTTACCAAAGGCCTGCAGCGCCTAAAAAAAAAAAAGCGCTGCGCCTTATCTTGCCCAAGGTAAATATCATAGAACGGTATCAGAGTATAGTCTTGTTTTTTATGATGCATGACACAAAGTAGCATATCATTTAACATGATACGATATCTACTTATGTTACTCTAACATTTTTTTTCTTCTTTAATTCTCTGTCACATCAGTTTGTTTGCTATTTCCTAGTGCATGATACCAACTAAGATACCATCATTATGGCCAGCCTGAGATCATTTCGGAGGGGCATTCGATTTTGTCCCAGGAAGGCTCGTAACAGACAACAATATCTCAGCTTACAAGTGTTTACATTTTATGAAACGTAATAAAGCAAAAAAAAGTGCTTTGGAGCTTGATATGATGAAAGTTTATGACCATGTAGACTGGACTGAGCAGTCATGACAAAGTTTTTTTTTTGAAAGATCCAGCTTGGCTGGCTTCAATAGATTTAGCAGGGGTAGAACAACAAGGTACAGAGATTGATCAAATGATCAAAGACATGGCCAGAAAACGAAATGAAACAGAGGAGAAAATTTGTGGTAACAGGCCACCTTCCCCCTCCTATGGTTCTGTAACCTTTCTATCTTGCAACTATATCCCCGAAATGGGTCTCTATGTCTTTGACTCCTCCCAAACGCCATTGCTCCATGTTTCTTTGTATCACCGCAATGATGTCGGCGGAGTTTGCCCCTTTAGCCCTGAAGACGCAGTTGTTTCGCTCGCACCAAAGTTCCCAGGTGGTTGCCATGATCATGGTATTTACACCTTTCCTTCCCTCACTGTTCGTGCGCGAGATCATGCCTCTGACCGTCAAGGCCGTGTTGTACTGATATTTGACTTGAATGGCTAGTGCTGAGCATCCATTCCACGTTGCCACCTCTGTCCAAACTGCCCGCGAGAGATTGCAGTTCCAAAACAGATGAACAGAGGTTTCCAAATTTCTCATGCAGAAGTGGCAGAAGTATGCACTTGGCCACCCGCGGCGCTGTAGACAATCGTTGCACCAAAGTCTGTCCAAGTGTAGTAGCCAAGAGAATATATTAATCCTTCCAGGGGCAGACTCTCCAAATTGTGCTCTTCATATTTGTGGAAGGGATGTTGCTGAACTAAATTTTGTATGTTGAGGTTGTGGAGTAAATGCCTTTGTTATTTTTTGTCCATCTGATCGTGTCAGTGTGCTGCTCTTTTAGGAGTCTAGTTTGCTCCCTTATTATTCTTGCAAGGCGAACAAAATCGATGACAATGTTTTGCCAATTTCCATGTTGCGGGTCTTTGATCCATTGCTCATCCTGTAGCGCGTCGGCAACTGATCTAGTTTTTCTTCTGGAGTGCTCGAACAACATCGGAAAAGAGGAGCAGAGAGGCTCACTTCCAATCCAGTTACAGGTCCAGAATTTAGCTGTTCTTCCGTCCTCGATCGTGATTTTTGTGGCTGCGGTGAAAAGATCTCTGTCTCCTTAGTCGCATGGAGTTGGGAATCCCTTCCAGGGCGATCTGGTTGTGTCCAAGCCAACCATAACCATCGTAATCGCAGCGCTCTGCCGAAGAGATGGAGGTCCTGAATACCTAGCCCCCCTCTTTTCAATCGGGGTGCACACCTTCTTCCAGCTGACCTTGCACTTTCCTCTCGATAATTCTGCCTCTTGAGCCCATAAGAATCTTTGTCTGGTCCTATCTACTTCTTTCAAAAGTTTCTTTGGCGGTCGAAGAACCGTTAAGGAAAAAGTTGGCATTGCAGAGACCACTGCCCGCACCAGTACCCTTCTCCCGGCCATGTTCATGAGCTTTCCTTTCCACCCCGCAAGCCATGCCCTAATTCTATCGAGGATGAACTGAAGATGAACTATCCTAATTCTATGAGTGGTGATCGGAAGACCTAAATATGTCATAGGAAAACCTACAATCATGCCACCAAACTTTTGCAGCACGTCGAAGAGGTTTAATCCCTCGCATCTGATAGGAGCCACTGTAGATTTTTCTTGGTTTAACCTTAAACCTATTGCCTCCCCAAAGGGTCATAGGATTTCCACGAGTGATTGTACCTCTTCTTTGCTAGGGTTTGCAAAGATGACCGCATCATCAGCATATAAACTAATTTGCATACTAATACCTCTGCCGGCAGCGGTGCAAGGATGCCATGATCAGTAGCCGTGGATAGGATCCGGTGAAGGGGATCTATGGCTAATAAGAACAACGAGGGCGAGAGGGGGTCCCATTGCCGCAAGTCATGCCTGTGATGAACTCCTTAGTCACATTGAGCTCATTATGATGATATCTTACCGAGTGGGCTCAGAGATACCTCTCGGTCACATGGAGTGACAAATCCCAGTCTCGATTCATGCCAACCCAATAGACACTTTTGGAGATACCCGTAGTGTACCTTTATAGCTACCCAGTTACGTTGTGACGTTTGACACACCCAAAGTATTCCTACGGTATTCGGGAGTTGCACAATCTCATGGTCTAAGGAACCGATAGTTGACATTAGAAAAGCTTTAGCAGACGAACTACACGATCTTGTGCTATGCTTAGGATTGGGTCTTGTCCATCACATTATTCTCCTAATGATGTGATCCCGTTATTAATGACATCCAATGTCCATGGTCATGAAATCATGACCATCTATTGATCAACGAGCTAGCCAATTAGAGGCTCACTAGGGACATGTTGTGGTCCATGTATTCACACATGTATTACGGTTTTCGGTCAACACAATTATAGCATGAACAATAGACAATTATCATGAACACGGAAATACAATAATAACCATTTTATTATTGCCTTTAGGGCATATTTCCAACATATAGCACATGGGAAAGAAGTACCACCTGCTGATGTCACGGTGGAATACTTAGATAGCTACTACAAATCCATCAAGCTTGTTGGCCGGTATTCCACGGAGGAGATACTGAAAGGTAAGATGCTAGTTTCGGCTGATGTTGAGGAGGCGGTGGTGCGAACACGCTCGTCCAATACAGCTTGGCCTGCGCCTAGGCCTGATAAGGTTGCCCTGTCTGTGGACGGTTCCTTCAAGGCATCGGATGGGACAGCGGCAGTTGGCATGGTACTCAGAGACAGTGCGAGTCAAATTATCTTTGCAGCTTATAGAGTGATATTTCATTGCAATGATGCATTGGAGGCGGAGTTGCATGCAATTATGCAAGGGATGGCTTTGGCCATCCAACACACACAACTCCCGGTGATGGTCCAGTCAGACTCTTTGGAGGCACTTTCAGTTCTATCAAGCAATGCATTGGCTCGCTCGGCGTATGGACATTTAGTTTTAGAAATTAGAGATTTGATGTGTAGTAGGGAGTTTCTATCACAGAAGTTACATCGTAGTCAAAATAGAGTTGCAGATCAGTTGGCCAATTATAGCCGCTCCGAGTTAACCACGGCTGTGTGGGTGAACTCGGCTCCACCTTGTATCGAGGATTTGTGGCCTCTTGATTGTAACACTAATACCATGCAATAAAACTCCCTTTACCATGCAAAAAAATCATGACATTTAAAAATATATATTTATAAAATTTAAAAAGTGTTCGCATAGGTTTATAAAAATGTTTCCTACCATTCAAAAAAAAACGTGTGCGACATTTTAAAAAGATTGACACATTTCAAAATATGTGTTCTAACATTTTCTAAAAATGTTTTTTACGGGGTAAACAAGGAGTTTTATTTCAGAGCAACATGGGTTACAGTCTGCCAAGATAACATCATGAATAAAAGAAGGATTGTGCTGCAACCAACAAGCGGTCCTGCGAGCCATACGAGCATAATTAGCGAGACAACCTGAAACCATATTAACTACTCCATCATGATTCATGAGTAACTTGATTTCATTGATGAGGTAACCATACAGTGATTTAGAGAGGGTAGCATCAGTCAAACAGGATAAAGCTTCCAGTGAATGTGACCGAACGAGAACAGGGATTAGACCATTGGTCGGACGGCATTGTTCATTAGAATAATTTCAAGCCCCGCCAAACCATCAACCGGACTGAAAGGGTCGTCCATGAAGAGGGCTAGCTAGTTCGGTGGGGGCGACATCCGAGGAGTTTTGACTTTTGAAGCCGTAAAATTAACATTCGAACTTCAGAAACCAACCACAGAAGACCTATATTTAATAATCCATTCAATGTTCAAATGCTTCACATTTCGTGTGGAACTCCTGTAGTTGCATAAGACTAGTTACAATAAGGAGTAACATAAAGTACTAACATGCATATGTTATTAGTCTAAGTTACTATCTTCATAGTGAATAATAACATAGAGATAGTAACATAGAGCCTTTCATTTATTAGCTTATAGACTCATTTTGCCTTGGTATGTGCTATGTTACTCATTGAGGTAGTAACATGTTAAGTTACTTAATTTTTCTCTCATCTCATTAATTAGCTGCCACATCATATTTTTTGCTTAGATAACATCTATGTTACTCCCATTGTGACTAGTCTAAGAAATGTTAATAAATGTAAAACATAATGTTTTGTATCATTAAAAAAGTGCATTTAAAAAAAATGTTTCACACGTTTTTTCAAAATATATTTGAGACATGTATTTGAAAAATGTTCAACACGTATCAAGAACGTTTCAGATGTATACAGAAATGTAGAACGTATATTGAAAAAAGTAGTCATTTACATTAAAAGGTATAAATAAATAAATAAATAAAAACTCCCCAAAAACCTGAAGAAAAACATGTAAAGGAACACAAACCCCCCTTGAAATCTAACATAGAAAACACATCTGAAATAAATAAATAAAATTGTGCGGTAGTTTCTAATACTCCCTTTTTTTGTTTAATTCACATATTTGTTTTGTCTCGGGTCAAACCATCTAAACTTTGACCAAGTTTATACAATTTGATATCCACAATACCAAGTCAATACCATTATAATTATATTTTTTCATACCATATACGTTTTTTATTGTAAAAGTTTAAATTTGTTTTTGATAAACTTGGCGAAACTTTATAAATTTTGATTTCGATTGAGACTGATATGCAAAGAAAATAAATACGGAGGGAGTAGTATACTTCCTTCCTCCACCCATGTTTATTAAGCCCACTCTTCTTTTGTCTTGAAGTTTGATTTATAAATTTAAGAAACAAAATGTTAATATGTCACAAAAATTATATCGTCAAAAAGCTTTTTGAAATACGAATCTAACAATATGTTTTGATATCATATACTTTATATTTTGTTAATCGCATAAATGATTAATAAACTAAATGTTAACAAATCCGGACGGAGTTAGTATTTCCCCGTTCCTAAATATAAGTCTTTTAATAGGTTTCACTAGAGGACGGACTACGTACAAAATAAAATGAATAAATTGACATTTTAAAAGCTTTAAAAAGACTTATATTTAGAAACGGAGGGAGTATACGATAAGGAAAGCATGCCGGGGGTTTGACTCAGAGATACAAGTGCAACAACTGTACAAGCATGTGCATTGCTCACCTCTACACACACACACACACAAAAAAGCATGTGCATTGCTGACTGGCTGACGACACGACCGCGCACAAGTGTGCAATAATAAAAAATAGAAAAATCTAGCCCGCGCGCGAGGAATCTTTCCAACATAAAAAAAAACAGCAGCAGTTGGGCCACGCTCCGGTGCGCTGTCGAGCGGCGATTGGGCCTGTTGGCCGACGCGCAGCCCGGCCACTTGGGCGAAAAATCACCCATCCCATCCATCCATCCAGAACCTTCCGAGGCCACGCTCCCGACGCGCGATCTAGAACCTTCCACAGCCTTCCCGACGCCTCCCGATGCCCGCGCACTGTACGGACCGGTATTTAGCACTGCGGCCGCCAGTCCAGACCCCCCGCTAGCGCCCGCCCGACCCACCAAATTCACCCACCATCTCCCTCATTTCTTTACCGCATAAAGATCTACCAGCTCGTCGCCTTCGATTCCACCCCAAATATCCCGCGATTCCATCAGAGCTTCAGTTCAGCGGGAGCAGCGTTGGTTGGTTTGTGTCCGATTCGGGCCTTCTCGCCGCCGCCGGCCGAGTTTCTTGGGCTTGATTCGTGTTCTTGCTTCGGCAGGTGGGGCGGGGGTCATGGATGCGGCGGTGCCGGAGGGCATTGTGAAGGAGGAGGAGCTGCTGCTGCACGAGGAGCTCCCGCCGGCGACGGCGCCGCCGCAGCAGCGGCGGCAGGAGGACGGGGCGCTGCCGCGGCCGATGGAGGGGCTGCACGAGGCCGGGCCGCCGCCGTTCCTCACCAAGACGTACGACCTGGTGGAGGACCCGGCCACGGACCAGGTCCTGTCCTGGAGCGGCGCCGGCAACAGCTTCGTCGTCTGGGACCCGCACGTCTTCTCCGACGCGCTGCTCCCGCGCCTCTTCAAGCACAGCAACTTCTCCAGCTTCGTCCGCCAGCTCAACACCTATGTGAGTATACTCAACATCCTATTTACCTCCTGTCTGTGTTTTGGTGCTGATTTTCTTCTACTCATGGTGCTGATTTGTTGTTATGGTGCTGATTTGTTTTGGTAATAAGGGGATGGAGATGAAGAATCATCTTTGCGCTAATTAATTAACCAATCTTGCTACTTTTCTGTCTTGCCATGGCTGCAATTATGCATATGCGTGTTTGTGTTAAGAAGATGGCGTCATATTCGTATGTAGCTAGCCTTGGTAAATCAGCAGCATTTCAGATAAGCATTGTGTTCTTCAGATTCTGATATGACAACCAGATCTGCGGGTGTCCATGGTAATGCGTGATAATTGAACTAGTCACTGTTGATAATTCCAAACTAGATAAACTAGGATTTAGGAAGTGTAAATAAAATAAACTAGGATTTTGATAATATCCAGCTTCTGTGTATGTTGTGCTGTACCTGAGATGATTCAGTCAAATGTAAAATAAGCTAACCACTCTTGTAAAAGGGCCTTCGCTTTAATGCAAGTACACCCTAGTTCTAAAACTTCAACATTGTACTGATCATGTGTGTGGAAATCTTCTGAATGTGCTTATTCTTGAAGCTATGTGTCCCCCAATGGGCTTCATCTGACGGTGAGGCATGGAGATGAACTCTCCAGAAAAAACTTTGTATCATCCTGACATGATTCCTTCAACTTCTTATTGTAGCTAGATGGAACAAGATACTGGATGAAGTACAGGAACCAGATTGTTTTGTTCTAGAAGACTCTACTGATGATATAGTGTACTGATGATCAAGCTATAATCTAGAAGTTACAGCATGCATAGCTGTTGCTGGTCAATCATGTTGCCTTGTGACTGTTGTGATTTCTGTCCATGCCCTAACCGTGGTCGTTACTTACCTCTTGCAATCTGCAGGGATTCAGAAAGGTTGATCCTGACAGATGGGAGTTTGCAAATGAAGGTTTCCTTAGGGGTCAAAGGCATCTTCTCAAGATGATCAAGAGAAGGAAGCCGCCATCCAATGCGCCCTCATCACAGCAGCAGGCCCTCACATCTTGCCTGGAGGTTGGTGAGTTTGGATTTGAGGAAGAGATTGACAGGCTCAAGCGCGACAAGAACCTCTTGATCACAGAGGTAGTGAAGCTAAGGCAGGAGCAGCAAGCTACTAAGGATAACGTGCAAGCCATGGAAAACAGGCTACAAGCTGCTGAACAGAAACAGTCCCAGATGATGGGGTTCTTGGCAAGAGCAATGCGCAACCCACTGTTCTTCCAACAATTAGTTCAGCGGCAAGATAAGAGGAAGGAGCTTGAGGATGCCATCTCGAAGAAAAGAAGGCGGCCTATAGACAATGTTCCATTTTATGGCCCTGGGGTGACAACAAGCCAGAGTGAGCAACTTGATTCACAGTTCTTGTTTGATTCGGGTGTCCTCAGTGATCCTGGAACGCACAGGCTGGAGAATTTGGTGCAGAACATTCAGGACCTCGGGCAGGGCAAAACAGATGAGGAGAAGAAGGATGAAGCTAATGGTCAGGTGGAGCTCAACAACGAATTCTGGGCAGAGCTATTTTCTGATGATTTTGGAGACGGAGACGGTTCTGGGCTGTCAGAGTTGGAGGGAAGGAGACCTGAAGATATAGATGAACTGGCTCAGCAGTTGGGGTACCTGAGTTCTACTAGCCCGCACTAGAGTTTTGTTGACAATGGTTCTCACTTCAACCAACAAACATTGCTTCTTCAATACTACCTACTATTGCAGATCATCTTGAACAATCTGGTACATTTCGTGTTCAATGACACAAGTATCATGCTAATAAGTGTAGTGAATAAAATATGGTAACATGCCTAATTAACACATTGACATATGTATGAATTGTGTTGCCATAAATCTGTAGGAATCAGATTTAGTGTAGTGGTTGAATCTTTGAGAGCATGGCTGACAACTACATGCCTATTTTCATTGTCGATCCGTCTGGTTTATGGGCTTTTCCTCCTTTGCTAGTACTTACTAAAGCTTTCATGTTTGTTCCTTAACCAGATTTAGTTGATTGGTGGAAACATGACTGGCTATCTGAGGTGTTCCATACCTGAGATTGGACAGTGTTGACGACACCTCTGGGTAGAGAGTAGAGACTGAAGACTAATTGCTGTAAGTACTCACCTGCCTCTCTTCAGTTGCTCAAGTCATGTCATTTAGAAACTGTCCTAGAATATAACAGTGCTGAATTTCTTCGATGCAGGCGTCGCTTGATGGAGACCTATGAAGTGTAGCGTAGTGGTTACCCTATGGTCCAGGTCCTTGACATTTCGGTTGTCCTGAGCTGGTGTTCAGCAGCAGTAGCTGTGGAAGTGTTTTACTGTATATACTTGGTGGGTGAAGTTTTGTTGTGAAAGTCTGGTCTTTAGCCAGCTACTGGCATCTGGGTGTGGGTTTAGTCATTTCTCCTGCTGCTGTCCATTTGCCAATTTACCTTACTTTTAGGGTCCGGGTCATGTGATGATTGGTAGTGTATGCTGGAACCTCTGTTGTTCAGATGTATTTTTATTGAGACAATAAATATTTAAACCTTGCAAGGTACTCCATCGATTACTGTTCTTATTATCGAACTTGAAGCTAAGCACAATCACCTTTAAGACAATGTGCACTGACAGGCAGTTCTTTATCATTTTCTAATGTTACTTACAAATAATCATGTTTCGGTTCTTTGTGCCCTGCACAAAGGCTAGTTGAAGTTGGTGGATGTAGGCATACTAACACATGGTCTGCTGGCCAGTCCACACAAGGAACTGCTAACATACACATTCAGCTCTGAACCACAAAAGCGGCTAAGCAGTTCACTCATAATGTAACATAATATTATTATTCTCATGCTGATTATGATGCAATTTATCACTATTGAGCCAGGCAGGTTAATGGCAACTAATGGGTCTGTGACCAGCAAACATGTAAGTGTTTCTGATGTGTAGAGTATTCAGGTGTTGGGGGATTGGGTTTACAAGATCCTTCTGACCTTGTATATGACAGCCTCTGAGCTGGGATCTGATGTGCGCAAGAAAGGTACGTACAAGGAGCTCATCGTATATAACCAGAATGTTGTGAAGAGAAACTTACAGGACACACCAAGTGCAGTTCGGCATTTCATCAAGAGCATAACTGATGTCTTCCCAAAAATAAAATAAAAGATCACAATAACATAACTGATGAATACTCATGTGAATCACAATGGGCAACACTGATAAATCATCCAGATAATCATGTAGAGGAATCAATACTGAATGGATGTATAAATAAATGTGGCAGCGGCACAGTGGTAAAAAGTGAAAGGAAACAATTAGTCATGTTTGAATGGATTGCTCTGAAAGACAGGAAAGCATAGAAGACTAACAAAGAGGATGGGCAAATGTTCAGTTCACAAATAAACACTGCTAAAAGTGTAATGGCTGCTGAACATTGCAGCTCCTCCGGAAAGCAAAATGGCAGATTAGAGAAATTACAACTGTTTCGAAAGTGACAAAGCCAACATTTGAAAATGCCTGAGGTTATGAAGATGGGATCATGGAACCACATGCAGAAGAAACTCATCAACTGACAACATGATCGCAGGAACATCATCGATATACACATTGAAGTACTTGCAAATAATATATTAGATTCCTCAAAATAAAATAAAATTAGAGGCAATAAACCTAGAAATAATTTCTTGACGTCTTGTGAACTAGTTCATCTTTAATACCTTATAGGAACATCAAACAAATCAGCAACACCATCTCATTATATAACTCTAACTAGTAGTAGGATGAAGGAAAAGATCTAGCCGTCATTGGATGACCCAAAGATAGTGAGATCTGCCTTGAGGACGCAGTTCGATCCTATAAGATAGCCTCTCGACATATCGTGGAGTTCCTTGAGTGGCAAGAAGTCGGGCCATGCCCAGCCCACTGGACAAGTATACACCACGAGACCTGCCATCACCACAAAAGTAGGATGAAATGTAATTATCAGGGGATTACAAACATTAATTCACACACTGCACTGATAGTTAATAAGGACATCTGAACCTGTAGTTCTAGTGAAGTATTTCCCATTCTTTTGGTCCAGGATGGACAGACTCATTTGAACCACCTTCCCAGAATCGATAAAGAGCTCATCAGAGGAATCCAGGTACAAGGCCAAGGTGAGGCAATCAGTGCTGTACGTGCTACCACGAGGATGCATGCCGATGTACCTGTTGACAAGAATGGGAAGTGACACTTCAAATACAATTGGGAAGATATTACTGTAAATGTACTAGAAGTAGAGTTCTTTGGTTCCATGCTTAAAGATCAAACTAAAATGCCAAGTGGGAATATCTTTAGTGACAATAGATCTTGCCTTGCACAAATACATGGCCATCGGCCATCAGTAATGTTCATCGACACAAACACAAAAAAATGCTTCTGGCCACTATGAAGTA